>CM062296.1:188095619-188653196 GCA_031216915.1 Pictodentalium vernedei | reverse complement strand
TCACGGTGGTGCTTCTAAACACGAAGCACAACTGAACGCAAATTCAATTATGAGCGAAGTACCAATTTAAGTCGAAGAAAATATAAATGCATGCTACTTATACCCAAATCTTTGAAATTTATTTGACACTTGTCCCACACTTTTATTTGTGTTCATAAAGGCCACTGAACATAAAAATCTAACCGATCCGAAAGTTGAACGAAAAAAATTACAAGATCGCCTTAAGTGAACGGATTCACTTGAAACTAAAAATATATGATATTTATACCCCAATCCACCAATATATCAATAATGTATCAACTTATTTGACATTTATTCCATAATTTTATTTGTGTTTCGGTTGTGTTCTGCGCTGAATAGCACTGTCAAATGATGCTCTTGGAAAATGAAGTTTTGTTTTTCTATCGACATTATTTCCATGATATACATAACAGGTTCATTCCCACTAGACCAGTTCCCTTTAGACCAATTCCCACGAGGCCAATTCCCAAAAGACCAACTGATGTGATACTTTTAAAATAATTCTATATCACTAATTTGATATATTCATAAATATTTATAAAGGTATTTAATGTTACTGATATTCAAGCCTGAAAATAAGCAGTCTGTTATTTGCAGAATGAGGTCCCCAGAGGGTGAATTTCTGATGCTATCCCATACAGTGGGCCAGTTTATCCTCTGGGTGCCTCTTTCTGTTTTTGTTTGAGACCTTGATTCACTTTAAGATTCATAGAGGGTAAATGTAGTGATCAGAGTAGCATCACCAAATTCACCCTCTGAGGACCGCATTTTTCAAATGATAGTCTGCTTATTTTTTGTATTGTTGAAATTTCTTTGATGTTGAGCAGATTTTTCATAACAATTGCTATAGTAATCACACACTTTCAAAGGCTGTGATTCTTATTATTTTTTTATCAAATGAAGTGCTTATCAATAAATAAATGTTTTCTAAATAAATTATCCTTAATCAACCCTTAACCAATAACAGTATGTAGTTGGTCTAAGGGGGGTTGGTCTTTTGGTAATTGGCCTAAAGGGAATTGGTCTAAAGGGAATTGGTCTAGTGGGAAGACACCACATAACCAAAATGATATGCGCAACCGAAGGCCAATATCTCTATTAATCCTAACTCCAGTACCCTTTCAGACTTTAACTAGAACATACCTTGCTTTTGGTTGTAAGTTTTATAATCTGTTTTCCAGTGCGTTTTGACGCGAATGTCTGTGTATTAAGATGTAGCTGGAGTCTGGTATGAGCTTGGAGCATAATTGCTGGGCTTGTTTGTCAACTTTTAACAGAAAAAAATTCTTCATTTTTTGTTACACAATCGGCCACAAAATCATCTTCTGTTTCAGTTGGCTCATTCAAAAGATACACCTCTATCTTAGACATCTTGACAGAATATGAAAACTGAAACGAAACGAAACGAAATGGTTTTAGCGCGCCGAAGGCTCGCAGGGACGATGTGGGGCAAGCCCCTTTCGACCCTCAGTGAATGTATAAGTAATGTTTCATGTCTGAGCGTGGTAAAGGAAGGAAAGAGAAGAAAGGAAGCAGCTTATCCTCGTCTATGCTTCTTGCGGCTCTTCTTTTTAGGAGGTGGCTGTGATGGCGATATGGCTGTGGATATTGAGTCCAGCTGTTGATTTGTGTGCAGTTGGTTTCTTTTTTCAATTATTTCTGATGCCCATTTGGAGATTTCTTTGGAATGTTTCATATATATTCGTGACCCGGCCAGGACTTGGTTGCTTTCATCCATTAGTTTCTTTATGCGTATAGTGTCTGAGGTCTGTAGTGGCTGTTCCGCTGTATCTCCTTGCCCGGGCTATCTGGCAGAGAAGGAAGAGGGGAGTGAGGTGTGGGAAGTGGTGAAAGGCAACTTCCAGTTCCTCCTCAATCCCCACCGGACGTTCCTCATCTAACTGCACCGGCTCAGGATCCGGCAGTTGGTTGGATGTGCCAGTGAAATTAGGAGGGGAACTGGTGGCTGCCTCCAGAACCTCCATCCCTTCACTCACCTCTCTCTTATTCCGGAAGGCCGCCGGGCGTCCCTACGCTTGGTCGACGGACTCTTCTTTCTTTTCTTTTCTTTTCTCTTTTCAGGGCCTCCGTGCCCCCTCGAGTGAGGACCAGTGTGAGAGGGGATCCTCTCAGCAAAGGTGCTACCTCTCCCCGAAGAGGGTGGTGTTGTGATGTTAGTATCAACTTTGAATTCCATCTTCAGATGGACGCTCATGCGTATTTCCTGGATAGTCCAGGAGATAGGGCATGAGACGCCCACAGCTGAGATGGCTTTCAAAGTCTATCAGGTAGTTCCATAGCTGTCCAGGTGTTCACGCTCTGAAGTCAGATGTGTGGCTGTAACAAACTTGTCGTAGACACAATGAGTATTGCACGTCTGTCGATTTTATAATGATGAAAACCGAATTCAGTGACGGTAATTTTTGTTATGTTGTTTGGTGATACTCAAGCCAATCAGAAAAAACCTACGTTCTCCAGCCAATCAAATTGCCATTGGTTGGTTTCATCCAATCGTAAAGCTCATTTGGTCGCAGGGCTGAGGTGTTCTCCATTTTTTACCGATTTAATCGCTTTATGCAGGCCAAGAGTGAATAACCCGGGATATGGACAATTGCCCCGCGGACATTTGCCACAATAGAAGAGAGGACATCTGCCCCGGACGGGCAATTGTCGCGCGGACATTTGCCCTGGTTGCTAAACATAAGACCCCACTTTTGCCCCAGTACGATAATAAACACGTCTGGCGTTTTCAGGAGAGCGATTTATCCACTTACTGCTTTCTGCCCACCTTAAAAAAATTAAGGACGACGAAAACAGGCCCTCCTGGTCTTAGAAATTGAGTCATTCACAATCCCAGTTACTTCCGGAGTGCCGCAAGTCTCTAATTTAGGGCCGACCTTGTTCCTGCTATATGTTAATGACCTTTGTAAGGCTACATCCTTAAATCTGGTGTCTTTTGCTGACGACTCAACTGTGTATTCGTCGGGGCCAGATGTAAATATTCTTGGGAATTATATTAATCTTGAATTAGAAAAGATTTCTCGGCGGTGTTCGGCTAATTACCTCCTCCTCAATACTGCTAAAACCAAATTTGTCATAAACCCCAGCAATGAGAGAACAGTTCCACTTCTCAGCCATGTAGTTATAAACAATAAGAAAATAGATAGAGTTGCGTCTGACCAAAACGAATCGTTATTAAAATTTCTAGGCATTTATATTGACATAAGGCTCTCATTTCTAATTTGTACGCAAAAATAATAGCTCGTGCAAACTAGAGAAACAGAATTTACTGCCACCGGTAAATTCAAGTCTGTGTGAAAAGGGTTAAAGTATCAGGAATAAACTATAAAGAAAGAGAATTCATGGAGGCTTATTTTTCGGGAGTAAAATATTTTTGAACAAATCAGAAATGGCTTTTCGTTAGTAGTAATTACAGATATTCATACAGGAATCAGAACATTTTTATAAGAAACCAGAAATGGCATATATGTGACCAGCATTCAAAGGGTTTGATACACGAATCCGATATGGACATTTTTGGCTCTGCCCACTACTTTGAGTGATGAAATACATTCATAAACTTTAGAAATGCATTAAGGTGAAATAAAATGCATTTCCCAGTCTTTCTGAATAATGCCCCCATATTAAGTTCTTCAGGGGGTTAATTGTATTCCCTTTAAATATTCCATTTTAATCCTCTAACCGGGGGCGCAGTGGCTCAGTTGGCAGAGGTGCAGGGTGAAGGCTGCAAGGCGTGAGGTCCTCACTCTGTCCTTGGGCAAGACACTTCACCCCATAGCCCACGTGGGTGCATGGTGGCGCTGTGTACTAAAGCGTACTGCACATCGATGGTGCACCCGTCTTCAACCAATGCTAAACCTGCTTGTGCGGAGTTAGTATGTGGGGGATCTGACAGTTGCTCGTTGTTGCCAGGTGGTTCTTCCCGGGTACTCTGATTTCCTCCACCTGAAAAACTGTCGTGGTCATAATTAGCCACTGTGCAGAAATATGTGACATTAAACACCAATGAAAAAATAATCCTCTAAAAGATGAGCTCAATCCAATAAAGGGTCATAAGCTATGTCTTTCAATCAAAAATGAAAAGGTAATTAAAACTGAATAAACGTTTCTGTGAATAATGTTGACCGTTTTTCGCCGTTATGTTGGCTAAAGGGTTAAGAATCCCTTACTTTGGAAGGCTCACTGAAAAGGTGTCCCATTCCACATAGAATTGAATGTTAAGAAAATAAAGCGAAAAACATTAAGTTTCTCAGCTGACAGACAATACCTGCTTTTACACTCCGGAGGGATGGAACGGCACAAATCAGACATTCTCTTAATGGCCCTTTGACACCAAAGGTTTCTGCACTCTCGGTGAGACCGAGCCGAGCGCAGTGAAAGACTCTAGAACTCCTCTTACAAATGAGTTTTGAACAGTCATAGCACTAACACAGTTAACAGTACAGTCGACCAGGTCAGTATTGCATTGTTACCGGCACCCTGACAGTTTTGTGATAGGTTTCAACAATTAATCAGTGCAGTTTTATGAAAAGGGTAAACTTTATTATGCCTGAAATAAAATATGTGCAATCCACATTGAAGTCTTGAGAGGGTTAATAGCATTGAACTGAATAAGATAGGTTTCAACAAATTTTACAATTATTCAGTGCAGTTTTATGGAAAGGGTTAACTTTATTCTGCCTGAAATAAAATATGTGCAATCCACATTGAAGTCTTGAGAGGGTTAAAAGCATTGAACTGAATAATGTATAATCTATTTCCTTGCAAGGCAAAGGGTTTCTCTCAACTTTGTTCCAGGAACTTACATCCCATTATCATAACAAGGTTAGTAGATTACATTTCATTTTTTGACAGCTACTCCACTGGTGTTTACATTATCTCCAGTGTGAATAACATAGCATCGTATTGCTTGGGGAGAATTTACTGTATCAGGAAATTGGAGGCTGTGAAAGCCCTGTGGCCGACTGGGCCATACTCAGTGGCTCTAGCGACCTGAAAAACATAGGTGGCCGAGAACTTTTGACTGTCCACCAGTATGCCAAAAGTCAGCGAGATAGGACGATTCGTTTTCGAGTTATCGTGAAGACCAGGAAGCGATTAGAAGACAGACAGGAGAATAAGAAAAAGAAGAAGAAGAAAAAGAAAAAGAAAAAAGAAAAAGAAACTGTACAAAAACAATAGTCTGTGTGTTTTACACAGACTAACTATGTTCTTAAAGTAAAAACTATAATGACACATGCTGCAATGAAAACGGTGTATTATCCGCTCTAAGAATTTTTAACAATTCACGATATAACTCTCACACATATCCTTTGTTTCAAAAAGACAAAATTTTAAGGGTTAGCGATCTTTTGTGCTTCATACGTCTCTGCTTCTATTTGACTGAAGAAATAATAATCTCCCCGTGTCTTTTGGTAATTTTTCCCTCACTTTCGAAGAAAATTGGGGTTTACTGGATTACATGCGTCCGTCCGTACGTGTAAGTCCGTCCGAGAATATTCATAACTTTCATGACTTAAGTAAATTATTATTTTCTATAATATTTGTTGGTCATAGGTATGCCCACACTAGCTATTTTTTTATTACTTGTTCACTTAGAACTTGTGTCCGTCCAAGCCAAATTTTGTCTGTTTAGCCTCTATCTCGGGTATCGAATGTTCTATTGCAATGAAATTTGCCTTGAACACTGCTTATGGTATAGGCTTTAAAAAAGGATTCAACGATATTTCTCACATTCGCCTTTAGAGTTATCCCCCTTTTTTACTTCGAAATTGTAGGAAATAGACATTAGTTGTCTGTTCAGCCTGTATCTCAGGTATGGGTTATCGGATTTCAGTGAAATATGGCGTGCAGTTTGCCTATGACAAAGGCTTCTGCATCATTGCATAAAACTTTCAAACACCAAACACTTTACCATACCCTTTGACTTGGAAATTGTTAAAAACTTTCGAAGAAAATGGGGGGGGGGGGATTTATTTATTGGGGTTTAAGGTCACATACTTAAGCACAATGGCTAATCGTGACCGTGACAGTTTTACGGATGGAGGAAGCCGGAGTACCCGGAGAGAACCACCGAGCATCGACGAGCAACTGTCAACTCCTCAACATTCTGACTCTGTTCAAGCTCTGCTCAGGCAGGGTAACAGCGGTTGAAGACATGTTCACCATCGATGTGCAGTGCGCCTTAGTACACGGCGTCATCGTGCCCCCATGTAGACAACCGGGATAAAGTGCCTTGCCCCAGGACACAACGCGGGTCGTCCCGGACGGGGATCGAACTCGGGACCTCTAGAATAGATGTCCAACAGTCTACCACTGAGCCACCGTGCTCCCGGGGGGGGGGGGGGGTATATTGGATTGGGGTTATCGGATTCCAGTGAAATATGGCATGCAGTTTGCCTATGACAAAGGCTTCTGCCTCATTGCCAAAAAACGTCCAAACACCAAACATGTAATATTCCTTTTGACTTAGAAACTGTTGAAAACTTTCGAAGAAAATGGAGGGGGGGGGGGGTATACTAGATTGCGTCCGTCCATCTGTGCATCCGTCCGTCCGTCCGTTCGTCCGTACGAGACTATTCATAACTTAAGTAAATCATTATGGAATTAAATGGAACTTAGTTTGCAATTAAATTGTAACATTGCCCAAGACTAGAATGAATTTCGGTGTTCAGATAATTTTGTTTTATTTTATTAGATAATTATATACGGGACTACATGCGTCCGTCCGTCTGTGCGTCCGTCCGTCCGTGTGTGAGTCCGTCCGAGAATATTCATAACATTCATAAGTAAATTATCATTTTCTATAATATTTGTTGGTAATAGGTATGCCCACACTAGGCGGTACACCACGTGGGGGTATGCACCGGACGACAGTCCAGCTCTTGTTTGTTCGGTGCTGTGAAAAATAGAAGTGGAAGACCCACCAAACAATCTGGCATGCTTCTTGAAGAAAGATCTCGAACAATTGAACAAGATCTCTAGATGCCCTCCCAGCATTAGCTTACCCGAAAATTTGAATAGACCGGATGAAAGACTGCGCAATATCCCACTTAGAGGCACATTTAGAAAGGAGTTGATAAAAAAATTGCTAAGATTGTATGATGCTAATGTAAACTATAATAACAGGTATTGCATAGATTGCTTAGGTACTTAATCTATCTCTTCGTCCTTTCTAATTATATGGTATTAACAGCTCGGGAATTTGGCTTTTCCACAAACTTAATTTACTCACACATTCTGATCTGGCTGAAAAAATAATACTAAAAATAAAAAATTTAAAATTAAAAAAAAATTAAAATAAATAAGATACTTTGGATTTTTTTTTTCTAATAGTTTTCGCTCACTGTCTCGTCAGCAGCTTCCGATATAGGCTACTTACTTCTCAGGTCACAATTATTAATAATGCAAAAGACAATGCCCACATTGGAAAAGTAGACAGGATAACTAGTTATATATAAGTACACAGTGCATGCAAATAACTATCTGTTAGATTATATTTCTAATTGTTGGTCTGACACAGGCTGAAACTGTATAGCTAACAGGGAGATGACAGGTAGACAGCCAATCTGGCTATGCCATCTCCATACTGTATACACTATTTTTGTATTTGTTCACAAACACAATTGTTATTTATTATTTTTATTACTATTTTCAATATGTTTGATGTACATTTTTCTGTATTATGTATACCGTAAAGTAAACCAATAAACAAATAAACAAAAAAAAAACACACTACACAGTCAAGTTAAGCTACAGTGTCATTGACACTTTTAATAGTTTGTGAAAGGAACCTAGCAGGTCAATATTTCTGCTCCATTTTGAGCTCCACCCCAAATTTCAGTTTTCATAACCAATAGGCTGATTTGAATCAAATTTGTCATGTGGAACAATTCGGCCATAAGTACTTGATTGTGAACCCCAGGAGGCAAGAAAAGACAAAAGTTCAAATGCTTATATTTGAAAAAATGCACGGAGCAGAACATTGTTTTAAGTGAGCAGTTTCCTTAGTACCAGTGGAATCAGGGACAGCAAACTTCCTGTCAGTTTTGTCATGGGGTGCTGTATGTTGGGTTCCCATTTTAACGCTGTTTGCAATGGGAAAATGCAGAGATCATCATCTATTTTGTGGACCATCAACGAAGTATTCTTCTTCAGAATCTTTGGGCCAAATCTAAATTAATTTGGTACAAAGTATATTTGGAGTACAATTGGGAATAATAACACTTTGGCCGGCAGCTGATTTATCGTGGTTCTCGGGTGAGAAGGCCTTGGTTACCCCTGTGTGCCCAACTACCTAACTATTCCCATGCTTCTTCCGTCCTCCCAACATTTGGAGACGAACTGCTTGATGACAACCTGTGCCCTATCCTTCCCAAGCATACTCTTATGAGTTTTTTCCCCCTAAAAGTTGTTTCTCCTCTTGGGTCTTGGGTTGATGCCTAAAAATCCTTAAAAATATTCTCTCGTGCTTCCAGAGAGAATGCCTTGATATTTGGTATAAAACGTCCTCTGGTGGTGGAGATTAATATTTGTTAATGGGATGTTTGGGCTCTCTGTGATAGTATGCCCTTTTTGGGCTCCACCCAAAATTTCTGTTTCATGAACCGATGGGCTGATTTGAACCAAATTTAGCATGTAATATAATTGGGTCATAAATACTTGCTTTATGCCCGAAAAATTCTGTTGCTGCCCCATGGTAGCCCCTGGAGTTAAAAATGGAAAGAAATTCAAATGCTAATATTTCTAAAACTGCATGGACCAAAATATTGTTTTTTAGTATGAAGCTTCCTAAGTACTAGTGGAATCAGATGGTGTAAAAAAATTGCTATCGATTTTGTCTTGGGGTGCTGTGTGAGGGTGCCCATTTTAACACTGTTGGCAATGGGAAAATTCCAAGTCATCATCTTTCTTGTCGTCCATCAACTAAGTATTCTTCAGAATCTTTGGATAAAAAGCATCTTAGTGGAGTATTTTATTCTGAGTTTTTTCCCCAACTGTTACTATGCCTCTTGGCGTGGGGTCAATATTCAAAAGCCTAAAATTCTTTAAAAATCATCCTCATCAACCACTCAAAATTATGCTTTGATTTCTGGTTTGGAAATATTTAGTGATACAGATTTTTTTTCTATGGAACTCAGTTGGTCAATATTTGGGCTCCCTGTGGAAGATTGGCGCTTTTTAGATCCACCCAAAGTTTCCATTTCCAGACCATTTCCAGAACCAATGGGCTAATTTGAACCAAATTTGGCATGTAGTAAATGATTGGGTCATAATACTTCATTCATGCCCGAAGAAAATTTCGGTGGGGTAGAGAGAACCACAGAAGTTAAAAACAGAAAGAAATTAGACACTTTTTTAAGACTTCACAGAACAGAGCTTCGTTTTTTGCACGAGAAGCTTTCCAAGGACCTGCAGGAACTAATGACCCCAAAACAGCTTTTGGTTGTCCCTGTGGGAACACTGGAAAGTGAAGCAGTGCTTGTTTACTGTAGTGAACAAGCTGTGTTTTATTTTTACTTGTACAGTAGACCCAGTCATCTCTAAAATGGGCGAAATGGGTATAAATGATTGACTGGATTTTGATTTTATATCCATGTTGTGGTCACGATCAGCCATAATGCATTATGCAGAAACATGTGACCTTAAATATCGATAAATAAATATACTATTCAAAAAAGTAGGGGATATTTGATAAAAGTAAGATGCATACTTATAAGAAAGATTTCAGTAACAGTTGGGTGTCTGACAAGCACACATTCCACGCACTGAGCTGTAGAAGACATGGATGGTCAGTCAGAGAATTTACCACATTCAGTTCAAGACCTCAGTACCTTTTAAATCCTTCTCGGTTGGCGAGACAAGCGCGGATCCGACGTGGCATACTCCACACCAAACGTCCAATATCAGCTTGACTGATGTTATTCCATTTTTCCTGCAGTGCAGCGGCGAGTTCCTAGACATTAGTAGGGGGCTGTTGGTATTGTCGTAGGCGCCTGCCAAGCATATCCCAGATGAGCCCGACTGGTGAAAGTCTGGACTTAGTGCTGGCCAAAGCAGTGTAATGATGTTCTGCTCCTGGAGGAACTACTGAAAAATGATAATAGCAGTAATCTTTCAATATGATAATGTCAACGCACTTCTCTGCTATTGTTTACGAGGTTTTGTTGATAGCTGAATATCACTTTTCTTTAGCTTCTGTTTCTCGAGAAACGTCTGCTCTGTTGCTTCACTTCTAAAGTTCTGCAAACTTCAATGGCTGAGATTTGGCGAGATCTTGTTAAGCATCCAATCAGATGGATTCGGCCAACATCGGTTCTTCTCGCCCGACAAGACAACGGCAACACAAGTCGGGCGTAATCTTAATACTCAATTTCACAACATTCTTCCCCCATTTGATTGAACTGTTTGTTGTAGGGAAGAGTAGAACCGAAGATATGTAGATCCTGCAAGGACCGAATCAGCAACTCGCCTTAAAGATATATTCAATTCATTATAAAAAATCTCAGCCAAAATACTTGGACACTCCCTGATCACGCAAAGTACTCTTGCCTCCACAAGAAGCCCCATAAAAATCATTTTGATTTACAATTAAGATATCGGTCAAAGCCGAAATTATTTCAATTAAAATCCATAAATTAGGGTATCATTTCCAATAAATCATTTGTTCTTAATACCCACAATGCGTTCGCACCGGGTGTAAATCCTAACTTCACAGGATAAAAAACTGCATGACGTAACACCTCAGGGAATGTGCCAAACTGAACTGTTTTTAAAACAAACATTTAATCCACAGGCCACCCTTGCGTGTGTGCCCAGGCAACCAAACGGATAATTACTGTAATTGACTCAATTTTGAAGACCACTGGCCACCGTTGCGTCTGCTCAGGCAACTCATGGGTCGCTTCCAAAAATAGATGAGAAGGCGATCATGAGATTCCGTAAACCACCTTTGCGTTTGCTAGGGTGGCCTGCAGAATCTCCTGCATACCCTCCTGGTATTGGTGATTCACCCTGGCAATGCCTTCCCGGATGTCAGTAACCTCTTGGGCTACTTCACCAATAACCGCTGGGGTAGTCCAGTGTCGCCTTCCCATGGGGAAATAAGGTGAATCTGTATCCAGCAGTAGACGATTAAGGGGAATCGCTGCTACTGCCTTCTTCAGTCCCCCGCTAAAACCATGGCACATCCATGTTAACCCAAAATATGTGTTTGCGTGGTGATGCAGCCAGGCCTCAACATCCCTTTTAAGACCTGAAAACAGTGGATATGGATCACCTGTCCACTGTGTGTTGCCATGAGAACTTCCATCAATGCTGTGTTTAACACGTCATGAAACATTTGGTCGCCTTCAGACCCAGGACTGTGCAAAACCAAGGGTTTATTTTTTGATGCAAGCGCCAGAAGTTCTCTAAATCAATGGCTTCCTCCCAAGAAATGCTTGGGAGAGGAGTCTCCATAGCTGCATCACGTAACCCTTCAAGGTGCTATTGGGGGGTTTCAGCAGTATGAACCTGACTGGGCACATTCATGTGCTCGTCCTGCACAACAGCCAAGTTACTCACTCCTTGGGTGGACCCCCTTGGGTGCTCCTTAGGGGTCACACCTAAGTCGACCTCAAATACTTGTACTTGTTATCAGCTATCTTCAAGGATACCTTGATCAGATTGATGAGGTAAACTGCCTAAAACTGAGTCAATTTCATACGCATGACCTATCAATTGATTTCGAGGAAAAAAGATCTGATGTTTATTAACATTAATCAGACAAATATGTGGATCCCGCTGGTCGGTATACACCGAACGTAGACCTAAAAGAGGTAAAGTTTCAGATGGTTCTGCAGCAAAATCCGTGAGAAACTGATCTAAATCACACTTTAATAATGGAGCAGAATTTGACGGAATCACAGTGTCATCGAGTAAACTAATTTTTGTTATTTTCATAGATTTACTATTTTTGGTAATAGTTGGTATTACAACACGGTCAATAGTAAGTTTTTTCCTGTATCAATTACAACTTTATGTTTTCTCAAGAAATCAATTCCAAGTAAAATGTCGTCCTCGATTGGTGCCACATATAGGCACTCATTGTATGTACGATCACCAATCCGTACCGGTATGGGACCAACATACTTCCCTAACATCTGTCCGTCTCTCGCCGCTGTATTGAAACGAACAGATTTAAGAATTGGAAACAGCTTACATAAGTTTCGGCTTGCTGCTGAATGCAGATTTCACAAGCTCTTGTTAAATCATGTTATTTCATATCTTGTGCACTTGTATTTATTTATGAAATAAAATAATGTTTAAACTAGATTTAAGAATTGGCGGTGCCGGTTTTATGCGTTTAAAAAAAAACTGTCTGACAACACAGTAACACCTGCTGCAGTATCAACTACTGCATGTTTTGTCAAACCTGCAATTACAACTTCTATATGAATTGCAGATGGGGATTTCACTCTTCGGACAACTAAATTTTCCTCCCCAATCAGTAAACTATTTGCATTATTATTGGGGTCATTGAGTGAGGGTGCTGGGGACAAAATCAGACCTCGTGATTCGCCCCTTTTCAGTTTTTTTTTGGTCCTCAAAGTGCACACTGCGTCCCTTATTCTTTGTATTTTTTTTTTTTTTTTTGCATTTTTCGAGGGGCACTGTGACTTGAAGTGACCAAAACCTTGACACAGAAAGCATTGCACATTTTTCTTATTAGGAGAAGTCGAATTAGATCGTGTTACTCCCTTTGCCCCTCGAGTATCTGTCAGGTCAGAGGAAGTTTTATTTTGCAACAGGGAATTCAATTTATCCAACAGTTGTATTTTTAGATCCAAAATTTCTGTCTTTGCCTCCAAGGCAAATGTTTTTGATTTCAAATATTGATAATCATGCCCTGATCCTTTCGGTGAATCACCTCTAGGAGATGACTTATCTCCCTTATTTCTATTTTTTTAGATTTATTTCTGGCACGATAGCCAGAACCATCACGATTATCGTTTCGGACTTCTCTAATTTTTCTAGGACTTTCACCACTACCAGTACCCGGTGATGCGTCTCTATGCATTGCCAATCTATTATATTGATGCCATTTTAACAGTTTAATCGCTTCTTCCATGCTGGTCCGGCGACTGTTTGATATATTCAGCTGCAACTGTGTTGGTACACCCATGGCAGAATCTAAATAAAGCCTGTTGGTTAACAAATTGCTCTGCACAGTCTTTAAAAGCATGCGTCGCTTAAGAGAGTACCGTTTCGGCCCAGTCTTCCAAAGACGGACCTTGTGTTTGTTTAACATTTTGGAATTTTAACTGGGTAGTCTCTTGTGTACTATGTTCACCGAAACGGGTCTCTAGCCGTGCCAATTGCTCCTCTGTGGTCATATTTTGATTTCTTTCACACCATAACAAGTATACTTCACTAGCCTTACCACCAAGACAGAAACATAAAATATTTTTTTGTTCTTCAGGAGTCCTTTGCTCAATGAGAGGAAAACGCTTAAATTTAATTTTGAAAGCTGTCCACGATTCCGTGCCTTCAAAATTCAAGCCTTGAGTTACAATTAATTTTCGTGGAACAGTACTGCCAGGCTGCTGAGATTGGGACATTTGCACCCCCTCCCGTTCGGTCGGGTATTGCAAGTCCAATCTCACTGGTTGACTCAACCAGTTCCGCACTAGTCGGGATTGTGACAGCTCCAAATGTACCTGATTTAATGGAACCTGCATACCTGGTATTGTAGATGATAAAGGCTGTGGTGGTTGATATGAGTGTGAAACCTGACTGTTCATTGGGAATTGTGTAGGTTGGGAATTCATTTGACTATCTCGGCTACACATGAACTCACCCTGCCGTGCTGGTAACGCAAGACCAGGCATAGACGAATGATTATCCATATTTGTATATGTAGCTAACAATTGGACATCAGACTGTCTGGGCAATTGATCCTGGCTTCTTAAAGTTTGCAAATTCATGTTTGGTTCCTGGTTAACCTGAGAAGCCTCATAATTTATTGATGCCAAAGGCAAACTTCGGTTAGTGGAACTGTACCTGTTGAGGGGGGATGGGTTCCAATACACCCCTCCTGGATTATAATCATAATTTTGAGTTTGCCAGTTATTTCTGATAGGAACTTGGTGATGTCCGATTGTATTACTATGTACTTGAGGACGCATTTGGTGGCCAAATGCAACCTCTTGTGGAATTTCTACACATTCATTTTGAGCAGATGACGTAAGGGGCATTGGGTTCCCTGATGCTCCCTGATAATGAATATTTGGAGACAATTGTTGAGCACACTGGCCTACATTCTCGTAACATACCCGTCGCATTCGGTCAGGACATGAAACAATATTTTCAATAGGTGTCACATATACTCGATTATTTCCAGCCCTTGTCGGTGTAGACTGTTGAATGTAAGAATGTTGGACCCTCGAGGGTACTCCATAAGGTTCCACCAGGCTTACATCTTCATAAACTGGTACCTGATAATTCAAGACTGGATTCACCTGTCCTGTTTGATTCATTTGTATTGTAGGACCGGTGTTAACCAATACTCTATTTACTTGTGAATCAACACTTCCACTTACACTTGGCTGATGATGTAAAATGTTCGGTTTTTGATTTTGTGCATTTTGTATAAAATGCACAGATTTGTAACGTTAATCCTGAGTACTCAAATTCTGATGTACCCCAGGATAAACATTAGTAGTAGGAGATGTATGAAACGTGCCACATTGGGTGGAGGGAATGGTGGAGGGGGAAGTGCGTGACCTGGTGGCGCCATGTTGTGTTGTCATGGTAACCCGCGTGAGCGGCCATCTTGTTACGTCATCCCCATAGTGATACGTGGTGTGTGAGTGCGCATGTGTTGTTAGGGTGATACGTGTTTCCGTCGGCATTTTGTATACAGGAGGCCGCCATCTTGGTTTCTATGGTAGCACGTGGTTGCTATGTGACCCAAAACCTAACAAGACAGGGGTATGTTCGGAGGGTATGTTTCTTTTACTATTTCGAATTCTTTCAGAATTCTCTGCTTCTATCTATAAATGCAATAGTTTTCGTCTATCTAACCATGTTCCTTTGCCCTGGAGTATACTCCAGTAGCGGAGAAGAGTCAATCAGCTGGACCAGTTTTGCTTATTATTACTATATTTTGCAATCTCTGGTCTATTCTTGTTAGTTCTGACCCTATTCTGAGTACTCTTGTTGTTTCATTTATCTAGATCATTTATATAAATTATAACTAACCAACCAGATTGCTTGATTTCCCATAACCTGTACTTAATCGTACAGAGCTATCTCCCCTTATTACAGCGAAAGTGTATCCGATTCTCGTCGCCTCTATATCCAATGACAATATCCCCAGGCACCCCAATTTCGGCACCCCTTTTTTGAAAAACATATGACTTTCGGCACCCCTTTTTGTCATATGTGCTTATGTGAAAAGGCACAATATGACACAATGTGCCCTAGCACATAGGCACATACGGGTATTTGAAGATACCTATGACCCGGTACTGTATTATTCGAGGATGCCTACTAGAGAATCCCTTTTTGTCATATGTGCTCAAGTGAAAAGGCACAATGTGACACAATGTGCCCTAGCACCTAGGCACATACGGGTATTTGAGGTAACCTGGTATTGCATTATTTGAGTACTTGCAGCGCCCATTGTCAAATCCAAGGGCTCCTCCGATGGAGTACTTCCGGTCAGAGGCCCCTCAGTATAATATATTTGGCCATCAGCAGAAGCCGGTGCCCCAGAACACACTGACACCTTTGGCCTAACATCCGGGTGATTTTTCAGCTCTAACATCTGAATCTCTAATTGCAATTCTGCAATTTTAACCCGTTACAGAAGTTTCTCATTTTCTCCACTGATCCTTTCATATTCTTCCCTCATATTATCAGAAAGCTGGGCGTAAGTAATCTCGGGTGGACTTAGGTAGCCTTCCTCCACCTCTACTTTAACCCCTGTGATCTGATCAATACTATGCAGAAAACGGCTATCAGGGTTTCCTGAAAATGTCAAATGAGGTGGTCTCAGATAACCATCCTCCACCCCATTTTCTTTAGAATTAAGCCCACTTTGTCTTATCAGCCGAGTCGATGGAATCAGGTCTCATTCAACCACTCGACTAGCTGACAAATTCTGAGAATACTCAATTTGTCTCAAGAGACCAACAGGCTCTGCCCTACTGGAACATACTCTGAACCCGGTGGACTTATTGTGGGCCAGAACTACTTACCGATTGTTGTGGCGACAAAATCGAATAATTAATTTCCCCTCTATCACTTGGCATAGGATTTCCCATGTCCAATGCATCTATGCAAAAGGATTTGCTTGTTGAAAGGGGTGGAGTTAAACCTTGTACCAAGACCTGTTCATCTATTCTAGCTCTCTCCCTCACTGGGTTACCTGGTCTGCTAAAATCTATAACATTCCACTGATTTCGAGAACATCTAAAATGTGGAATTGAAACTAGGTCCTCCTTGGTCAAGACTCCTACATGCTCCCTCCTTTCAATTATTTCACCCGCAATTGCTGGGCCAACATGAGGAATATTCAGTAGTTCTTGATTAGAAGTAGTATTGACTTGTATTTTATTGTCCATAGCTTTTGAATATGTTTTAGAAATTTTTACAAAAATTCTAAATGGAAGGAATGAAAAGTTGTTTGTGTTTGTTTTTTGTTTTTTTTAGGAAGAAAAAAATTAGAAAACAAAAAACTTTGTACAGGAAAATAATATTTTGGCGTTACGTGCTGGTCAGCCGAAAAATATATTTTCAAAACATATATTGAGCAACCAGTGGCGGATTTAAGGGGGGGCGCCCCCGGCGCGCGCCCCCCCCCCCCCTATTCTCCAGAGCAAAGTTATCACAAACAGTCTATATAATACCACGACAGCAGATCAGAACCACGCCTAGCGTTGCCTAAGCACAATGCTAGCAAGTTAATCTTTTCCTTGCAAATGAACGTCACACTTGTGCACGGACCGAAACGCACAATGTTATCTTACACGTCATACATGTGCCGCAGCCGTTTTTGTGCGATCCGTAATCGAGTCAGTTTTTACCCTATATACATTTATTCGTCGGATCAACAAACTTCCGGCATTGTTTTGAAAAGTAAACTAGCGCGGCAGCAGTCAAATATGTCGCAGCAAAGTAAAATTGAATCATTTTTCGGGACTAAAGGCAGTGAAAAGTCCACGAAGAGACAATCAAATGACGACACGATTGCACTTATCGAATATAAGGCTAAGAAAATGAATGACGATTGTGAATCACAGGCCGGTACTTTATCCAAAATTGAGCCGATTGTGGCCGCTCGATCTGTCATGGCTGATTCACCCCAAACAAATTTAGCATCCACAATGAACTCGGGTCTTGTCGGTAATAGTGCTGAGAAAGGAGAGAAGTCTACACGAGTAGATATATCCGATTATATACCCGGATCAACGAGTGAAAATGTTATCACAGACGACATCCGTGCATACCTGTGGAAAATTAGAGCGCCCGAAAGGTCTTATAAGTTTCCACCCAAGGTTTACAAAGACAAGCGTAAAAAATCGGGTATAATGAACAGGTACTGTCAACACGAGTGGTTCTCCAAATATGATTTTCTTTCTTACTCCAAAAGGATGGACGGGATCTTCTGTATAAGCTGTGTCTTGTTCCCTATGCCATCTCATAAAGGGACACGTGCTATCAATATGATAGATACATGTTATACCAATTGGAAAGATGCCACCAATGACTTTGATCTCCATGCAACTTTGCAATACCACAAAGATTCCATGCAGAAACTCAAGTCCTTCATGGAAACATATGAAAAACCTGATATGCGCATCGATTCTGTTTTGTCAGAGAACTCAAAGTCAATTATTGCTGCTAACCGAGAAATACTAATAACTATTCTGAAATGTGTCGAGTTCTGTGGGAGACAAGGGATTCCACTCCGAGGGCATAGGGATGATGGTATTCCTGGTAGTGATAACTGTTACTCGACCAACATGGGTAACTTTAAGTCTTTGTTACATCTAGTGGCTGAATTTAACCCCCAGCTACGCAATCACATTGACTCCGTCTCGTGTAAATGGAATGCCGTATATATTTCCAAAACCGCTCAAAATGACATACTGCAATGTTGTCTGAAATTTATTCAGAACACCATCATTAAGGAAATTAACTCTCAACCATCAGGTCCATTTTACGGCTTAATGATTGACGAGGTAACCGACTCCTCCAACCACGAGCAGTTGGGAATTGTACTTAGATACGTTAAAGATGGCGTTGCTTGTGAGCGCCTTATCGAGTTTATAGAGTGCGATAATATCACTGGCGATGCTTTGTCTGATTATCTTTTGAAGTGTTTGAAAGAGCTCAACGTAGACCCTATGTACTGTCGCAGCCAGACATATGATGGGGCGGGAAACATGGCCGGTAGCAATAAAGGTGCTGCAGCACAGTTTCGCATGAAAACAGGCAACAACAAAGCAATATATTTTCACTGTGCCTCACATGACTTGAATTTAGCTCTCTCCAAAGCATGCAACGTACCCGAAATTCGAAATATGATTTGTGTCTTACAATCCGTTGGAGTTTTCTTTAAATATTCGCCAAAGCGTTCCAGACGGTTAGAACGTGCAGTTGATGAATATAATAGCATACATCCCGAATCTACCGTGGCTAAATCTAAAGTAAAACCCCTATGTGAGACGAGATGGGTGGAAAGACATACTTCTCTTGACACATTGAAGGCCATATACGAACCACTGTTAGACACTCTTGATGTAATAAGATACAACCGGGAAGGGAACTGGGATTCCAAAACCGTTACCGAGGCTAATGGCTTATATGCACAGTTAACGGCTGTTGGTTTCATTGCATCTTTCCAGACATGTCATTTCTTATTTGGATTTACAAAATCACTTGCAACATTGTTACAAGGTAGGGAGAATGACATCGTCGTCGCTTATGAGGAGATCGATTTAATACGGGCAGAGTTGGCTGATATTCGCAGCAACTCTGAGAAAGAATTTAAGGCCATATATTGCGAAATTAGCCAAATGGCAGATGCAGCTCAAACAACAATAACAGTTCCGAGGCGGTGCGGTCGCCAAACACTGAGAAACAATGTTGAAGCCGAATCTCCTGAAGACTATTATCGTCGCTCTATCTTCACGCCATTTATTGACAGTATGTTAGCACAACTGAAAGAGCGATTCAATCAACTTTCTAACAATGCTGTGCGTGCGATGGTTATTATTCCAAAATATATGGGTCTTCACAGCAAAAGTGAAAAATTTCAAAAAGATATCGCGAGTATCCGAGATTATTATAGTGATGATATGCCGACACCCGATAGTTTCAACCAGGAAGTCAGACTTTGGGTGAGGTATTGGTCCACAGAGAATGAAAAACCAGCAACCATTGACAAAACCGTTCAAATGATGAAAAGCCGATGTGATTCTCAATTCCCAAATATATATGCCATACTTAATATATTACTTGTCACCGCCGCCACGAGTGCTTCAGTTGAGCGGGCAAATTCTGCATTGAAATTTGTAAAGAATAAATTTAGAAGTACTATGGCTGAAGACAGATTGAATGCATTGTTACTCATGTTTGTACACAGAGATATTCAGTTGAATTACTCGGAGATAATTGATTCTTTCTCTAGAATGCATCCTCGCCGCATGCTTCTGGAATTCCATAATGATAAGTAACTGGGTGTTTCCCAATAGGCCGATAATGTCAGACTCACAGTGTTCACACTGTACTACTGCCAAGGGTCCTATACTTGGGTGATGAGAAAATGACTTCAAGTAATTTTGTTGGCCATTATCAAAACAATGTATCCTCTAAGTCTTTGGGTGTATATTTTTGATAATGGTCAGCATAATTATTTTAGGGTAATTTCTCAATACTCAAGTATACGCCGCCTGTCATGTGCTGATGTATATATACTCTTATTAAACAGTTATCTCGGACTCCATCAATATTATTACATTATCATGTCTGTCACATATTAATTTACTTTGCTCATTACCTGTCGTTTAGTTTGCAAGAAATTCCGAGTTTACTAAAAAGTATTGATTCCATGCTAATCGTGCTACCTAGCTCGTTAACCCGCAGCACTCTGATGTTGAAACGCGGTTAGCTTCCAAAGTCGACTTTGAAATTGAAAGTCGATTAGTCGAAAGGTGTCCCAGTAGTTCACGTTCAAATTAATTTCCCTTCACTTTTGAATTGCGTAGTTCAACGTCATTACTCATATGTCATATGCGACTCCATTTCGCTAGACACCCCCCTGAATATTTACATGCCCTCACCCCCCCCCCCCCCCCCCCCCCACCTCTTATAAATTTCAAAATCCTGGCGCCGCCACTGATCAGTTGACATAGGACAATAGACATTCTGGTTATCACACGACAAAATGGCACACCTCTGATCATTTACTCAGTAACTGACCAGACATGCGCCATTTCGTCGTTTGAGAACCAGAACGTGCTTTGTCCAGTTTTGGACATAGGAACCTGGATGACCCTCTGGATCTCACATGACGATTTGTTTGAATTTATTCATTGACAATTTGTCAGGATTCGAATTTCTTTCAATAACGATTGCGCAACGCAAGCTTAAAAACGAAATGCTAGTGTTAATTAGCTCCCTTGATGCCCAACATCAAACCTGAATGATCATTGGTCATCAAGCACGACGGTTTAGAAGGCACTCTCTAACCACGAGGCAGTGAATTACTGTTTGCGTTGTAGTTACGAATGGGCAGACTGGGCGGACGCCCAGAGCGGCAGGGCCCCCATCTTTGGCACGGAATTTTGTCATGTTAACACTAGATCTGATGTGAGGTTTGTAGCTCCATTTTTTAAATTTCTCAAATTTTCCCAACAAAATACTGATTTCGCTGTTGAAATGTTCCTGTGGGAGGCCCATACCCCCACCATTTTTCAAGCCAGTAACGTTGGATATGGCATGTGGGTCGGACCAGACGGACCTGAGAATAGACATTTTTTCCCTGAATAATTATTTGCTGAACATTTTTGCGCTTTGACAACGTCATGAGTTCTTTTCGATGTGCGACCAGCACGGGTCGACAACTTCCAACAACTTGGCGTGCGTCCGAAGTGGACCTGGTCCACTTCGGCCGCTGGCGAGTTGTTGGAAGTTGCCGTTGCCGACTAGTCGACGATGACTCGATTTTGGGGCTTCGGCTAGTCGACTGTGAAATTCCATAGTCGTCCGAGCACTAGTGATCTCCCTACATTGTCAGAAATTCAGCAATTTATATTTTGGTTAACAGAGCTCTGTCAACCAAAATCTAAATTGCTGAATTTCTGACAACACTGGAGCCACATAACCATGGATGACTGGAAGATGGGTTGGGGTTTGAGGGTGGGGACGGATGGGTCTCGGATGACGCTTCGCGTCATTATGATTGGCGCCCCCACCCTTATTCCCAAATCTTGTATCCGCCAGTACCCGGGTCCAGCTGTCACAACAGAGCGCACCATTTGAAGGCCCATTTTAAAATGTATCTGCACCCCTGACCCCCCCCCCCCGCCACCCTTCCATTGCGAGTGCCCCCCGACACTCGCAGCAAAGTATAAGTATATATATTACCACTTTTAACCAGCAGGTTTGAATTTTCCTTGGCACCGCACCGGTAATTGTTGGTTAAAAAGTGACATTTTAACAGCAAAAGAAATCTCTACATTTTCACCCGAAAAGTCGCCAGAGCGCACCATTTGAACGGTCATTTTAAAATTTTCTTGGGGGGAGAACCCCCCCAAACCCCCCTTCTATTGCGAGTGCCTTCGGCACTCGCGGCAGATGCCTTCGGCATCTGCGTGCTGGGATCAACCCGTTCTGCCACACCCCCAAATTTTCGTCATCAAGATTGGCGCCCCCCCTATTCCAAAATCCTGTATCCGCCGGTGGCAACAACTCAATATTAAACAAAATTCAAAATATTGAACTCTTTACCACCCTTTCAGGAATCACCCGCTTGTTCAAGACAAAGGCACCGACCGATATTTCAAACAACTCAGGAAAAACATCAAAGAGTACCAACTCAATGAAAACAAATTTCCTAAGGGTCAAAAAAGAAAAAAAGAATTCAACACATATTCAACAGCAATTGAAATAAGGCAACAGCCGTATTTCAACTTTGACCTTTAGTGATATTTCTCAAAATTCAAAATGGAGACGCTATCAATTTTTTTAAGGGCCTCTATAAGTAATGAAATTTTGTTTCTTTTGAAAATTCTCACCTCTGATATTCCTTCAATTCAGATTAAATATACACAAAATGTACATCAAAATGAAGGTTGTGATGTATAGAACACGAAACACATGTGTAATCAACTCATCGAGTCGACTGTGGGCACCACTGGTTCCTGGAAGTCTGCTGCCGTATTCGCACCAGAACTGATAATTTAATAATATTTCACGAAAACAACTTGTGGCCAAATGTGCTTCACATATCCGAGAACACAGCTAGGGGAACAAAATTCTTCACAACACGACGACAGCGCTGCATTGGGGAAACTTCCGATGCCTTTGCTTTTGTTTACGTACGAGTATACTTTCGATTTCCGGTCGACGTCATCGGACAGAAAAAGCATGTAAAAAACAACGCCGTCTAAAATCAAATAATGAAAAAGATCGCCTTCATACAATATACTGTTATTAGATAGAGATTGCACAGTTGCCATATTCAATGCAGGGTATCATGATACCTGTTGAAATTTCTTAGAATTACGATTTTGTTTTTCGATGGAAATTCGTGGTAACGAGTGATTTGCGCATGTCTGTCGAGCATGGAAACCATCTTCAATAAAAAATGCAGACAGTGTTGTCCTTTTCCAAAATGCAGTCCTATCGCTGTATTCGACAGTGTTTTGAATGCCTAGCTTTGTTCTTGGATATTTGAAGCACATTTGGCCAGTATTGTGAATTAAGTTACTTATTCCCGTTTCCTTATTCGACATTCAAAATTCGAAAAAAATTACCGGATATTTTGGTGTTGATGGGTGGCCCCCGAGAAATAAAGAAGATTGACACCTCAACCGCCCCAATCGGACCACATTTAGGGGCCCTACTAAGGCCCCAAAAAGGGCCAGTTACAAAATATCACCAAAGCAGGTTAAAATCACGGGATATTTTTGTGTTGATGGGTGGCCCCCGAGGAATAAAGAAGATTGACACCTCAAGCGCCCCAATCGGACCACATTTAGGGGCCCTACTAAGGCCCCAAAAAGAGCCAGTTACAAAATATCACCAAAGCAGGTTAAAATCAGAGATATTTTGGTGTTGATGGGTGGACCCCGAGGAATAAAGAGATTAACACCTCAACCGCCCCAATCGGACCACATTTAGGGGCCCTACTAAGGCCCCAAAAAGGGGCAGTTACAAAATATCACCAAAACAGGTTAAAATCACGGAATATTTTGGTGTTGATGGGTGGCCCCCGAGGGATAAAGAAGATTGACACCTCAACTGCCCCAAACGGACCACATTTAGGGGCTCTACTAAGGCCCCAAAAACGGCCAGTTACAAAATATCACCAAAGCAGGTTAAAATCACGGGATATTTTGGTGTTGATGGGTGGCCCCCGAGGAATAAAGAAGATTGACACCTCAACTGCCCCAATCGGACCACATTTAGGGGCCCTACTAAGGCCCCAAAAAGGGCCAGTTACAAAACATCACCAAAGCAGGTCAAAATCACGGGATATTTTGGTGTTGATGGGTGGCCCCCGAGGAATAAAGAAGATTGACACCTCAACTGCCCCAATCGGACCACATTTAGGGGCCCTACTAAGGCCCCAAAAAGGGCCAGTTACAAAATATCACCAAAGCATGTTAAAATCACGGGATATTTTGGTGTTGATGGGTGGCCCCAGAGGAATAAAGAAGATTGACACCTCAACCGCCCCAATCGGACCACATTTAGGGGCCCTACTAAGGCCCCAAAAAGGGCCAGTTACAAAATATCACCAAATCAGGTTAAAATCACGGGATATTTTGGTGTTGATGGCTGGCCCCGAGGAATAAAGAAGATTGACACCTCAACCGCCCCAATCGGACCACATTTAGGGGCCCTACTAAGGCCCCAAAAAGGGCCAGTTACAAAATATCACCAAAGCGGGTTAAAATCACAGGATATTTTGCTGTTGATGGGTGGCCCCCGGGTAATAAAGAAGATTGACACCTCAACTGCCCCAATCGGACCACATTGATGTTCGTGTGCGACACGAGAAGAATAAAGAAGATTCCATGGAACGCCGTCCCCAAATATGAGGATATGAGCAATGACAAATTGTGGCTCCCTAAGAATTTTCTCGTGTCCCTTATGACCATGAGGATATATGAAATGGCAAGTTGTACCTCTTTGCCCTCGGCTTTTCATATAATGAAAAGGGTATCTTGAAGGCCATCCAAGTAACTCAAAGAGATTCCACAAGTCTATCTCTGTGCAACACGGTCCGTAAATATCCCAAACCGGGGCCCAACTTCCACTTCATAATTTACTCTCCTTACCCTTATTTCCTTTCCTTCCTATCTCTAAGTGTTGGCATGCCTAAGGCCCTGCCAAATGTTTGCTTGCTTCTCCAAGCATACCAATACCAGTACCAATACCACCCATTTCCCTGGGCCTGTTGGTGTCTGCTTGCTACGTCTTGCATACAAGCACTACCCATTCCCCCAACTTCCCTATTCTTCCTAAGCCCCGACATGCCCGAGGGCCTACCTGATGTCTGCTTGCTACGCCATTCATACTAACACTACCCATTCCCTCCCACTTCCCCATGGTGTCTACTTACTATGCACGCTAACACCACCCATTCCCTTCCACTTGCTTATTCTTCCTGTAGCCATAACTTGCCCAAGGATCTGCCCGATGCCTGTCTGCTATGCCATGCGTACTAACTCCTTCAGTTGAATACTTGAGTCAGAGAGTAGTCAGAACACGCCACAAAAGTTAATTATAGTAACAAAACACCGATCTTACTCCAAGGATGGAGCTCCTTTGTTCTACTGGAGTCAACCCCCCCCCCCCCCCCCCCCCCCCCCCCCATCAATCGAAAATACCATTTATGGGTCATATAACACTTCGCACGACTCTGTTTGGGTAACATAAGGTCGATGTCGGTGATTTGGGGTAAGTGTCGAGCTTATTTTGGTAAATCGCCAGACTCCCGTTGAATCGAACACACCCATAGAACAGACCCCCGTCCGTTTAAAGGTCATTGGGTCACATGGCAACAGCAAGCTAACATAGAAACCAAGATGGTAGTCTCCAATGTGCATGTTCACTAAAACCACGTATCACTATCGGGATGAGGTCACAACATGCCCGCTCTCCTGCGCTTCTATGACAACTCACGTGACACCCACAATACCCAGCGGTATGCTATCACTTCTGTGGTATTCTACCCCCCTCCCCCGAAGTCCTCCAGATGGGGCCCATTTGGCACATTTCATACTACTCAGAATAAATATAACGTGCGGCGAAATGATAACACGCGCACACGAAATAATAATAATCCATGCACACGGAATAATAATCCTTGTGCCCGGATTATTATTTTGTATGTACAGATTATCAATTCGCCTACGCGGATTATTATTTCGTGGTCACCGATTATTATTTTGTGCATACGGATTATTAACTCGTGTGCTCGGATTATTATTTTGTGTGCCCGGATTAAAACATAAGGTGTCAGGACCCCCCACTCCCGCTGTCCCAAAAGACAGACCTGCAAATTAATAATCCATGCACGCAAAGTAATAATTCATGCGCACAGATTAATAATCGTGCATGAAGTAATGATCAAGGCAGACGAATTAATAATCCGTGTGTTTGAATTAATAATCCGTGTGCATGAATTAACAATCCACGCACACGAAATGATAATCCATGCAAACAAAACAATAATCAATGCGAACGAATTAATAAATCATTCACGTGAATTATAATCTGTGCACACGAAATAATATTCCGTGCACACAAATTAATAAGCTGTGCAAATGGATTATTGATCAGTAGTATGTCACGTACCTTTCGCGCAAGATCTGGTGGACCGCGCGGGGGCTGGGGCGGCCATCTTGTATTGCCATGGTAACCCGCATGAGTGGCTATGTTGTGACGTCATTCTCATGGTGACGCGTGGTGTCACTGCGCATGTGCAGCCCGTGTTGTTATGGTAATACGCGTTTCTGTCGTCCATTTTGTATATAGGGCACCGCCATCTTGTTTCTGTGGTAGCACGTGGTCGCTAGGTGACCCAAATGCATCTAATAAGATGGGGGTATGTTTGGAGGGTACGCTCGATTCAATGGGAGTCCAACGAATTACCCAAATGAACCCGAGAACGACTTCTGTTCACCCGAAAATAACCGAAACGGACCCGAATTCTCTTAGAATATTGACCCTAATAGCACCACGTAGTGGTATAAGATCTATAAAAGATGTGCTCCTTATCTAGCTCGAATTCCATAAGAATCCTCGTTTACAACTACATATTTTATAATATATCTGTTCTACTTGACTTCCATCTACTCTAGTATACTGATTCTCTCTGACTGTCCTTGTAGATTCTTACGCCTTTTCTACCCATGACATGATGGCATTGTCCGTACATTCCTGGCTCTCCCTTATCTTAGATTATTTGGCTTGTTCTAACCGTGATATGACTATTATCTGCACTAGTCTACCATTATCTGGCTTACCAGTAGACCTAGACATAGCTGCAGTTGACACTTTCCCGACGGGCTATCTGCGCCCCGTTTTCTTCGTGTGATGCCATGAGGTCTATGAGGACCTCATAGCCCTCATGGCCTCATGCGACGAAAAAGGGGCGCCAAAGGCTAGTCCTATTCCATAATGGGGTACCGGTAATCGTTTGCCCATGGGGTGGGGGGCCCCAAATACCGAGATGAGACCACAGGGCCATGATGGCCTCATACGACGAAAAGGGGTACCCAAATACCGCGATGAGGATGAGAGTAATGGCATTTCCTTATGGCACTCATAACCCTCACGGCCTCATACGATGAAAGGGGATTCTGATTCTGAAAGCCATCCAGATACCAGAAAGGGATTCCAAAATTGGAATTCTGTGGACCGTGGCGACCAAATACCGATATGAGGATGAGAGCAATGGAATTTGTGGCCCCCATAGCCCTTATGACCTCAGTCGGTGAAAATGGGATTTTGAAGGCCATCCAGATACTAGAAAGGGATTCCAAAATTTGGATTCTGTGGACTGTGGTGACAAATGTGGAGATGAGGATGAGAGTAATGCCATTTCCTTATGGCCCTCATAGTCCTCATGGTCTCATACGGTGAAAAAGGGGATTCTGAAGGCCATCCAGATACTATAAAGGGATTCCACAATTGGGATTCTGTGGACCGTGGTGACAAAATACCGAGATGAGGATGAGAGTAATGGCATTTCCTTATGGCCCTCATAGCTCCCATGGCCTCATACGAAGAAAACGGGGCACCGATGGCCCGTCGGGAAAGGGTCCCCTGTAGCTATGTCTGGGTCTACTGGTAAGCCCAACAAATGGTAGACTAGTGTGGATAATAATCATATCACGGGTAGAACAAGCCAAATAATCTACTGAGGTAAGAGACAGCCATGAACACACGGACAATGCCATCATATCATGGGTAGAACAGGCATAAGAATCGACAGGGGCAGTCAGAGATAATCAGTATACTAGAGTAGATAGAAGTCAGGTAGAACAGATAGGGTATAAAATATGTAGTACTAAACGAGGATTCTTATGGAATTCGAGCTAGATAAGGAACACACCTTTTATGGATCTTATAACACTACGTGGTGCTATAGGGTCAATATTCTAAAATAATTCTGGTCCATTTTGGTGATTTACGTTGAAAATAAGTCGTTCACGGGATCATCTGGGTAACTCGTTGTACTCCCATTGCATCGAACGTACCCTCCAAACATACCCCCGTTTTATTAGATGCCTTTGGGTCACCTAGCAACCGCGTGCTACCATAGAAACCAAGATGGCGACGCCCTGTATACAAATGGACGACGGAAACGCGTATTACCATAACACGCGCTGCGCATGCGCAGTGATACAACGTTTCACCATGCGGATGACGTCACAATATGGCCGGCCAAGCTCGTTACCATGACAACACAAAATGGCCGCACCTACTCACGTGACTATGACGTCACTTCCGAGGTCCACCGCGGGGTTCACCAGATCTTGCTCGAAAGGAACGAGCACTACTACTTTCATCCAGGCACATGAAATAATAACCCGTACGCATGAAATGAAAGATTTAAAAACTATTGTATAGGTTATTTAGTCAAAACGGCATCCAACCTGTGACCTTGGTATACTGGTATCCTATCATCTTATCGCTGAAACAATTCTTAGGTCTACTTGTTCTTGTTTGGGCCTAAGTTATCTAGGACAATTCGGCTCTCGGTCGCTACCGCCTCCTCATCTCTTCAAGAAGGAAGGTCAGGAGGGATAACCTAATGGCCAGAGGTCCGTCCTTGTTAGGCATGCTTCCCTTTTTTAACGTGCGATAGGCCAGTTAGGGCGAAGTGAAGTCTGCGTTAGACCTCACATCGCTGCACTCTGGGCCTGTGGCAGTAAGTAGGTGTATGTAAGCGTGGCGGGAGAGGGGGGATCTCTTGTTGAGACGTGGGGGCGCAAAAATATGTCAGCGAAGATATAAAATTCAGATGACTAAAAGGGCCTATAAAGCAGCCATCGAAAAGTACTTCACAATGCGGGGAGAATTTGGGATGGGACGTCACCTTAAGTTGGCTGGGATGGCAACATATGCCTATGCTTGTCTGCTACATGTCTAATCTTGGCGGTATTATATATATTTTTTGGTAGGCCCTGGGAAGGTCGGGATCAGAGGCGGGGGCATGGCAAAACGCACACAGCTCGACCCCAAATAGACTTACATTGCACCTCCCCCCTTCATAATAAATACAAACTGCCATATATGCTTTCGACCCCCTCCCTCACCTTCCATTGGGAGACTTCAAAACCGTTGATATAGCTTCGAAATTTGAGAATATTTCAGAGAGACTCGGGCCCTTACCGATGACCTCGCCATCCTCCATTAGGCTCCAGAATCGCTCTCAAAGCTTCACAGTTAAAATTGAAAAATTTACCGAGGAAGGATAACCGGCCCCCACCAATGGCCTCACCTCCTCTAAGGAGGCTTCAGAGTCCCTTACAGAGCTCCAAAAAATTATAATTCGGGGAGAGGTCCCGAATCCGGTGGCGGTGCTACAGGAGGTTATGAAAGGGCATTTGACCCCGAAAACAGTCTTTGCCAACCCTTCTCTCTCTCTCTCTCTCTCTCTCTCTCTCTCTCTCTCTCTCTCTCTCTCTCTCTCTCAGTTGCCCCTCTCCAAAACTGTCACATCCAGCCACCCTCTCTTACACACAGTGACTCTCTTTTCTTCATTTACATACAAACTCAGCAGATAAACATAAATCCACTGGAATTTTGCAAGTTCGGATGCAGATACTTATGAGCCATGTACGTTTCTAAACCTTGTCTCTAAAATGTGGGTCATCCAAAAATGTGGTGATCTGACCTAAAAGCCACTAGTAAACTTGATTTAAATGCACAGTGATTTTTTTTTTGTCTGGGAGGCGATCCTTCCCCCCCCCCCTTCCTCTCCCGGGGAGGGCATGTTGGCCTCTCCACTCAGGATACCCACCCATACGGAGCATGTCCCCTACTTGCATCCTCCACCCCCCCCCCCTCCCGCAGATATTTTTTCTGGCTCTACCACTGCCAGGTCACACAAATGGGAGAGGGTGATTCACCTGACTACACCCTTCCCTCCCTGTCTGCGGCCTTTGAGATATACCCGCGTCATATTGCTACCCCCCTCCATTGGAATTCTCCACTATAAAGGATTCTGGCTCCGCCACTTAACAGGATTCCAATTCATGGCGTGGTAAGTATATATAGCAGGTCCGTCTTTTGGGACAGCGGGGGTGGGTGTCCTGACAACTTATGTTTTAATCCGTGCGCACAAAATTTTAATTCGAGCACACGAGTTAATAATCCGTGCGCACTAAATAATAATCGGTGACCACGACATAATAATCCGCGAAGGCTAATTGGTAATCGGTACATACAAAATAATAACCCGGGCACAAGGATTATTATTTCGTGTGCACGGATTATTATTTCGCGCGTACTATCATTTCGCTTCACATTATATTTATTCTAGTAGTATGAAATGTGCCAAATGGGCCCCACCTGGAGGACTTCGGGGGGGGGGGGGGGTAGCATACCGCAGAAGGGACAGCATACCGCGGGGTATTGTGGGTGTCACGTGGATTGTCATAAAAGCGGAGGAGACCTCTAAACGGACGGGGACTGTTCTAAGGGTGTGTTCGAATCAACGGGAATCTTGCGAATTACCAAAATAAGCTCGACACTTACCCCAAATCACCGACATCGACTTTATGTTACCGATACAGAGTCGCGCGAAGTGTTATCTGACCCAGAAGGGGTATTTTCGATTGATGAGGTATGTACTCCGATAGAATAAAAGAGCCCCATACTTGGAGTAAGATCGATGTTTCGTTACTATAATTAACTTTTGTGGCGTGTTCTGACTACTCTCTGACCCAAGTATTCAACTGCATGAGTTAGTACGCATGGCATAGCAGACGGGCATCGGGCAGGTGATTGGGCAAGTTATGGCTGCAGGAAGAATAAGCAAGTGGACGGGAATGGGTGGTGTTAGCGTGCATAGTAAGTAGACACCAGAATGGGGATGTGGGGGGGGGGGGGATGGGTAGTGTTAGTATGAATGGCGTAGTAAGCAGACATCGGGTAGGCCCTCGGGCATGTAAGGGCTTAGGAAGAATAGGGAGGTTGGGGGAATGGGTAGTGCTGGTATGCAAGACGAAGCAAGCAGACACCAACAGGCCCGTTAGTATGCCAGAGTTTAGAAAGAATAGGAAAGTGGAAGGAAAATGGGGTGGTATTGGTATGCTTGGAGAAGCCAGGAAACACCAGGCAGGGCCTTGGGTATGCCAAGACTTAGAGATGGGAAGGATAGGAAGTAAGGGTAAGATGAGTAAAGTCGTGAAGTGGAAGTTGGGTCCCGGTTTGGGATATTTACGAACCATGTTGCATAGAGATAGACTTGTGGAATCTTTGTTAATTGGCTGGCCTTCAGGATGCCCTTTTCATTACATGAAAAGCCGAGGGCAATGAAGCACAACTTGCCATTCCACATATCCTCTGGGTAATAAGGGCCACGATAAAATTCTTAGGGAGCCACAATTCGTCATTCCTCATATCCTCAAATTTGGGGACGGCGTTAAATGGAATCTTCTTTATTCTTCTCGTGTCGCACACCAACATCAAAGTATCTGGCGATGTTTGTTTCCTTCGGTAATATTTTGTAACTAGCTCTTTTGTGGGCCTAAAGAGGGCCCTAAATGTGGTCCGATTGGGACGGTTGAGGTGTCAATCTTCTTTATTCCTCGTGGGCCACCCATCAACACCAAATATCCCGAGATTTTAACCTGCTTTGGTTATATTTTGTAACTGGCCCTTTTTGGGGCCTTAGTAGGGCCCCTAAATGTGGTCCAATTGGGGCGGTTGAGGTGTCAATCTTCTATATTCCTCGGGGGCCACCCATCAACACCAAAATATCCCGTGATTTTAACCTGCTTTGGTGATATTTTGTAACTGGCCCTTTTGGGGGCCATAGTAGGGCTCCTAAATATGGTCCGATTGGGGCGGTTGAGGTTTCAATCTTCTTTATTCCTCGGGGGCCACCCATCAACACCAAAATATCCCGTGATTTAACCTGCTTTGGTGATATTTTGTAACTGGCCCTTTTTGGGGCCTTAGTAGGACCCCTAAATGTGGTCCGATTGGGCAGTTGAGGTGTCAATCTTCTTTATTCCTCGGGGGCCACCCATCAACACCAAAATATCCCGTGATTTTAACCTGCTTTGGCGATATTTTGTAACTGGCCCTTTTTGGGGCCTTAGTAGGGCTCCTAAATATGGTCCGATTGGGGCGGTTGAGGTGTCACTCTTCTTTATTCCTCGGGGGCCCCCCGTCAACACCAAAATATCCCATGATTTTAACCTGCTTTGGTGATATTTTGTAACTGGCCCTTTTTGGGGCCTTACTAGGACCCCTAAATGTGGTCCGATTGGGGCGGTTGAGGTGTCAATCTTCTTTAGTCCTCGGGGGGGGGGGGCCACCCATCAACACCAAAATATACCGTGATTTTAACCTGCTTTGGTGATATTTTGTAACTGGCCCTTTTTGGGGCCTTAGTAGGGCCCCTAAATGTTGTATAATTGGGGCGGTTGAGGTGTCAATCTTCTTTATTCCTCGGGGGCCACCCATCAGCACCAAAATATCCAATGATTTTAACCTGCTTTGGTGATATCTTGTAACTGACCCTTTTTGGGGCCTTAGTAGGGCCCCTAAATGTGGTCCGATTGGGGCGGTTGAGGTGTCAATCTTCTTTATTCCTCGGGGGGCCACCCATCAACACCAAAATATCCCGTGATTTTAACCAGCTTTGGTGATATTTTGTAACTGGCCCTTTTGGGGGCCTTAGTGGGGCCCCTAAATGTGGTCCGATTGGGGCGGTTGAGGTGTCAATCTTCTTTATTCCTCGGGGGCCACCCATAAACACCAAAATATCCAGTGATTTTAACCTGCTTTGGTGATATTTTGTAACTGGCCCTTTTTGGGGCCTTAGTAGGGCCCCTAAATGTGGTCCGATTGGGGCGGTTGAGGTGTCAATCTTTTTTATTCTTCGGGGGCCACCCATCAACACCAAAATATCCTGTGAGTTTAACCTGCTTTGGCGATATTTTGTAACTGGCCCTTTCTGGGGCCTTAGTGGGGCTCCTAAATGTGGTCCGATTGGGGCGGTTGAGGTGTCAATCTTCTTTATTCCTCGGGGGCCACCCATCAACACCAAATTATCCCGTGATTTTAACCTGTTTTGGCGATATGTTGTAACTGGCCCTTTTTGGGGCCTTAGTAGGGTCCATAAATGTGGTCCGATTGGGGCGGTTGAGGTGTCAATCTTCTTTATTCCTCGGGGGCCACCCATCAACACCAAAATATCCCGTGATTTTAACCTGCTTTGGTGATATTTTGTAACTGGCCCTTTTTGGGGCCTTAGTAGGGCCCCTAATGTGGTCCGATTGGGGCGGTTGAGGTGTCAATCTTCTCTATTCTTCGGGGGCCACCCATCAACACCAAAATATCCCGTGATTTTAACCTGCTTTGGTGATATTTTGTAACTGGCCCTTTTTGGGGCCTTAGTAGGGCCCCTAAATATGGTCTGATTGGGGCGGTTGAGGTGTCAATCTTCTTATTTTTCGGGGGCCACCCAACAACACCAAATTATCCCGTGATTTTAACCTGCTTTGGTGATATTTTGTAACTGGCCCTTTTTGGGGCCTTAGTAGGGCCCCTAAATGTGGTCCGTCCGATTGGGGCGGTTGAGGTGTCAATCTTCTTTATTCCTCGGGGGCCACCCATCAACACCAAAATATCCTGTGATTTTAACCTGCTTTGGTGATATTTTGGAACTGGCCCTTTTGGGGCCTTAGTAGGGCCCCTAAATTTGGTCCGATTGGGGCGGTTGAGGTGTCAATCTTATTTATTTATCGGGGGCCACCCATCAATCCCAAAATATCCCGTGATTTTAACCTGCTTTGGGGATATTTTGTAACAGGCCCTTTTTGGGGCCTCAGTAGGGCCCCTAAGTGTGGTCCGATTGGGGCGGTTGAGGTGTCATTCTTCTTATTCCTCGGGGGCCACCCATCAACACCAAAATATCCGGTAATTTTTTTCGAATTTTGAATGTCGAATAAGGAAACGGGAATAAGTAACTAAATTCACATTACTCATTTGGCCACAAGTTGTTCTGATGAAATATTATTTTATTATCAGTTCTGGTGCGAATACGGTAGCAGACTTCCAGGAAGCAGTGGTGCCTACAGTCGACTCTATGAGTTGATTACATATGTGTTTCGTGTTCTATGCATCCCAACCTTCATTTTGATGTATAATTTGTGTATATTTAATCTGAATTTAAGGAATGTGAGAAGTGAGAATTTCAAAATAAATAAAATTTCATTACTTATATAGGCCCTTAATTAAGGGGTCGTCCAACCTAACTTTGGTCAATTTTTTGACATTTTTCTCAGTGCCTCAGAAACAAATAAGAGAAGTAAGGAAAGGCAAATTATATATCAAAATAATGAGTAAAGTGCATAGAAAAGGTACATATAATTTTTTTCAGGAAAAAAAGTGAATTTTATGATTTTGAAGAAGATTAATTTGCCAATGGCATAAGTAACGAACCGGTAAAACCACAGAATAATCGGAAATTCGAAAGCCTTGTCCTCAATATAATGATAGCATACTGCTATACTACGGAGAAAGCATTTTTTGACACACACTCTGGTGGGTTTTGATGCTTGAATGTAATAACACCAACACAAATTTTGGATGTTCCGGATGTGGCCATGTTTCAATGATGTTTATTCCGGTCATGTGATTACGATGTGGTTCTTGCAGAAATACTCAATTTGGGCAATCGTAAGAATGCAAGGACGTGATCACGCCCTTTATTTGTTCGAGACAATGTATGAGCGGATTTGCAAACAGGTGACAGCAAATACTTGAGCTGTTAATGTCATAACTGCAAAATATGGTTCGAAATTCCCTCTCGTGTTTACAGGCCGTCTGAAGTTTTTTGTTGACAAAAAAATTGAATTATTGTGCACTAGAAAGACAACATGAACCACTTGTAAAAAAATAACCGAGTGTATAAAATGGGGACGATACTCATAAAATAAGGCAATATTCATAACGAAGTAAGCAGAATGCTTCAGGAATCACTTGTTCACGAAGTTTATTCCAAGTGACCTGGAACTATATTGAGCGTGTTGATTTCCCTCGATGTTGTGAAGTTATTTACTTTCTAGTAACCATGGAATTTGTCGCGGCTGTGTTTGATGTCTGCAAAGGACCGATTGAAGATGGGTTGAAAATGATGCATTCGCGCTTTCAAATAAGGTGCGCTTGGACGATGCTGTGAATTCAGTTTTTTCTTGCAACCAACCACACTAACACAAGCGTCGATCAGTGTCTTTTGTCATCGTTTTACACTGACAAATGTGACAAATCTCCTTCACCGGAAACTATCTCCCAATTTGCATATCACAATAAACATAACCGCTGCCAGCGTGACCGTGTGGTCAAAACCGAAACGAATTACCGAATCCACGGTCAAAATTAGCTGCAATTGGCTTTTAAACAAATGAAATACACGAAATATTCGCAATTTCTTCATTATCCATGCCGAGTTACTTTTTAACCAGACCAAGTGCGTTCAGTTTCGTTTGTCGGCATCAAACTGGTATTGTTTGTGGTAATTAATAGTACGAGAAGGCGAAAGAAGCTAAATATTTCCCAGCATCTATAAATTAATTAAAATTGATAATTCCTTTTATTTTACTGAAATTATGAATTGATAAGGTGGGTGTGTTGCGATTATTATGCCCCAGACCTGGAAGTTTGAAAATCAAAGGTGCATCTAGGGCCGTGCAGTGGTGACCTCTATCCTCTTAGCCTTACCCATTCATCATTACATGTACCAACATTCTCCCTTGTATCTCAACCATTGCTACCCCAATTTGAAGGATATTTGGTGTTGTGATCGAGCATCATGGGGAAACAATGCCTGTGTAGCTGCTGTAGCATGCGTTTCTTCCCACATTTTTCCAGTTGTGGTACTTTTTCACTCTTTTGAGTTAGAAAATTTTGTTTATAACTAGTTGAATTGTTACAATTTGTTGCAAAGTGCCTGCTGATACCCTCAAATGTATTGCTACAAAATATTTCTAGTGAAGATTTTGTTCCTGTTTTCAAGCAACAACCTAATGAATATTCTGTATAAAGCCACCAATCTGATGTTTGACACTTTTATCGGAGCTGTTTTGAAGGCTTATGGAACTCAAAATGTTGATTATGGCAGGACTTTTCTATTCACCCATTAATCGACAAATGAAGTGTAAAAATTGGAAGTAATAAGCATGAAAGGTCCAGAACTAAAAGTCTAAAAAGAATGTTTTGCAATGTAACATGATTTTTGCCGATACACTTATTTGGAGGGTTACCTGTCTGATAGTGTTTGGAACATGTGTGGCCGGGCTCTCCAAAAAGAAAAAAAGAGTTAAACTTTGAGAAAAGAGGCATATGCCTTGAGTGCCGGAGGTAGAGTCTTTCAAGGAAGAGAGCCCCCTCCCCGGGAATTTTTTTGTGTCGAATGGAGCTCACTTGTCACCTTTTGGGGATTGCTTTGTGTACTGCGTTCTTGAAAAAGAGACCCTCTGGATGTGCCCTTCTGATCTCAATATGCCAATAAGCCTCCTTGGAGAAAGTACATGCAATAATGGTTTTGTAAGGTTGATTTGATGTGTTTTGAATAACAATGTACTTTCAAGTACATTAGATGGTTTATTACAATGACAGGTTACAGTTACCCTTATTTCTTCACCAACAGATATCATGAGTGTATTGGTGTTCAAGAGTACACAGAGCTATTATACTTATTGATAAACCAGACAAATTTAACAATTTAATCACTATCAAATTGATGCATGGGATAAAAGGGGTTACAGTGCAAGGTGTTTGTAAATATATTTATTCAACTACAATGTATGACTTTGTAGTGCATTCTACATAGGAGAATATCATAGTTTCTTTCCAAACCACCACAGTGACACATACATCTTTATATTGGGAGGCACTCTTTTGCCCTTCCAGACTTCTTCTGGTGGACTCCTTCAAGTTGACCTTTGTTGAACTCCCCAAATCAAAACATAAACGAAAGAAAATGTCTGCCTTCAATCAGTGAGCACTCCACTTAAAACATTTGGTCTCAATCTTTATTACTTTCAAGAATTAGAAAAAAAATTTCTTCGAGTATGTACTTCAATGTTTATAGAATACAGCTGTTATTTTATTTTCAGGTATTTTATTGTAAAAATTTCGTTCTCTTACTTATGCCATAGCAGACTTTCAGGTGGTGCTATTTACACATGGCAGCAGCTCCATGGCAAATTTCAGTTTCCACATGTTCTATGTTTCATTCCAAGCATTTTGGTATATAATTTATTGGGGTTATTCATTTTGAGCCTTTTTTAGACTTGAAAGAAAATTACATGAAATTTGACCAAAGTTAGGTTGGACGTCCCCTTAAGGGCCTATATAAGTAATGAAATTTTGTTTATTTTGAAAATTCTCACCTCCGATATTCCTTCAATTCAGATTAAATATACACAAAATGTACATCAAAATGAAGTTTGGGATGTATAGAACACGAAACACATGTGTAATCAACTCATAGAGTCGACTGTAGGCACCACTGGTTCCTGGAAATCTGCTGCCGTATTCGCATCAGAACTTATAATTTAATAATTTTTTCACGAAAGCAACTTGTGGCCAAATGTGCTTTACATATCCAAGAACAAAGCTAGGGGATAACAATTCTTCAAAATACGGCGACAGAGCAGCATTGGGGAAAATTCCAACGCCTTTGCTTTTGTTTACGTATGGGTATACTTTCGATTTCCGGCCGACGTCATCGGACAGAAGAAGCATGTAAAAACAACGCCGTCTAAAATCAAATAATGAAAAAGATCGCCTTCATACAGTATACTGTTATTAGATAGAGATTGCACAGTTTGCCATATTCAATGCAAGATATCATGATAGCTGTTGAAATTTCTTAGAATTACGATTTTGTTTTTTTTTATGGAAATTCGTGGTAACAAGTGATTTGCGCATGTCTGTCAGGCATGGAAACCATCCTCAATAAAAAATGCAGACAGTGTTGTCCTTTTCCAAAATGCAGACCTATCGCTGTATTCGAAAGTGTTTTGAATGCCTAGCTTTGTTCTTGGATATATGAAGCACATTTGGCCACAAGTTGTTCTGATGAAATATTATTTTATTATCAGTTCTGGTGCGAATACGGTAGCAGACTTCCAGGAATCAGTGGTGCCTACAGTCGACTCTACAAGTTGATTACATATGTGTTGCGTGTTCTATACATCCCAACCTTCATTTTGATGTATAATTTGTGTATATTTAATCTGAATTTAAGGAATATGAGAGTGTTGAGAATTTCAAAATAAACAAAATTCCATTACAGTAATGAAATTTTGTTTATTTTGAAAATTCCCACCTCTGATATTCCTTCAATTCAAATTAAATATACACAAAATGTACATCAAAATGAAGGTTGGGATGTATAGAACACGAAACACATGTGTAATCAACTCAGAGTCGACTGTAGGCACCACTGGTTCCTGTAAGTCTGCTGCCGTATTCGCACCAGAACTGATAATTTAATAATATTTCACGAAAACAACTTGTGACCAAATGTGCTTTACATATCCAAGAACAAAGCTAGGGGATCAAAATTCTACAAAACAAGGCGACAGAGCTGCATTGGGGAAAATTCCAAAGCCTTTGCTTTTGTTTACGTATGAGTATATTTTCGATTTCCGGACGACGTCATCGGACAGAAAAAGCATGTAAAAACAACGCCGTCTAAAATCAAATAATGAAAAAGATCGCCTTCATACAGTATACTGTTATTAGATAGAGATTACACAGTTGCCATATTCAATGCAAGGTATCATGATACCTTTTGAAATTTCTTAGAATTACGATTTTGTTTTTCGATGGAAATTCGCGGTAACGAGTGATTTGCGCATGTCTGTCGAGCATGGAAACCATCATCAATAAAAAATGCAGACATTGTTGTCCTTTTCCAAAATGCAGTCCTATCGCTGTATTCGACAGTGTTTTGAATGCCTAGCTTTGTTCTTGGATATTTGAAGCACATTTGGCCACAAGTTTTTCTGATGAAATATTACTTTATTATCAGTTCTGGTGCAAATACGGTAGCAGACTTCTAGGAACCAGTGGTGCCTACAGTCGATTCTATAAGTTGATTGCATATGTGTGTCCTTAAGGGCCTATATAAGTAATGGAATTTTGTTTATTTTGAAATTCTCACCTCTCATATTCCTTAAATTCAGATTAAATATACACAAATTATACATCAAAATGAAGGTTGGGATGTATAGAACACGAAACACATATGTACTCGACTCATAGAGTCGACTGTAGGCACCACTGGTTCCTGGGAGTCTGCTACCGTATTCGCACCAGAACTGATAATAAAATAATATTTAATTTGAATTGAAGGAATATCAGAGGTGAGAATTTTCAAAACAAACAAAATTTCATTACTTATATAGGCCCTTAAGGTGATTCTTAAGTCATGGCTGCCAACATGGAAGCCATAAACACAGAAAAATGTGAACATTTCATTGAACAATAACTTGGCAACGAAACAGCCTTGCCCTTGGATACCAGGGTTGGGGGGAATGGTCATGTCACATAGAACGTGATGGGACCCGCAAAATATGCATTTAAAAATTTACGAGTCATTTGGAGACATCAGAAAATGTGTACTGTCAAAAAGTCGGAAATGGCGTGGGCAGGATTTCAAAAAATAGCGAGACGCCTCAACTTCCAATGAACAACCAACGTTAACTATCAATAATGTACTGCAGCAGTTGAGTCTTAATTTTTAATAAAACACATCGAAGATAGGACTAAGCACGTTGTCAACCTGGGTCGTTTCAGTCTCAAAAGTGTCCGCCATGTTTACGGTGGGAAATTCAAAACACTGAAGGTTGTGGGCAACATTGCGACAAAAGATCTCGCCATATGTCCCGTAAATTCTCATGACAATGCCACTGCTGAAATTCTGATTGTCGATTTTTCTCAAGGGAAGCAGACTAATAGAGGCAAATTGCATTGATTGTCTGTTCTATGTGAATATTCTTCCCTCACCAACTGAAGCAATAAATCTGTTTACATGGATCGACCTTGCCGTTAGTTTGTATTCATGCGCCAAAATTACCAATAGAAAACAAAAATCTCAATTTTCTTTAATTAACAAAACGGTGACATATAGTGGAATTAGAAAACCATGTTGTATTCTTTCGTTGTTGAAATATTCGTAAACTGGTTGCTTTTTCACTTCTTTTAATCGCAAATCGGGCGAACTATTGTTCGTCATGTAATATTGATGGTTAACTTTATTGGTCTGTCATTCGGTCCCGTTTCGGTCTGGTTTCCGTGAGTTCCAGAAATAATGCTCCTAATTTTGCGATCTGGTGTGATTTACATTGCGAATCATTGTAAATGATGTATTTCAATAAATTTGTTTGCAATCCACAAAGATCATCGATAATTTCGAATAATCTGTGGGCTATTAGACTCATGCCTGCAAGTATTTGTTGATCGAAGTTGTTGTCACCGGAAAGTCACATGCGTTGGTAAGTCGCTTGTTCAAAGTGCAAAAAATAATAATTTTTCTTTCTATCCACCCCACTAGACCTCCTAATCACAAATATAATATGACAGAAGTGTGAACATGAAATTTTTCTCTAGAAAATTATTTTAACAGTCGTTGCATAGAAATTCTCAACGAAAGCGAAGTATGGCAACACACACAAGGCACAATCGAGCATCAAATTTTTAGGAACGGGTCAAGTCGCCACCGGGTCAAGTCGCCACCGGGTCAACTCACCACCAAAAAAAAAAAATAATAATACAAGGTAGGTTTCTGTTCTAATACTGACACAACATGAGTTTATTCATGATCCAAAACATAGCATTTAGCACATGAAAAATACTTTTATACATTAAGCACCTTATCGGAATTTTTCAATAATTGGATGAATATTTTATACTTTGAGCACTGTAAGTATTGGTCAATCGATACGACTTATTGGCGGAATTCAATTCCATAACTTCCAGGCTCGTCGGAACGAAATTTATATTGGGGGGCTGATATTGCTAATTTGGGTGAACTGGCTGATACTAAATGGGTATGGGGTATCCAGATGCCGAAGGCATCTGACGCGAGTGATGAAGGCACGAGCTTTTTGAGGGGGGGGGGGGGGGGGGGGAGGGGGGATTACTCCCCCAGAAATTGTTTTGAAAAGGGCAATCAAAGGAAGCATTCTGGTAGCTTTTGAAGCAAAAACCTCTTGATTTTTTTAAACGGCAAAAGTTGTTTTTTTAACAAGATGTTTCAAAAATCCCAATAGAACCCCATAACATTTGGGGACGGTTCTCACACCGGGCTCACCTGCAGGCCGTGGCCGTATTCCGTCATGCTAAAAAACAGTCAGGTCTTATGGTGGATTCATTAGTTTCATCATTACGCCAATGGTTGTCGTGGTCTTCTAAGCTGCCAAAGGAATTGCTCAAAACGTTTGCACATCAACATATATGCAGGTGCATGTTATACATTCAGTGGTACGTTCATAATTCTAATCCAGGGGCGTAGTAAGCTAATTTTATTGGGGGGGGGGGGCGTAGGACCTATATTCCCATGACGCGACGCGTCATCCGAGCGGCGAGTGGGGGGTGAACACGAGAGGGGGTATCCTCCGTCTCGATGGTGGGGGGTCCGGGGGCCTCCCCCAGGGAAATTTTCGAATTTACGATGTAAAAACATGCATTCTGGTTGATTCTGAGCAAATAAATCATATATTCCTATGACGCGAAGCGCCATCCGAACCGCGAAGAGGCGAGCGGGGCTGAGCACGAGAGGGGGTACCTCCCCGTCTCGTTGGTGGGGGTCCGGGGGGGGGGGCCTCCCCAGGGAATTTTTTTAATTTAAGATGTACAAATATGCATTCTGAGTGATTCTGAGCAAATACATCGTCAATAAGGAAATACGTCAGCTCTCTGATCAATTCAGCGTGATTTCCGAGCAGAATGACAGGAATAGTGAACATGCAATGAATTACCCTGTGGTTGGTTGGGGTTTAACATCGCTTTCCACAATTACGCGAAAACACGACTGTCAGTTTTATTGGTGGAAGAAAGCCCACATGGAACCCTCGCAATCCAGTAACCATTAACAGCAATGTCGGAATATGGTAACCAGTGGGCATCCCGTGTGGAGAAACCACCAACCCAGCCCAGTAAAGCCTATTTTTGACAAATTTGTGGGGGTGGGGGTGGGGGGGGGTATCTCCCGTACCCCCCCCCCCCCGGTTCCTACGCCACTGTTCTAATCTGAGTTAAATAATGTAATGTCCAGTTTTATTCAGATTACATCGGTTGCTCCCATCATGGATAAAACTAACGACGAAATATGAGCAAAATTATTGGGGGGGGGGGCTGCAGCTCCCCCCCCCCCCCCCGGTTCCGACGGGCCTGACTTCCCTTCGAGCCTGCATGTAGTCCTGGTAGTTGATTTCAGTGTCACACTTTTTCAACTTTGAAAACTCCTTTTTTTAGTTTCCAACCAATAACTTGAGCTGTAATTGATAGAATCAAATAAAATTTGTTATGTAGGTGTATCAACATAAAATGCAGGTCAAGTCAGATCTGGGTTTGATCCGACAATTTTTGCCAGAGTTATGTCCCTTTTTCAATTTTGAAAAAAAGATTTTTGTGGTGGGGGTGAGGGGTGGGAGGGTAGCCACGCAGTCTTTTATTTTCTATTATTGGGATTTGACGATACACTTTCAACAGGGTCATTTCATGTCAAGGCAGTTTCACTTGTGGAAGAGGGCAGAACAGACATATCACTTGTATGGCTAATATTTCCAGGGGAGGTCAACTAGATTACTGATTAGTGTGGTGTGCCATACTTTTGAACTGTAAATAGTTCCCTGTGAAAAAATGGCTGGACCAGTGCATGCAGTGGTCCTTCAAAAATTTAAATAAACATACAATTGGATTTATTTTTTAAAAAGTTATGACTCAACTATTGTTCTCCAGTGCACATAGAAAACATATTTTTCAATGTGAGATTCATATTTTAAGTTTTGGTGGCAGGAAGTTGACCGTGAGTTAGGGATTTTTAAAAGCATTTTTTTGGTGAGTAAATTCATTTTTTTTAAAAATTTATCACATTTTTGTAATCTATTAGGTAGGAAGCAATCATTCATGTATTAAATAACCATTACTATTGAAAAGTAGTGAAAAAAACATCATGTTTTCGACCTGTCCACTCAAACTACAATCTTCAGTTTAGAATCACCTTAAAAGAGTGGACATTCCAAATTTTGATAAGATAATCACTGGTGGCGTACACGCGAAGTATGGTTTGAAGAATGTGTTCCCCACCAAAACATTCCCAAATCATTTTACTATTGTTACTGGTCTTCATGTGGAAAGCAACGGCGTTGTTGGCAATACGATGTTTGATCTACTTTTAAATGAAAGCTTTACAGTTTCTAATGTTACACAAACTACTGAGTCGAAATGGTTTTTGACAATGGGGCAGGATCTATATGGGTAATTAATGAGCTACAAAACTCAAAAAAAAAAAGTGGTGTTTTGTTTTGGCCTGGAAATTCAGCAAGTATTAAAAATACATACCCTACAAAATACTCGATATACAACCAAGACCTACCATTTAGGACAAGGATTGATGTTGTTCTCTGTTGGTTTAAAGATGAGTTCCCAATTAATTTGGGACATCTGTACTTCCATGAAACAGATTTTACAGGTCACGCCGCTGGACCAGATTCAGCTAATATAACCAGGCTGATAGCAGAGCTGGATGATATTGTTGGATACATGTTGCATAGATTAAAAGAACAGGATTTAATTGATGATATGAACATTATAATAACCAGTGATTATGGAATGGCATCGACTCCACCCGATAAAGTTATCGACGTGGATGAACACATAGATCCCTTCGCATATAGCGCATTTTCCGCCTCTCCTGACCTGCTAATTTTGCCAAATGGTGGAGGTAAATATTTATTTTAGGATGAATGCTTTTTTTACATTTAACTTGCTGAGAATTTTTTAACAATTGTTTCTCAGGTCTCATGGATGCAGTGAAACATCCATAACTGGGTTTTATGATAATTTCATCAATATTGGTTAAAAAGTTATTTCAGTTTACAGTACCTGTCATTAGGGATGGGCGGTATCTGAATTTTGATCTCGGTATTGGTATTTTTTCTGGGGGAGGGGGGGGGGGGGGGCGCGGGGTATATAGAGATTATTACCATTATGTGGATGTACAAAATATGTATCCGAGTCTCGCTCCGGGTTCTAAGGGCAGATCACGACGAGTCGAAGACGAATCGTGATCAACCCTTAGAACCCGGAGCGAGACTCGGATACATATTTTGTACATCCACATAATGGTAATAATCATTTTATCTTACAATACATTGGGGATAGGTCAAGAATGTAGACGAATATATAACGAACTATTTGTTTGTACGGATGAACAAAAAGAAAGATGAAAGTGTCAATTACACTGTAGCTCAACTTGTTTAAGACATGTACATGTATAGTATGTGACACAGCATCTAGGTAATGACCTGAGAACAAAGGTACATGTAGAGTATTGTAACGGTCTGTACATAAATGCTGACCGTAGCCTGTAACAAATGTGTAGGTAAAGTATTGTAAAGGTGGGCGACAGTTAGATGCTAAACTAGAAAAGAAATCTTTGAGTCCCAGAGTGGGCCTGACTGAACCCAAAAATATTTGTTCTCATAGCACAGTGATAACAAAGGCACCCCAAAACACTCGTTCCTGTCACAAGGTGATAACAAAGGTACCCCAAGAAGTTTCGTGAAGATCATTTCATAAAAACAGACTCTAGCCCGAGCCGTATTGACATGTGCACCTACTGTGTATAAGTAGCACTGAACAAATCAAAGTTCATCTAATTTGCATAATGTCTGCACGAGAAAAACCCTGTATTATATGTGATGTATTCCATGTTACTGAACATTCCTACAAAAATTTATTAAAATCAGAACTCAGTTTCATACAGAAGTTATGTACAAAAAAACTGATTGCACTAATTTTGGTACAAAAAGGTTGCTGGCGGCCATTTTGAATTTTGGACCGCACCCAAAAACACGCATTCTCGTCCCACGGTGATAACAAAGGTACCCAAGAAGTTTCGTAAAGATCGGTTCATAAATACGGCCTCTAGCCTGAGCCGTATAGAAGTTGTGTACAAAAAACTGATTGGATCTAATTTCGGTATAAAATGGCCACAGGCAGCCATCTTGAATTTTGGACCGCACCCAGAAACACTCGTTCTCATCCCAAGGTGATAGCAAAGGTGCCCAAGAAGTTTCGTGAAGATCGGTTCAAAAATACGGACTCCAGCCCGAGCAATATTGACATGTGCACTTACTGTGTATAAGTAGCACTGAATAAATCAAAGTTCATCTAATTTGCATAATTTTTGCTCGAGAAAAAAACCTGTATTATATGTGATGTATTCCATGTTACTAAACATTCATACAGAAATTTATTCAAATCAGAACTTTCATACAGAAGTTCTGTCAAAAAACTGAGGAGTGGAGGAATGAGGAATTCCTATAACACAGTTTTATCACTATCGATGCACGAAAATTGGAGATTTATCCCCAAAATGAGAAAATTTTGACCATTTTGAGCTATTTTTTAGCCATCATCTGTGTCATTCGGCTGAGTGTATTTGAGTGATATTGTAAGATTTTTGTTGTGTACAGTTGTCTCCAGAAAGGGCCATATTCAGAGCTTCCAGAAACTATATACATTGTGAGTATTGTGAATAGGGGAGGTAATTTAAATGCGAAATATCCTCGGCCGTGTTAATCATAAGCTGAACATTTCTTGAAAAGCCGACATTTTCACCTGAATAACTGTAACGAGACCCAAAAACACTCGTTCTCGTCCCAAGGTGACAACAAAGGTGCCCAAGAAGTTTCTTGAAGATCGGTTCATAAATACGGCCTCCAGCCCGAGCCGTATTGGCATTTGCAGTTAACTACAGTGCTGAAAGTAACATTAAATCGATCAAAGTTAGTCTAATTGGCATAATTTATGCACGAGAAAAAACCCGTATTGTATGTGATGTATCCCATGGTACTAAACATTCACACAGAAAATTATTCAAATCAGTGCTTTCATATGGAAGTTCTGCGCAAAAATCTGATTGCACCTAATTTTGTACAAAATGGCTGCCAGCGGCCATCTTGAATTTCAGACAGGACCCCAAAACACTCGTTCTCGTCCAACGGTGATAACAAAGGTACCCAAGAAGTTTCGTAAAGATCGGTTCATAAATACGGCCTCTAGCCCGAGCCGTATTGGCATTTGAACTTACAGTGCTGAAAGTAACACTAAATAAATCAAAGTTAGTCTAATTTGCATAATTTACGCACGAGAAACAAACCCGTATTATATGTGATGTATCCCATGGTACTAAACATTTATACAAAAAAGTATTCAAATCGGAGCTTTCATATGGAAGTTCTGCGCAAAAATCTGATTGCACCTAATTTTGGTACAAAGTGGCTGCCAGCGGCCGTCTAAAATTTCGGACTGGACCCCAAAAGACTCGTTCTCGTCTCACGGTGATAACAAAGGTACCCAAGAAGTTTCGTAAAGATCGGTTCATAAATACGGCCTCTAGCCCGAGCCGTGTGTACGGCGCGACAGGCGGATGACGGGCCATGGTAATACCTCAAATTTGGTTTCGCCAAAGTTGAGCTAAAAATGGAACTCGCGCGAAAGGAACGTGCTTGTATCCGACCTCCTGATACAAACATTTGTATCAGGGGGTCGGATACACGACAGTTGCGGAGTTAATACAGACAAAATACATGTTGATTGTAAGATAAATCCCCAGTATCGGTTCAGTATCTGACTTGACAGATTTGCTGATATGCCCAGTATCGTTTCAGTATTCGGTATCTGACCTGACAGATTTGCTGATAGTACCAAAGAGGAATTCACGTCATGAAAAACAGAACAAATTGTAGAATCATTCTACCATAGTGCTATAAATGACACTGCCAATGAGCTCAACAGTGGCATTCTTTTACGGTCACAAATCTACAGTAAATTTGTGACTTGTTCTAAACACACCTTAATGTTTAAAAGACCTATTTCAAGCTTTTGCCATCTCAGGGCATGTGCCCTGACCATACCATTTTTAGGAGGATCTGCTAACAATAAACAAATCACCTGGGCCGTGATTTCTAGTCAAGTCTTGGCTGCCTGTTAAGGTAGACAAGACATGGCTAGAAATCACTGTTAAGCAGAGGGAGAGTACAGGCTATACATGTAGTCTCGTGAGAATTCAGGACAATTTTCCCAGGCTTTTGAGAGTTAACAACTGAAACTAAAACCAGCCGCATCCTCCATGAAAAGGAACCCTTCAACTGATATCAAGCAACAACAAGGCATTATAAATAGCGAATGTAGGAAAATTAAAAAATTCAGACGGTTTCGGTATTCAATGAATGGTTCGGTTTGTTTTTTTTCGGTATCCTAATGATATTGGCATCGGTTTGTTTTTTCAGTGTATTGTTCATCTCTACCTGTTATCACTTGTGGAGAGAAATTTTCATGCATGCAATAATTGTTGATTCCTCAGATACGCATAAAATTTTAAAGCCAAGCAGAGCTTCAGCCAATGATCCCCTAGGGTTGAACTCAAAAATCCATAGACTGAAACTCTTTAATTTCGATGCTTTTATGCTTTTTTGAGAAACAAAAAACAAACTCAGTTTAAGGGTGTTTTTACTGTTTTAGTGGTAATCCACTCTCTATGTGTAGAGCTGAAACGGTTAAGGGTTTTTTTGATCGATTAGCCTCGTGGATTAACCTTGGTTAACCGATTAATCACTTGTCCAAATAGATATCTGAATAACTGCCATACCGTTGATGATTTACAGCATGAACCCTTTACCCAAAATAACAAACAAAATTGACTAGGCCTATATACAAAAATCTCCATTCAAATTTGTTGTGTTTTCAGTTTTTGTCTCAAAAACATAGCTTATGACCCCTCATTGGTACGAGCTATGTTTGTGAGACAAAAATTGAAAATTTTTAGTAATTCATGAATTTATTTTGCAAGTATCGGTTGCTACCCACATTGGGTAAAGGGTTAAGAATGACCATTTCCAGCTACTGATACAGTATGATGATCATGTCAGTGAACAAGTTTGTCGGCAAGTAACTTACATGCTTTACTTTATCTCATATAATTGATTTGAGTCAATGTGACAATGTGTGCCTGTTTTGGAGCAAGTTTGTTCCTTTGTTAACCCATATAATACAGTAGTTCAAAAGTACGGTTAATCAGTCAATTGCTTTTTGGATCGACCAAGATGTTGATCGTTGATTAATTGATTAAACGGTTAACCGTTTCAGCTCTATCTGTGTGTTGTATGTACATGTACAGGAAAAATTGGGTAAAACATGCACAAACTTTACAGGCACATAGATTTCAACAACTGTTTGAATGTTAACCTGAAAAAAAGTTCCGTGAATTTGATGTCTGCGAACCCTACGAAACCTATTTCAGGGTTCAAACAACTACTGTCATGGCCACCTACAGCTAAAACTAGAAGTCCTGTCATGAAATGCGCACAAATAGCAAGTCGGTCTGCGCGGTCATCTACGCGTTATGACCATAGTAAGGCTATCAAATTCTGTACATATGACCTGTGCACAAGCAATGTTTCAGCCATTGGTCCTCCGGGTAAACCCGGAGGTCCATTGGCAGAAACATTGCCTGTATTTGCTATGAGTAACCAGGAGAACCTGCCATGCTTTGGATGCCATTCGATATGGCAATTGCATGCAATTCCTACGCACAATTAAGCGTTGATAAGCGCACAGTTCATGACAGGACTTCTAGTTTTAACTGTACATGTATTTCAAAATCTTATGAGCTATAGTTTACTCATCCTTTCGATTTTGAACCCACAAAAGCTGAAGAATGGCCAGAAAAAATGGATCTATTCAAAGATGAGATAAATCATAAAGGTAATAAAAACACACACAATGAAGAAGTACCATTTAGGACAAGGATTGGTGTTGTGCTCAGCTGGGTTAGGATGAATTCCCAATTAATTTTGAACATTATACACCATGAATATTCTCAGACGGACTCACACACGGACGGACGGACACATGTAATCCAGTATACCCCCCCCCCCCCCCCATTTCTTTCAATTCCCAATTAATTTTGGACAGTATACACCCACTTTCGAAGAAATGGGGGGCGTGTGGGGGTGGGGGGTATACTGGTTTACATTTGTCCGTCCGTCCGTGTGTGAGTCCGTCTGAGAATATTTATAACTTTCGGAACTTAAGTAAATTATTATTATGGAACTTGTTTTCTATAATATTAGGTCATTTTTTTATTACTTGTTCACTTAGAAATTGTATCCGACCGAGTCAAATTTTGTCTGTTCAGCCTGTATCTCGGGTATCGAATGTTCTATTGCAATGAAATTTGCCGTGAACACTGCTTATGGTATAGGCTTTAAAAAAAGGATTCAACGATATTTCTCACATTCTCCTTTTTAGAGTTATCCCCCTTTTTTGACTTAGAAATTGTAGGAAATAGACATTATTTGTCTGTTCAGCCCGTATCTCAGGTTCTGAAAATGCAATCCTGTTGGAAAATACACATTTTTTTCTTTAATCTTTGGTCATAGGTATGCCCACACTAGGCGGTACGCCACATATAGGGGTATGCACCGGACAACAGTCCAGCTCGTGTTGAACCACATTTTACAGGTCATCCTACTGGACCAGATTCCGCAAATATAACCAGGCTGATACTAGCCTGATAGCATAGCTAGATGATACTGTTGTATACATGTTGAATAGAGTAAAAGAACTGGATTTAATTGACCATACTTGTATGAACACTATAATAACCGCTGATCATGGAATGGCATCAACTCTTCAACTTGGATGAATACAATACATAGATCCCTACTCATACATGTGTATAGGGCACTTTCTGAAAGCCCTGGCCTGCTAATTGTGCCTAATGATTCAGGTACCGGTGAATATTCATTTTAGGGCTTCAACCTTTTTTTACTGATGTTTCTTGCTGGCATTAATTTTCTTAAATTTACATGTTACTGTATCATTTGTTAAATTGGCAGGCCTTTAAATTCTTCCTAACTCACGACAGTAAACGCTGTGCCCAAATAAGATAATTGGGCCCAAATTATGAAGAGTTTGAAAATTTTTTGCAGTGTTTCGGCAACATATAGTTTGGCCAGGTTTCCCCGATGCTTGTAATTTAGCTAAGAGCTTACCTTGGAATCAAACAATGCAACACATAAATAACTTATAACGAGGACAAGACAGGAAAGTAACACCTCTGGGTTTGTCTCTGTGTGTAAGCCTGTTCTTCGCTACCTCAACAATCCAAAATAGCTCCTTCATAAAACTAGGACTTCTAAACGAGGACAAGACAGGAAAGTAACACCCCCGGGTGTGGCTCTGTGTGTAAGCCTGTTCTTCGCCTCGGAATAGGGAACGAGAAGGTGAACTAACAGGCAGATTAACAGCTTAGCTGTGGCCTTCTACCAGAAAGGGCTGCCTTCACCGACTCAGCTAAACTACATCACATTTAAAGACTGTTTAAAACTAAGTATGATATTTTTGTTTTCTATCTTTTATATAATCTAATGAAAACTAATTCTGCCTTCTTTTAGCAGGTACACAGAAGATGCTTTTTGACCAGCACCCCAATAACCGCTACGGACACTATAACCGCTATGGATACTGTAACCCCCATGGTTCCTGAACATCCTCCACTCCATCCTTAAAAGTGGTCGACCACTTCAAGGGAGGCGAGCGTTGGCCCTGCGTCCCGTCTCTGCCCCTTTTTGTAAGCGTACACATTTCGCATCTTCTGCCTCAACCAAATAGGATTATAATGCAGGCCTGTCCCCGAACCAGGGAAGTTCGGGTCGTCTTTCTGGTGGTCCCCGAAAGGGGTTGTTGTTGTTTTGTTTCCAAAGACGTCCAACCATAACCTGACTTAGACAGCCTGAGGCAGACTATACTTGCCAATGATGGCCCGTCGTCGACATCTTCTCCGAAGTGGCAGACTATACTTGCCCGAAAACTTAAGACTACTGCACCCTCGGGGAGAGGTAGTACCTTTGTGAGAGGACCCAACCTCCCACACTGGTCCTCACCCGAGGGTTCAACCTACATCAGTCAACGAAGCCACACACCCGTAACACCTCAACCGGAGACACCTGCAGAGTACCCGAACCTCTTTTTCCTTCAACACGCCTTGACATGAGACAAAATTGATCATATACAGTCACTGAGGGTCGAAAGGGGCTTGCCCCAAACCGTCCCTGCTCATCTTCGGCGCGCGAAATCATTCCGTCCGAATTGTGATAACAAATGGGTCGAAAGGGCTTGCCCCAAACCGTCCCTGCGCGCCTTCGGCGCGCAAAAACCATTCTTCATTCATTGTGATAACATTTGAAAACATTTTTTTGATGTTATTTACAATTTGGAGTAACGGTAAGTTATAAAATGAATGATGAAATATTTAGTCTGGGTGTTTCAAATCATTAGCAATTTGTAGTATGTTCCAGGTCAAAATTAGTCCAGTGAACAATGTCAGTCTTCCACGGGCATTCCGTTTGAATTCGAGGCACTTCCACCTCGATTGGAACCCTATTGAAAATCAGCGGTATGAGCTGATTACCCTCTGAAGTAATATTCAATGGACTGATGAAATCCGTGACCTTCACTTAATGCATTCATTATATTTCTCATCGACTGCGTTTTTTTTGTATAAGGCTAATCTGCGGTGTGTGTTGTATTATTTGGTAGCGCAGTGATTTTAATGTTTAATGTTTAATTATTGGGTTGCACCTGAAGTGAAAACTCCACTGGTTGACAAATCAGGCGCGTCGCCATGATATCAAAGTTAGGGGAGGGGCAAGAGTAATATCGGGGGGGGGGGGGGGGTGGGTCGTACAGAATATGAATGCGTAGCATCATCCGAGCCGCGCAGTGACGAAATGGCGGCGATCACGAGAGGGGGGGGGGGGGGCGGGTCCCCTTCTGGTTGGAGGTGGTCCGGAGTGCTGGAAAAAAATGAAATTCGAGATGAAAAAAAAAGCAATTTCTCTGACTCTGAGTCCAAGTGTGTTGAATTTTCTATCGATGCGGCAAACATCTTACAGGTATAAATATCCAGATATTAAAATTTTATGCCTGATGTTCCCTATATGAGTTAGCATGAAGGGTTGGGGGGGGGGGGCATGCGCCCCTCAGCCCCCCCCCCCCCTCCCCCCTCCTGGCTACGCCACTATGACAAACTTTGAAAAAAAGAAGAATATTTGGCATAATTAACTTTCAATATCCAGGCGTATAAAAGCGAAGTTTTGGCTGTTATGGAATCTACAATGGGCATGGAGGTGTCGATAGACCGACTTAGTGCTGTTGTAAGGTGGTGTACGAGACAGTGCTGGGAACCGCCCATTATCAACACGAGGCATTATAGGTTAGACCAAGTTGGAACCTCCCCGTCTGGCACAAAGAACCTGACCCTCAATGTCCGCGTTCGCGTCCAGATGGGGTATACAAGTGAGCTCTGTATACTTCCGGGAAAACCGATTCGGTGGCTAACCTCTGGTGTCAGTTCCGAAAGAAATTTGAATATTATGAATATTACACACTATTTATAAAAAAGGCACACTGCATGTATATTAAAAATGAAAAGAAAAGGAATTATCCTGTTTGTTGGAAACACCTGGTCTCAATGTCCGGCACCACCAACAAATAGGGCACACAAGCTGGCATTGTATGTCACAAGGGTGTCTATTACAATTTCGCTTTAGATATTGTCTGTCGAAATAGGTCCAATTGTTTCATGAATTGTAATATTTAATGGATATAAAATCCGTATTTTTAGAAAACCTACATCACCAGCGCATTTGTCTGAAAAGTTTAAACAGTTTCTTTTTAAGTTTATCCAATCAACCAGGCGTATTTATCTCTGATTACCCGATCAAAATTTTAGAAAAGTGACCAATTTAAAACGTCATGGAAAAAAAAAGTTACCAAACCAAAAAGTGTAGTAAAATGGCAAAAACCCCAAACATATAAGAATAAGTGTGTCACATGTAATCTCATTTTTTACTTCAGGACGTCGAAGAGAACAGACATGGCTTTTTAACTCTGAAGAGTGGAGCAAATTTTCACAAACTCATGCTTAACTCCTTCTGGGGTAAATTCGGTCAGAGGTCTATATAATATGTCATAAGTAGACTTTGTTGACGATCCATCTGTTTACTTTGACAAACTGGCATCAGACCAAGAACAAGTGACCGCTGTGAATTACGTGTCTGACGAGATAGCAGAGATGCGGTGGAAATACAAAGACGAACTTGTTGATACCAATTCGAAAACTAACGTTGTTATAGCCGCTTATACTACAGCGCAAGCTCACCTGAATATTATACTCCTACTTGGAAAATCTAGGTCCCCGTGCTTTATATGCTGATACGGATTTTGTAATCTTTTCTACAAAAAAATAGTGAGCAGAAACTCTTTTGGGGGGATTATCTAGGTGACCTCACAGACGAGGTGCCTGACAAGCATATACAAACATTTGTGACGGGCGGGTCCAAAAACTATGCCTACAAGTTGAAGAATCCGGAAGAGAATGGGCATTTCACTCGGTGTAAAGTACGAGGAATTATAGTTCAGCGATCTGAACGTAGTGGCTACCCCTCTACGTTCACATTCTTCCCATTCAATCCTATACAAAAAGGTCCCATCAAGTTTTTATGGGAACTCAAAACTCGAAATTAGGAATATATTTCAAGCTTTCGCCCGTATTACCGGCTGCAATCGACAGTGCACGTATTTCTTTATATTTGGGCTGATTTGGGCAGAATTTATTGATCCAAACTAGGTTTTATCCTTTAATTATCGTCATTTGTGTACTCGTGAGGCGGCAACGGAGATTTCGAAATCGGCCATGTTTTTGTTTAAATATAAAACAGTAAAAACAATAACCCGGTAATGGCACTGAAACGAATAGACCTTTTCATCGATGCGGAATAGGAAATTCGATCGCAATTGCGCAGAAGGGGTTTGATAATCTGCTCTGTGCAAATGCGACCGAGTTTGATAACCTCCTCTGCGCGAATAATAATAACACTTTGGCCAGCCGTTGATTTGTCGCGGTTCTCGGACGAGAAGGCCATGGTTACCCCTGCACTCCCAACTGCCTCCCTATTCCCACGCTTCTCCTCTCCTCCCAACACTCGGAGACGAACTGCTTGATGATATCCCTTGCCCCATTCTTCCCAATCTCTCCGATTAGCATATTAACCCTCTCCTTTGAGTCTCCCCCTAACCACATGTCCTTCATTCTCCCATCCCACTTCCCCATTATACTCCCAGTGAATCTCATTCTTTTAGACTGATACTTTGGGCATTCTAGAAGAAAGTGTTCCAGGGTCTCCACCATGCCCAAGTTACACATCTGGCACTTCCTGTCACTGTCTTTCCCAATGTTTCCCCTCAGCTCCAGGGATCGCGACCTCAGCTTGAACAACAGTGACCCTCAAAGGTGCCATCAAGGTGCTCTTCAAAACCTGGCCTCTCTTTATCACGCAGGCCACCCAAAGACCTCTTGGATTTGACCCCATCTCGCCAATTACGGTTACAATCCTCCATGACCCTTTCTCTGACGATTGTTTTACCCTGGTTTGCCCCAACGTCCAGGCCCGAGATCTCCAATGAGTAGTTCTCAACTATCTCCCCCACTTAGACGATCCACCCCGTTTTGATATTTGAGTTGAAAATTCTCAGGAACATTACTTTACACCATCGGCTGTCGGGGAGATTTACCAAATAATTAAGATAACCGAGTTTCAACAGGTCTATCCTGTCCTTGATCCTCATCCACCCAAGCTCACCCCGGATTGCTTCAAGCGCTGCGGCATTACTCGACCCCGTTATCCATCGCCCTGCATCGTTCTGCAAGATTTCCAAGCTCTTTACGGCCGTCTGGTTTAAGGGTACCACTTCCGTACAGTATGTTATACTTGGCAGCCCCACCATTTCCCAAATGGTTTTTCCCACGAAAATCTTATTGAAACTGTTTCTCCCTATAAGTTTCATTTGGTTAAGGATTCGCTTCCCCTTCAGAATCAGTTTATTTGTGTGGTTTCGGTAGATGCCTCTTCCTGTAATGCTTATATTTACCCCCAAATATTCGTAATCACCTGTCTCTCCTACACTGAGAAGTTTGCTGTTCCCTTCCGGAATGCAGAACTCACCCACTCTCCACCTTCGAGTGGGGTCCACTTTGCGGCCCACAGGTATAACTTTGCTCTTGTTTTCATTAAGTTCGAGTCTCCATTTGCTCCCATATTTCCCAACAATTCCCAGCATTTTCGTTAGCCCCTCTTCGCTTTCTGACACAAGAACCATATCGTCTGCAAAAAATAGCCCTGGGATCTTCAAGTCCCCAACTGCTACCCCCTCGTCGCTACGCAGGAGTTCATCTCCTAAACCTTTGATGTACAATGCAAACAGGATTGGCGAAAGGACACACCCTTGTTTTAGGCCTATCTCCATAGGCACACGTTTTGTTGTAATGTTTCCTAGGCTAAGTTCACTCTGTACATCTTTATATAATGCTTTCATAATTCCAACAAACTCGCATCCTAAGCCCAGAGCCTCCAACTTGCGCCACATACCCTCCCTCCATACTCAATCGTATGCCTTTTGACATCCAAAAAGGCCATAAACATCTTTTTCTTTTTTGCTTTCGCGGATTCTATCATTTGGGATAGCTTGGAAAGATGGTCAGTTACTCTCCTTCCCTTCCTGAAGCCATTCTGGATTTCTCCCCAAAAAAACCCTTCTCTTCAATCACCTCCTCTAGTCTCCCATAAAGGACTTTATGGGAGACTAGAAAACCTTTCCAATGTTGCTACTGACAGAGATCCCTCGATAGTTATCCAAAACGTCTTTTCCCCCCTTTTTGTGAATAAATGTCACTTTGTTTTCTCTACACTCCTTTGGGGCCTCTTGATTTTATATGGCTAGATTGAATAGGGCAGTTAGGCTTTCCACGAGTTCCTCTCTCCCATTTTTGATAAACTCGTTAGGAATTTCATCCATTCCTCCCGGTTTTCCATTGCTTAATTTTGATATCACCTTTCGCACCTCCTCCGTTTTAATTTCGCTGCACACGAAGTTCGATAGGTTTTCCTCGACCTGATTCGGACACTCAGGTGGACTCCCCATGCTTCATCGCTTATCGTTTACCTTTTCTCAGTGCTTGACTAGTTCTGATGCGACTTGATCTTGCTCGTCTTGAGATCGAGATTCCGATTCTGCATCGATGAGAAGGTCTATTCGTTTCGACGCCATTACCGGGTTATTGTTTTTACTGTTTTATATTCAAACAAAAACATGCCCGATTTCGAAATCTCCGTTGCCGCGTCACGAGTACACAAATGACGATAATTAAAGGATAAAACCTAGCATACTCAACTTAATTCGTCGTAGGGATGTATTATTCGAAAAGTTATCTCCCCCTGTGAATACTGGAGTCTGACTGTAATGTAATTAGCATTGATCCACTGAAAGGTGTGAATAAAATCTTGTTTGTCGGGAAATCGAAATAAGCGACAAGCTTCACATTTCTGGCTGAACTGAAAGTAATTAATAGGGCTATCGCACCTTTCCTTTTATTCACACCGAAACCTCCTGCATATTGTGGACTGTGGGTTCAACTGTTTTTACAACAATCAAATTTGTCTTGGTTTTAACATCAAAAGGAAAAAAATGGGCAAATGTCAGATTATATATTTTTATATGATTAGAGAGGACAATATCTATATTATATGCACATATGCGCAGAGCATTGCTAATATGAAGACTAAAAAATATTTTAATCTCTAAAAGTTGACGAAAACGCAATTTTCCATTATTTTACATGGCACTCTACACGAAATAACCGTACCTTTTTAAATGAACAGGGGAAAAAAATTGGTCGAATGAAATGGTTCGATTATATCACCAAGTGAGAGCATATATATTGTTCTTAAATGTCTGATGCGCAGAGCAAATATAACTTTCACGGGTTTTATATAATTTTGAGAAATATAAAAATTCCCCATTCAATTAGTGCTAATTTTTGCAAGCCAATTCCTAGCAATCAGGGGAGATAACTATTTGGTAAATAGATGCGAATAACGAGAATAGTTGAACATGTTTGGATCAATAAACTCTGCCCAAATGTAAGGAAATACGTGTACTGTCGATTGCAGCCGGTAAATACGTGCGAAAGCTTGAAATATATTCCTAATTTCGAGTTTTGAGTTCCCATAAAAACTTGATGGGAACTTTTTCTATAGTAGCCCAAAAACATTAGGTTTCACTAGGGAAAAAAATCGGAGAAAGCTGATTTTTTTCAGGGAATGTCGAGTACATGTCACTGAACGATTAGACAAAAGTCCCCTAAAATCCCAGTTGAGCTTTTTTTTCTACAGCCTTTTTTCGAAAACGCGTTTGAAAATTTTTTTTAAAAATCGCACGAACTTTGTAACCTCGAATTGATCCAACTGTATTTTTTGTTTACGCGTATTTCGTGCTACATAATGTCTAATATACATTTACCTAGAGGAAAATGTGCATTCTGTGACAATTTCTGCGAAAAATTATTGAAAATTCACAAAAAAGTATCGGATTTACGCAAAAAATGACGATTTTCCTAACGGATTTGCCCAAAGGGTCGTAGGACAGAACGGGATGTTAGTTGGACAGACGATAAAAAATCCACCACCATTTGAAGACTTTTATCATTGCTTACAAAATAGACATTATGGAAGACCCCCTCTGCTTCTGGCCGAGTTCCCCTTTTGGCATAACATTCGTCAGCATGAGAACTCAACTATTTTCGGGCTTGGGACCGAACAGACACGTCTGTGTCTGGCAGCATTAGATCAATAAATAATATTTACAGAATGTACAAAAATCAATAAATAATATTTACAAAATGTACAAATCAATCAACATAGATTAAGTTACATTGACTATTATCAACGCTATATACAGAAATGACATGACCTATATACATATTATTCATCGAACTCAGAAATTTCCGACAGGACAGTGTTTCTGTGGTTGTTACAAGAATCCGAACTGCAATTACACAAACCTGAGCAAGAGAGTCCTGCCTTCTTACACCCACACCTTTTTGTACAAGCACTCTTGCAACCACAACTGATCAGATTCAGTAGGTTATCGGGGGCACATGGCTTTGTGGCTGCAGTCGGTACAAGAAGTCCATTGTCTAGCGACCACCCCCAATCCGTCGGAGGAAGCGGAGTGCCCAGCCATTGTTGGACCTGGAGATAACATCTGCAGACATGTTGTTGTGCAGTATCGCTGCCTGGTGGGAGTGAGGCTAGGTCGATGGGTTTATTCAGTTTAGATTTTGCTACATAACGCTTGTAAGTGACATATCTATATTGGTCGAGAGAGGAAACAGTTTTACTCCCGTATAAGATCAGGAGAAGTTGTTCCCCGGCAGCGGCTACTGCACTTGGTGTACTGTCATCCGCCAAAATTGTGTTGACATACTGTTGTGAGTCGCTAGTAACATCGGAGACAATTGTACTGAATACTTTCTTCTTACCAACTCGAAAGAGTGCAGAAGTAGTGTCACAACCACTTATAGAATGTGCTACAAGGAGGTTGCTTCTATGGTCACCCATTTTGGTTGCTATTTCACTAACTGAATCTAGTAAGTTTGGGGTAATGGAATACATCATGTGAATATTACATCCCGGTTGAACTCGAGAGGTAAGAATGACTAACAAGTCTGTGTCTGTTCCCACAACGACAACATTGTTGTCATCTTGAGCGATGTCAAGTGCAGTTTCGGCTATCAGTACATCAGCATCAGCCTTGGCCTGCTTGGACTGAATATTGATAGCAGATAGCTCCTGCATTAGAAGATCGATCAGTTGGGTTTTGTTCTTGGCATTTGCAAGGAAATCGGATTGGGGTGAGGTGGCTGGTAACTCGGGTGAGATATTGATATCAATGGAATACCTGTCTTTAGATCTACGGGCTTGTTCCATGCCCTTTGTCGACATTGTACAAGCATAACCATCAAAAACAACCACGACGTTCGCCCCAAAATGTCTCACTAGATAATTGGAATATGATGTACATATGTCCTTATATGACGACTGTTTAGGCCATACAACTGCCCTCAATAAAAATCCACCATCTACAACAAACAGAGAATGTTCTGGGATTTTAGTTTGCTCGGAACCGTATGTTTTGAGGATCTTACCGAGCGTGCTTTTCTGTGTCTTCCTCATTCCAGCAGAATCAAACAATGCTGGTGGTTTCGGGGCGAGTTCATATTTGAGATACTCTTCCATCTCTGCTTGTGACTGAATAACACATGTGATGCGGTTGAACAGAATTGTGGGGTCAATCACTACCTTACTTCCACGGACTTTGATGCTATTTGCCATCGATGCGAAAGACTTCACAGTGTCAACACGTCGTAGTTTGATGCTGTTGAACGTTTTGCTTACAACATTCGATACGCAACATTCACCAATTTTGCGAACTTGGTCACAGTTCACAGTTTCGTCGGCCACAAGCCCGGTCGCTATAGAGACTAATTGTAGTGGATCTCTATTCTGAAAGGGGGAATGCACTCTGAGCCAGTTCAATAATTTGGTGATATCATTGGCATCAGTCAATTGTGAACTTTGACGGAGATCCCGATGTTGTTCGCCATGACCAGTGTGAACATGAACAAAATTTTCGAGAGCATTACATATCGGAAGGTAAAGAGGTAGTCCATGTACCCATTTCGCAACAGTGCTATCGGTTATTCCCCTGCCATGTGTGAGATCACCAGGGAGCTTGAACATTCTCATTAAACACTTCTCTATGGTCTGATCAGAATATATCCCGTCCCAGAATTTATCTGAGCGCTTTATGGTAAAGTAACCTTTCTCAGTGAACAACTTCAAATCATCCTGTTGCATTATTTCTGTTAGCTCATTCATCTGCTGCAAATAGAGATGAGAACTTTTTGCGTATGCAAAATGACCACCTGCGTGAAATACTGGAATCATATTGCGAACACAATATGTGTGGAGTTACCAGTCGCCTGTGCGCTCTGCTCTCAAGAACAACTGGAGAAGACCTATTTGCTCGTAGTATTGTACCCAAAGCTTTCCTGTGCGTCCTACGGACGTATTCTGGAGCAGTTCGTGTAATTTTGACAGTAGATGGTTGACACTTTCTTGATTGACAGCGTCAGCTGTTGTACAGTCACCTCTGGCAAGTCCACAGAATATTTCATTGACTTCTGTGCAGTCTATTATGAGTACACATCAAGGGCGTGCACACATTACATGCCAATGCATCTTGAGTGTAGGCGAACACCACATTATGTGATTTAATCGAACATAGAAATTGAAACAATGATGCTATAATACGGTATTTGAATGAGAAAAGTCGATGCCGTTTGAATTTGAGTTTAGGGGGTATGGTTAATATTTCACACGTTTCACCAGTTCATTATGGAATAAATGACTATTGTTATATATCATTATAAAGCCACTGCTTTTCTGCAATTTTTGATATATAATTTAACTCCCAAAGTAGTCGTAGATTTGATTTAATGGACGTTGTGTACTGTTGTGTGTATGAAAACAATAAATTTTTTTTCGTAATTTTGTACATTTTCGTGAATATTTCACCATTGAGTGTGAGGATTGGTACAAAGTTGGCATTTTCTGTTGGGGATATGTATTCTCAATATAATTCAGCACGATATTTATGATTCTCACCCTACTAAGGCGAATAAGATTGAGAAATATGGAGCTGGGTCGAATTTTTTTTAAAAAAAAATTTTTCATCAAAAAAACGCTATGCCTAAAAAAGCTCAACTCGGATTCGCGGGGACTGTTCACACTTTATCCGCAATGTGTGTCCCGGAAACATATAAAAAAATCAGCTTTCTCCGATTTTTTCCCTTACTTTCTCATTTTTATGTCTAATGTGCCTGGACAATAGGATTGAATGGGAAGAATATGAACGTAGAGGGGTAGCCACTACGTTCAGATCGCTGAACTAGAGGAATCAAATTGAACTGTAAGAACATATTAGATGTGAATTTTGAAGTTCTAAAATGTTTTGTGACCGATGAGCCGAACGGAAAAGTGACAGTGGTTGATTCACATAAAATTTCTAGAAATAGAGACGACGCTAAACTGATGACATTATCACAAAAGAAGGACTATCGAATGTGTCCGATAAACGAGTTGTTTGAGAGAATTGTGTGTCCTATCCATACATGTTTGCGTTTTAGTCTTTATCATGTTCTGAAATACGATAAACTTGTAAATATTTTCTCAAATATCTTGTGTATAAAATGTTTCCATGTAATTAAAATAACCAATAGTAAATAAAAAAATAAACATATATCTTATTTGTTTGTTATCGATGGTATGAAAATGGTCATAAAACGTTGATGCCATTCATATTCAAGTCTCTAAATAAGTTAATATCCATTTCTAGTCCTCGGGGCATGTACTGATCTTTGGGGGAATATAAGTCCAAGCAGAACAAATCCTTTCACAAAACTAATGGGGAAATTACAGCTGACTCAACGACCTACATACAAACATGCCCAAGCTTGCTCGATGGATAATTCCAATGAGTCAGTGCCGCCATATCTTGAGCACCTGCAAGTTTAATTACCCAGAACACTGGGGTAAGGTCGTGGGACAATATGGGACACGGCGTGTCAAGACTCTAAAACAATAGGATTTATCCTCAGACAATAGTCAGAACCGTGACTCACCATCTTGAACGCCTATGATATCAAAGCCCCCATACAATAGGCAAACAATGGGAGAATAACAGAACAATAGGCCGAGATGGCGGATTTGTATAGAGTATATAGGAAAAAAATTCCCTCCTCAAGAACAAGATGGCGGATTTTGTACAGAGTCTATGGGGAGGAGGTGTTCTATACGTATGGGAGGTACTACTTAAAGCCTGAATGAAATTGACAAAGAACATTGTTTTCACTCAAAAATTGCCACAAGCGTTTGAAAACACATTTTCGAGTATTTTACCCACACAGCTGATCAGCGATATCGGGCGATAGTTAGTGACTAAGTTTGAGGGTTGTTTTTTAGGATTGGGGAGACATTTGCTTTTTTCCAGAATAAAGGAAAGTACGAATTATTCAGTGGTATATTGAATAAAATTGAGAGTGGTTCGCAGAGAGATGATTTACATTCCTTCAGGAGGCGCGGGCTTATCTCATCTGGACCGCACGCCTTGGACACCTTTATCGACTTCATAGCTGCGTATACTTCGCTGCAATGTACATTGATACTGTCAATGCATTGGGAAACATGGTGTGGTGGATCTGGTAGAGACGCATTCGAATCGTCAACTGTAGAAATGGAACAAAAGTATTCATTCAAGACTTCTGCTTTCTCGACACGTGAAGAATATATTTTGTTTAAGTGAATCAGGGCAGGAATTCCTGTGACATTACTGCTACCGATTAGTGTTTTTAGTGTCTCCCACCACAGTGATGCGGCGGTTACGTTGCTTCTCAATGTGTCCTGGACTTTTGATAATGGGCTTTGGCCTTCGTGATAGCTGATACAACCTCATTCCGTTTAAGTTTATATTTAGCCCAGGCGTGCGGGAAATTAGTGCGCTTAACAATACGATACAAACATTTTCTCTGTATAATTAGTAATCGTATTTCTTTATGCATCCACTAAGGTTGGTCCACTCTCGAAGTAATAATTTTATTAGGGATATGTCTGGATGCAATGTCGAGTATTTTGTCGGGGAAATTGGAAACTATGGTATCGAGACATGGATAATCAAAAATAGAGTTCCAGTAGGTGTTAGAAAAGGCTTCGTTCAATACGTCATAGTTGCCCTGAGAATAAAGCCATATCCTCCTCTTGAAGGAATGGGGGTTCGGTTTTAAAAATTCGACATCGATTGAAATTGGGCAGTGGTAGCGGGTCATGTCTGGGATAATTGGTTCAAGGACTTCGCATGCTTTCACTAACAGCAAAGAGATCTAACAGTGAAGCGGGCGTCTCAGTAAAACATGTTGGTTCACTCACAAGCTGTCGAAGATTAAAGTAGTTGACTATTTCAGAAAAGCTACTTCTGGAATTCAGAAAAGCTACTTCTGGAAGAAACCATTTGATTATCGTTAAAATCACCTGTGACAATTAGGTCAACAATTGACGTGTCTCTGGCCTTTTCGATGGATGCTGATATGGCATCCCATGTATCTGTGGGACTATTTGGTGGGCGGTAGAATACTCCTAATAATATCGATCTGCTTCGTTTAGTAAATATTTCAGCCCATATGCACTCAGTATTTGGTGTATCAAGATCCGGTCTGTGACGAAACGAGATACCGTCTTTAATGTAAATGGCAACCCCACCTCCCCTTGACGGGCGATCTAATCTCAATGGTTCATGGAACCCATGGATGTGGACATCGGATGCCGGATCATTACTATGTAGCCATGTCTCACTCAAAGCCAAGATATCAGATGATGCAAATTCACATTGTACAATATCCAGTTTGGGTTTGAGGCTTTGAATGTTAAGATGAACAATTTTTAGAGTGTTCTGATTATGGTCTGAATTTAGAGAATGTGGACCAGGATTAGTGTCAATATCACCTGACAATAATAATAAGCTTATAGTTAAAAAGAAAGAAAATAGCGCTAATGGAAGAGATGTAGTTAATACTTTCAATTTTGATGCACCCTGCAAGACATTCAAAGATCTGTACTGATGGACAATAACTTCAATAGAATTTACTGGGTGGGAGATAATAGGGACGCCGGACTGACTGATAAACAGAATGAACAGAGAAAACGTAGCAGTAAAACTTGTATGCAGCGCACCACCACCGATTCGCAGGAGCAAGTAGAGTAAAATACAAGTAAATCCATCTTTTGGTAAGCAAAGATTTAAGCTTCTGAAATGAACAATAAAGTTAAAATTGCCTATCCGGGCACGATATAATTGAAGAGAGCACATTTAAGTTTAAATTTAGTTACGGAAGTAAAATGTATTCAAGCTGGATTTAGAAGAATTGACGCAGTGTAGAGAAAAGAGTGTTGTAATATAGACAAGAGAGTAAAAGATAAATAAGACACTAAAATGAGATGAAGGTAGTTAAATATGTACAAAATAACTATTTTGTGCTCATATATATGTAGAGTGTATGGTCTGCTTTTAACAAAGTCAAAAGTTACCTGTTTACATGTAGTGCGTATATACAGTATATTACTTCAAGGGGACTCGATAAGCCAATGTTTGGGGGTACACAAAACCCCGGAATTTTTTCATTGAACCAATGATATCTGATGAGACACAACAAGTAGATTGTTTAAGAAAGAGTGTGTTGCGCAAGATTCATCAAGGAATGTGTACCATTAATACAAAACCGTGTCAATAAGAGGACAACAAGGAAATCCTTCTTTCCACGAAAGGGTCGAAAGTTATTTTATTTTACTTGAATCACACAGGCCAAGCTTTCTTATTGCCTCAAATGGGGTCTGAGGGGGTATTAGAATTCCCGGCAGTTTACGTCGGAGTGATAGATTGTCAATACTCAATCCCTCAACGCCATTAAGACTATTAGAGAGTGGTCTCTATTCGGTTCCAGCTTGGCGATGGTAGAGGTTTGAGTCCCACCATGGTGGCGAGACAGAATATAATGTTGTGCTATGGCAAATTTAAGGGAAGAAGAGAGAAGAAAACCAAACAGCAACGTCGGTTTGGTAGCGGCCCCGGTATATGACCATAGCGGTTACAAAAAAGGAGTGGAGAAAGCTCCAACAGTTTAGTTTGAAAAACCGGGAGTCATCCATCAAGCCTTCTGGGAGATAGGATGCCGTATGTGATTATGAGGTATCTGGTTATCCTTCGGAAATTCCAAATGACCTCCCCACCCCCCACCCCCAAAAAGAAGAAAAAACAAAAAACCCTAAATAAATAACAAAAAAGCCCTTAAAAGGCTGTTTGCTGGCAAGATTGTTTCAATCCTTGCCTTGGTCTTATTTAGGTTTTCTGCACATCTTTGCATGGGGATTGTTTCAATCCCTCTTAGTTTGTCATTCAATTTTGGTCGTGTGTCTGATGAGATAGAGGAGGTAGAAAAGATAGAGAGCTGGATATTTAAAGCAATTCGGTTTTTAATTTATAACTGTTCCATCCGTGACGATCAGTGACATGTGGATGGGGAAGCCAGCATTTTTTCCCCGAAATTTATATCTCGAGGAGGGGAGACCCGGCAGCAGCTGGAGATTTTCCAGCAGGTTAACCGGGTCGCAAGGGATTTGTAAATCCCACATCGTCCCTGCGCGCCTTCGGCGCGCTAAAACCTTTCATTCATTCATCATTCATCATTTGAAAGCTAGGCCTGTGTGATCCAAGTGAAATAAAATAAGGTTAACCGGGTCGCAAGGGATTTGTAAATCCCACATCGTCCCTGCGCGCCTTAAGCGCGCTAAAACCTTTCATTCATTCTGTCATTCCAAGCTGGAACCGAATAAAGCCCACTCTCTAATAATCTTAATGGCGTTGAGGGATTGATTATTGACAATCTATCACTACAACGTAATCTGCCGGAAATTCTAACCGCGTGCATACCACCTCAGACCCCATTTTAGGCAATAGGAAGCTAGGCCTGTGTGATGCAAGTGAAATAAAATAAGGCTAATCGGGTCGCAAGGGATTGGTAACTCCCACATCGTCCCTGTGCGCCTTCGGTGCGCTAAAACCTTTCATTCATTCATTCATTCATAATTTATTTAATGCAAGGAATATTACTTGGGGCTAAATTTATTTATTGGTGTTTAAGGTCACATACTTATACACAGTGGCTAATCATGACCGTGACAGTTTTACAGGTGGAGAAAGCCTCAGTATCCGGAGAGAACCACCGAGCATCGACGAGCAACTGTCAGCTCATCAACATACTAACTATGTTCAAGCTCAGTCAAGCAGGGTTACAGCGGTTGAAGACATGTGCACCATCGACGTGCAGTACGCCATAGTACACGGCGTCATCGTGCCTCCATGTAGGCAACCGGGATAAAGTGCCTTGTCCAAGGACACAACGCGGGTCATCCCGGACGGGGATCGAACTCGGAACCTTTAGCATAGAAGTCCAACAGTCTACCACTGAGCCACCGCGCTCCCACTTGGGGCTAAAAAACCTTCGGTGGCGAAAAGGTCGAACTCGTGGCGAAATCGCCAGGTGGCGAAAATTCTGGATGGCGAAATCGCCGGGTGGCGAAATCGCTGGGTGGCGTGGGTGGCGAAAGCGCTGGATGCCGCCATGGTAATACTTGGGGGTAAATATAAACATCACAGGAAGAGGCATCTACCGAAACCACACAAATAAATTGATTCTGAAGGGGAAGCGAATCCTTAACCAAATGAAACTTATAGGGTGTCAGGGCAAAGCCAGCCTAAATATAGGGGCAAGGGGTCTCGTATATAAAGATAGTGTAAGTTCAAAAGATATTCAGCATCAAGGCGAAAACCCTACGTGAATTTCACTTCTCTGTGAAGCTGGACATGGAAAAAACACACGTGGTGTATATCCAGCTTCAGTGCAGGGACCCAGGGGAGAAAAGGTGTGTTAGATAAGGTCTAATCTCATTTAATTTATACCGTAGTCGCGAGTCTTACGAGACGTAATCGGTTGGTGGCAGGATATCGTCACGGCCAATTGACAAACGAGATTCTAAGAGATAGAGATGTCTGTCATGACAATGACTGGCAGAAATGAATCGGTTCTCTCGACAAGTGAAATCATCTTTAAGTCACGCGCGAGATGACTTGTATTGATTCTGCCTCGATATACGTCATCTCCCACCGTTTTGACAGATGGACAGATGAGCGTCCGTCCACCTGACAATTTAGGGTGAAAAGTATATATACCTTGAAGAGCAGAGCATTAGACACACACTTGGGGTCACACACACGTTGGTGAAGTGCAGGGCAGGCGACTCTGTTTCCTGGCATAGGGGTACCTTCGATCACAGGACCCTGAAACGGCTGGAATCGCCAGACAGGGCATTCCACGATTGATTTAGCTTAAGGTTGATAGGCGGCTACAGAGCCAAATTCGTTGGGAAGGAAACCCGAAGGTGACACGTTAAAGTTTAGATTGTCGAGTAGCAGGCATTAGCAATAGACACACACTGCAATAGTCAGAAGTGTAGGTTAATTGTATTGTGCGTATTAACCCTTTGAAGCATCAGACTGATTGCGTTTGGAGTAGTTTGTTTTGAAGCATCGTAATACCGACTGGAGATCGGTGTGAGTGACAATTTCGCCCTAGCACAAAAAGGGGCATTTGTGAATCGTGAATTCAACCAGGAACGGTGAATATTTAAATAGGACTTTCACGGAGGACTTCCAAAAGGCACATAAGGTATGAGTAGACAATATCTGACCCAAATCAGAAGTACGGTGGCTTCATAGATGACGAACATTGCTGGTCGGAACCCTCCGACAGCCAGAGGTACAGTTACGCGCAGACGTTGACATTTGAGCCTAAGCGGGTGAAGCTCTTATGGCGAGCTCACAGTAATAACATTTCAGATTTGTGAAGCTCTTATGGCGAGCTCACGGTAGTAACATTTCCAGTGTGTAGACTATAGTGCCAGTACAGGGCTATAGAATGACTATATGATTGTTGAGAATTATTTAACTCTAGCAACCAAATTTCTGTGAAAAGAATCGAATTGTTGAAATATTGAAACGGCTTTATTTTTATGTGTAAATAAAAGAATCGTTGTTACTTTAAGTCATTCTTTCCATTACACAGCCTGAAGTGATTAGGAATCACACCTAACGGAAATCGAACCTATTTCAGGCCAATTTGACAGAGAAGGAATCACGGCGTCGGCCTAACTCAGCTCCCTACGCCGAGTTCGCGACACTTGGATTCCGACCCTCCGCGTTGGTCTAATTTTCCCCCAACTTCATCAGCGGGACTAAATAACCCCACGTCAGCCCAGGCCTTACGGGGCCTCAGGTGTCCCTGACATAGGGAGAAACAGTTTCAATAAGGTTTTCGTGGGGAAAACCATTTGGGAAATGGTGGGTCTGCCAAGTATAACATGCGGTACGGAAGTTGCACCCCTAAACCAGACGGCTGTTAAGAGCTTGGAAATCCTGCAGAACGATGCAGGCCGATGGATAACAGGGTCGAGTAATGAGGGTCAAGGACAGGATAGACCTGTTGAAACTCGGTTATCTTAATTATTTGGTAAATCTCCCCGACAGCCGATGGTGTATTGTATTATTGTATTGTAATAATAGAAACATTACAACAAAACGTGTGCCTATGGAGATAGGCCTAAAACAGGGGTGTATCCTTTCGCCAATCCTACACAGATTTAGGAGATGAACTCCTGCATAGCGAGCAGGGGGTAGCAGTTGGAGACTTGAAGATCCCAGGGCTATTTTTTGCAGACGATATGGTGCTAGTGTCAGAAAGCGAAGAGGGGCTAACGAAAATGCTGGGAATTGTTGGGAAATATGGGAGCAAATGGAGACTCGAACTTAATGAAAGTAAGAGCAAAGTTATACCTGTGGGCCGCAAAGTGGACCCCACTCAAAGGTGGAGTGTGGTGAGTTCTGCATTCCGGAAGGTAGCAACAAACTTCTCAGTGTAGGGCAGAGAGGTGATTACGAGTATTTGGGGGTAAATATAAACATTACAGGAACAGGCATCCAGCGAAACCACACAAATAAACTGATTCTGCAGGGGAAGCGAATCCTTAACCAAACGAAACTTATAGGGAGAAACAGTTTCAATAAGGTTTTCATGGGGAAAACCGTTTGGGAAATGGTGGGTCTGCCAAGTATAACATACGGTACGGAAGTAGTACCCCTAAACCAGACGGCCGTAAAGAGCTTGGAAATCCTGCAGAACGATGTAGGCCGATGGATAACGGGGTCGAGTAATGAGGGTCAAGGACAGGATAGACCTGTTGAAACTCGGTTATCTTAATTATTTGGTAAATCTCCCCGACAGCCGATGGTGTAAAATAATGTTCCTGAGAATTTTCAACTCAAATATCAAGACGGGGTGGATGGTCCAAGTGAGGGAGCTGGTAGAGAACTACTCATTGGAGATCTCGGACCTGGACGTTGGGGCAAACTAGGGTAAAGAAATCTTCAGAGAAAGGGTCATGGAGGATTGTAACCGTAATTGGTGAGAGGGGGTCAAATCAAAGAGGTCTTTGGCAGGCCTACGTGATAAAGAGAAGCCAGGTTTTGAAGAGTACCTTGATGGCACCTTTTTTTTTGGGGGGGGGGGGGGGAGTCACTGTTGTTCAAGATGAGGTCGCGATCCCTGGTGCTGAGGGGAAAAATTGGGAAAGACAGTGAAAGGGAGTACCAGATGTGTACTTTGGGCATGGTAGAGACCCTGGAGCACTTTCTTCTAGAATGCCCAAAGTACCAGTCTAAAAGAATAAAATTCACTGGGAGTATAATGGGGAAGTGGGATGGGAGAATGAAGGACATGTGGTTAGGGGGAGACTCAAAGGAGAGGGTTAATATGCTAATCGGAGAGATTGGGAATGGGGCAAGGGATGTCATCAAGCAGTTCGTCTCCGAGTATTGGGAGAAGAGGAGAAGCATGGGAATAGGGAGGCAGTTGGGAGTACAGGGGTAAGCAAGGCCTTCTCGTCCGAGAACCGCGACAAATCAGCGGCTGGCCAAGGTGTTATTATAGAAATAACATGATCTTGTCGGGCGTCCCGGTTTATTAACGGTCCTCGACTTCTTCTCGGGCTGGTAATAAACCTTCGGGCTGATGTTCATTCCTCTCGGGCCGTTAACAAACTGTAACGTCCTCCAAAATCATGTTATTGTGATATAAATCAGTAATAAAATCATGAGTTTATAATTACAGTAAAATTAATACATTATATATGTGAAAAGCTTGAGCTGTTTGTATAAACTAAACGATTCTGAACAAGTAGACTACTGACTAAAAAACGTATATTTTCTGGTAATCTTCAAGTGGAAAACTAGGTACCATTCTCTGTGTTCTTATGGGTCGGATAAGTTATGTGCCTGTTCTACGAGAGTGTTTAACTGGTGTATGTGATTTCCGGATACCGTAAAGCGAAAGTTGATTTTACTTCCTGGACCAACACGTTTCCTCGTTTCGCTCAACACGACACGACTGGGCAGGAACAAGATTGGATCAACCATACATTCTGCTGTATATCCTTTAACATGTTTGAACTCAAGTTATTTTCGTTGTTCCGTTCACAAGTCAGAAGAATATCCTTATTTTCTAGCCTGCTGGTGTTTTACCATTTGTTTGATGTTTGTATCAGCCACGGCAGTCAAGCCCCCAAACTGCTTCTTGTCTCGTTTGATGGCTTCCGTTGGGATTATCTTACAAGAGTAAAGACTCCAAGTTTTGACAAGATAATCGCTAGTGGCGTACAAGCGAAGTATGGTTTGAAGAATGTGTTCCCAACCAAAACATTCCCAAATCATTTCACTATTGTTACTGGTCTTTATGTGGAAAGCCACGGCGTTGTTGGCAATTCGATGTTTGATCCACTTTTTAATGAAAGCTTTACAGTTTTTAATGTTACACAAACTACTGAGTCTAAATGGTTTGACAATGGGGCAGAACCTATATGGGTAACTAATGAGCTACAAAATTCAAAAAGAAAAAGTGGTGTTTTGTTTTGGCCAGGAAATTCAGCAAGTGTTAAAAATACGTACCCGACAAAATACTCCATATACAGCGAAGGCTTCCCATTTAGGACAAGGATTGATGTTGTTCTCAGTTGGTTTAAAGATGAATTCCCAATTAATTTGGGACATCTGTACTTCCATGAACCAGATTTTACAGGTCACGCCACTGGACCAGATTCAGCTAATATAACCAGGCTGATAGCAGAGCTGGATGATATTGTTGGATACATGTTGCATAGATTAAAAGAACTGGATTTAATTGATGATATGAACATTATAATAACCAGTGATCATGGAATGGCATCAACTCCACCCGATAAGGTCATCAACTTGGATGAATACATAGATCCCTTTGCATATAGGGCATTTTCTTCCTCTCCTCAACTGCTAATTTTGCCAAATGATGGAGGTAAATATTTATTTTAGGACTGAATGCTTTTTTTCACATTTAACCTGCTGAGAATTTTTTAACAATTGTTTCTCAGGTCTAACCATGGATGGTGTGAAACATCCATAACTGAGTTTTATGATAATTTCATAAATATTGGTTAAAAAGTTAATTCAGTTTACAGTACCTGTCATTAGAGATGGGCGGTATGAGAATTTTGATCTCTGTATTGGTTTTGGTATTTTTTTTTGGGGGGGGGGGGGGGGGGAGGGGGTATATCCCCAGTATCGGTTCAGTATTGAGTATATGATTTGCTGATATGCCCAGCATCAGTTCAGTATTCGGTACCGGTATCTGACTTGACAGATTTGCTGATATTACCAAAGAAGAATTCACATCAGGAAAAGCAGAACAAGTTGTAGAATCATTCTACCGTAGTGCTATAAATGACACTTCCAATGAGCTCAACAGTGGCATTCTTTTACTTTTTACAGTCACAAATCTATCTACAGTAAATTTGTGACTTGTTCTAAACACAACTTAATGTTTAAAGACCTGTTTCAAGCTTTTGCCATCTCAGGGCATGTGCCCTGACCATACCATTTTTAGGAGGATCTGCTAACAATAAACAAATCACCTGCGCCGTGATTTCTAGTCAAGTCTTGGCTGCCTTTTAAGGTAGACAAGACAAGGCTAGAAATCACTGTTAAGCAGAGGGAGAGGTACAGGCTATACATGTAGTCTCGTGAGAATTCAGGACAATTTCCCAGGCTCCTGAGAGTTATCAATGGAAACTAAAACCAGCTGCATCTTCCATGAACATGAACCCTTCAACTGATATGAAGCATCAACAAGGCATTATAAATAGTGAATGTTGAAAAATTAAAAAGTTCAGACTGTTTCGGTATTCAATGAGTGGTTCGGTTCGTTTTTTTTGGTATCCTAATGATGTTGGCATCGGTTTGGTTTTTCGATGTATTGTCCATCTCTACCTGTTATCACTTGTGGAGTGAAACTTTCATGCATGCAATAATTGATGATTCCTCTGATAAGCATAAAATTGTAAAGCCATGCAGAGCTTCAGCCAATGGTCCCCCAGGGTTGAACTCAAAAATCCATAGACTGAAACTGTTTAATTTTGATACTTTTATGCTTTTTTGAGAAACAAAAAACAAACTCAGTTTAAAGGTGTTTTTACTGTTTTAGTTGTAATCCACTCTCTGTGTGTAGAGCTGAAACGGTTAAGGGGTTTTCTTGATCAATTAGCCACATGGATTAACCTTGGTTAACCGATTAATCACTCGTCCAAATAGATATCTGAATAACTGCTATACCGTTGATGATTTACAGCATGAACCCTTTACCCAAAATAACAAACAAAATTGACTAGGCCTATATACAAAAATCTCCATTCAAATTTATTATGTTTTCAGTTTTTGTCTCAAAAACATAGCTTTGGAATGAGCTATGTTTGTGAGACAAAAATTGAAAATTTTCAGTAATTCATGAATTTATTTTACAAGTATCGTCTGCTACCCACATTGGGTAAAGGGTTTAGAACTTTAGAATGACCATTTCCAGCTACTGACACAGTATGATGATCATGCCAGTGAACAAGTTTGTCAGCAAGTAACTTGCATGCTTTACTTTATCTCATATAATTGATTTGAGTCAATGTGACAATGTGTGCCTGTTTTGGAGCAAGTTTGTTCCTTTGTTAACCCATATAATACAGTAGTTCAAAAGTACGGTTAATCAGTCAATTGCTTTTTTGGATCGACCAAGATGTTGATCATTGATTAACTGATGAATCGATTAACCGTTTCAGCTCTATCTGTGTGTTGTATATACATGTACAGGAAAAATTGGGTAAAACATACACAAACTTTACAGGCACATAGATTTCAACAACTGTTTGAATATTAAAGTGAAAAGAGGTTCCGTGAATTTGATGTCTGCGAACCCTACAAAACCTGTTCAGGGTTCAAACAACTACATGTACTGTCATGGCCACCTACAGCTAAAATTAGAAGTCCTGTCATGAAATGCGCACAAATAGCAAGTCGATCTACGCGTTCATCTACGCGTTATGACCATAGGAAGGCTATCAAATTCTGTACATATGACCTGTGCACAAGCAATGTTTCAGCCAATGGACCTCCGGGTAAACCGGAGGTCCATTGGCAGAAACATTGCCTGTATTTGCTATGAGTAACTAGGAGAACCTGCCATGCTTTGGATGCCATTCGATATGGCAATTGCATGCAATTCCTACGCACAATTAAGCCTAGATAAGCGCACAGTTCATGACAGGACTTCTAGTTTTATCTGTACATGTATTTCAAAATCTTATGAGCTATAGTTTACTTATCCTTTCGATTTAGAACCCACAAACGCTAAAGAATGGCCAGGAAAATGAATCTATTCAAAGATGAGATAAATCATAAAGGTAATAAAAACACATACAGTTAAAACTAGAAGTCCTGTCATGAATTGTGCGCTTATCTAGGCTTAATTGCGTGTAGGAATTGCGCGCAATTGCCATATCGAATGGTATCCAAAAACATGGCAAGTTCTCCTGGTTACTCATAGCAAACACAGGCAATGTTTCTGCCAGTGAACCTCCGGGGTATTTAAGGCTTGAGATCAATTGAATTCATGTTTGTACCAGACCGCCATGTGTGGACCAGTCCAAAGCGGTCCAATGACTGCAGTCTGGTCTGGTCCATGCCATGTTCCAGCCCCGGATCATGGACCATACCTGTTTTTTTTTTTGCAGTCCGGTCCACATCCCAAATTGTTAGATGTTCATCGTTGCTCTATAAATTTATTGTGGACAGGCAGTAAAATCAAAATTTCATCCATTGATGTACTTTGTATAATTAATTAACTATGCCTGGGAATTTTGGGTCAAAATTGTATAAACTTCAGTAATTTAGGTACATGTACTGTAATGTGGGAAATTGCTAATTTTTGTATCCATGACATTTGTTTCTCATTTCCAGAGTGTGACATTTGGAAGTAATGCTGAATCACCCATTTCATCCTTTCAACTTTCAAACTGAAAAGTACTAATTGCAAAAAAGTAACATTTGCAGATAATGTCCTGTTTGTTTTCTTTTCAAGCCTTAAATGATGAAACAAGTACAGTAGATGTACTAGTGACTGCCGGGAAGAGAATGCAGGCAAGTTAATAATCACTCTCCTCACTTTTGATTTTGCAAGAGTGAAAAATTCAGGAGAGTTATTTTAACCCCTTGCCTACTATACTATGACAGCTCAAACTGGCCAGCACATTACATGAAAATGATCATACAAAATTTGTTATTTTTTCATTTTTGCTCGAAAAACATAGCTGATGACCCATCATTGGGACAAGCCCATTGTGCTAATTCTAATGAGGTATCATAAGCTATGGTTTAAACAAAAAATGAAGGATTTCAGTTATGTGAGATAATGTTTTGCAAGTATCGTCTCCTAGTTCGGTCATGTAATGGTTGATTGAAATCTAATATATAAATGCGAATGTCTGTATCTATATCTACATGTATCTCTCTATCTTTGTTCTGGGTGAACTCCTCCGTTTCTCGACTGATCGATCTCAAATTTTGTACACGGGGGTAATTTGTCCCTGCGAGTAACATGGGTTGGGTGCCGTGACCATGTGGGGTGACCTTGACCTTGAAATTGATGAACTTGACCTTTTATTTCAAAAACGGCTGGGCTGATCAGGCTAAAAATTTTGTACACAGGGGTAATTCGTCCCTGCGAGTAACATGGGATGGGTGCTGTGCAGGGTGACCTTGACCTTGAAATTGATGACCTTGACCTTTTATTTTGAAAACGGATGGGCCGATCAGGCTAAAATTTCATATGTGCAGGTATATTGACCCATCGATCATTTGAACTTTATCGGGGTGCCTGTGCAGGGTGACCTTGACCTTGAAATTTGTGACCTTGACCTTCTATTTTGAAAACTCCTGGAGCCAATCATATCTGAGAGTATATTGATATAACCATCTTCTCCCGTGCAACACCAGTTAAAATTGAATCGGCCCAAAAAAATTGTAATCTATTGTGTCATAGGCTACCGCATGGGTATGCCTATTTTAACACTGATGGTAATGGGAAAATGCTGAATCTGCAATTTTTAAAATTCAAAAAAAAATCTTCTTCTGCAGGACCACCAGTCAGAATCTTTTGATATTTGATATACAACATCCTTGGGATGATCAGATACAATTTTGTTCAAAGCAAGTCACTGGGTTTATGTTTGGGCTCCATTTTAATTTAGTGAAATGTGGGGAAAATTCTTTAAAAATCTTCTTTAGATTCACAAGTCAAAATCTTTTGATATTTTTTCTACCACATCGTTAGGGGTGTCAGATTCAATTTTGTTCAAATCAAGTCCCTGGTTTTATAAAAGTGGGATTCTTATGCGGGTCTGGATTTTAACTTAGTCCAAAAGTACCTGGGTTCAAAATTCAAATTTACATTCCCTATGGGAGTCCTAATTTTAACTTTGAGCAATATTGGAAATATTCTTTAAAAATCCCCTTCTACAGAACACAAGTCTGAATTTTTTGATATTCGGTATACAAAATCCTTGGGTAGTGGGGGGGGGGGGGGGGGGGGGGGGGTGGTCGGGCTTTCAATGAAGGTTCAAATTTTAATTTAGTCCACTATGAGAAATAATCTTCAAAAATCTTCTTCAGATCCACCATACATGTAATCTTTTGATAATTGGTACATGTATAAATATTTTAGAGCGTCCTCAGAGGGTTCATATTCAAATTTGTGCATATCAAGTCCTCTTGAGTTGATATTTGGGTTCACTATTGGGGCCCAAATTTTAACTGAACCACCAGTCAGAACCTTTTGATAATTTTGGTATACAGCATCTTTTTGGGTTCAGGTTCAACGTTATTCAATTTAAGTCTGTGTGTTAATATTTTGTCTCCCTATGGGAGTTCAAACTTTAACCTTTTACCCAAATAATCGGCAACACCCGGCCGCGTAATATGCAAATTCTGCAGCTGAAAAAAGGCTATTTTTAAAAAAACTTCAACAAAACCATATCATGTGCCCCCCTCTTTGGAACGAGCTCGTCGAGCTTGTTGCAATGATGGGTCACATGATATGGTTACAGTTAAAACTAGAAGTTCTGACACGAATAGTGCACTTATCTAGGCTTAATTGCGCGTTGGAATTGTGCGCAGTTGCCATATTGAATGGCATCCAAAGCACGGCAGGTTCTCCTGGTTAATCATGGCAAAAACATGCAATGTTTCTGCCAATGAACCTCCGGGTTACCCGGAGGTCCATTGGCTGAAACATTGCCTGTGGACAGGCCACATGTACAGAATATGACAGCTTTAATTGGGCCAAAACGCGCACATTAACGTGGATATCAACGTGCTATTTGTGGGCATTTCATGACAGGACTTCTAGTTTTAACTGTATGTTGAAATTTTTGGAAAAATTTTTAAAAATGATATTTCAAATAATAAATTTTAATATTGTCTGCATTGGGTAATTGGTTAACTAAGTCCAATATGAAGAAAAAACGTTAAAAAAAATTTCTTCAGATCCACCAGTCAAAATCTTTTGACATTCAGTACACAGCATCCTTGGGAGGGTAAGATTCAAATTTGTGTAAATCAGGACCCTGGGTTCATATTTGGGCTACTAATTGGTACCCAATTTGTAAGATAGTGCTTGAGGAAAATTCTCTAAAAATCCGCGTCTAAGCATATAGTGCATGAGGAAAATTCTCTAAAAATCTGCGTCTTCAGATCTTTTGACATATCATATTCATCAACATCCTAAGGAGGATCAGATTCAAGTTTGCTCAAATCAACTCACCAGATTTATAATTCATCTTATTGGAACCGGAAATTTAATCCAATGTACATGTAAGAAATGGTCTTCAGACATCTTGTTCTTAGATCAACCTGGTAGAGTCTTGATACTTGATAATAACGTTTCTACACATGTTACTCCTACAGTTAAAACTAGAAGTCCTGTCATGAAATTCGCTCAAATAGCACGTCGATCTGCGCGTTAATCTACGCATTATGACCATATTAAGGCTATCAAATTCTGTACATATGGCCTGTACACAAGCAATGTTTCAGCCAATGGACCTCCGGGTAACCCAGGAGGTCCATTGGCAGAAACATAGCCTGTGTTTTCTATGACAAACCAGGAGAACCTGCTGTGCTTTGGGTGCCATTCGATATGGCAATTGCACGCAATTCCTATGCACAATTACATGTAAGCCTAGATAAGCAGACAGTTCATGACAGGACTTCTAGTTTTAACAGTAGATTAATGTTGAGTTTGTTCAAGGCGTTACATGTGACTGATTTGGGGGGGGGGGGGGGGGGCACCGGAAGGGTTTGAAATTTATCAAAGAACTCTATGGAGAATTTACTTTTCATTTGTTTACATGAATTCTGTCCATGAGTAACAGACAGAGAGTGATCAAATTTAAAATTACTGTTGGTTCAAATGGGCAGGGAGTCTTTTATGTGTTTACAGAAGCCAAATATGGGACCCTTTCCCCAATGACATTTTGGCATGATTTTTCCCAATTCAAACCAAACATTTCAAAATCTCAGTCCTCATTCAAATAAAAATTTAATTCTTCTTTAACCCTTTACCCAACGCAGACAATATCAAAATTTATTATTTTAAATATCATTTTTTTAATTTTTTCAAACAATTTCAACAAAACCATATCATGTTACCCCTCTTTGGAACGAGCTCGACGAGCTCGTTCCAAAGAAGGGTCACATGATTTGGTTTTGTTGAAATTTTTCGAAATATAATATGTTTTCAGCTGCTGAATTTGCATATTACGCGGGCGGATGCGGGCGATTCGTTGGGTAAAGGGTTAACTCTTGAAGGACCAATTCTGACGTTAATCACTTTTTACTGCAACTTAACAGGTGCCACAACAGGCAATGTTTAGATACGTTTGCAAGTTACCTCCTAAGAATCTTGGCAATTATTTCTAGGCATGTCTTGGCTGCTTATAAAGGCAGCCAAGACTTGCCTAGACCCAACTAGGGCCCTGCGAAGCTTCGAGTATTCGATTCGATGTCGACATCGCTTTGGTATTCGTATATCGATCTCGAATAGTTTGCCGATTCATTAGTCAAACGAAGCATCAAGGAAAATGAATCAGTGTTCGACAATGTGCATTTTGAGTTTTTAGAACGGGAAATTAAACGTTCGTTTTGTGACTTTTGCAAATTGGAGCTGTTTTAACTTGTAGACTGTTGTTCACGTCCAATCTATACAACCGAAATATCCAGCTATGGGCCTAAGCCCCGCTCCCAGTCCCAGAATCTTCTAACACAATAATGGGGGCATGTCGCCTGGAGCGCTTCCATTATTACATGTATGTTAGAAAACTGTGGGAGGAAAATCTCTTTAGTTTCTTTGCATTGTTCGGCGTTGGTACTTGGAAGTTGGAATGAAGTAAAGGCAATTTGTGTGAATGAGCACTGCGTCAATATTCGAGTTAGATAATGCAGAAACTAACACAGTTTAACTCCTTCGCTGCTTTTGATGTATACTGAGTTTCTACAAGACCCAAATCCTGATAATACAAAAATAACCAAACATTACAGTAATGGGGTTCCTATAAGATGTACATGTATTTAGCCAGGCTAATGTACCTGAAGTTAGCGGCTGTAGCCGACTTCAACCCATGGGAATTAATGTGCCACTTGCATTATATTTGTGCTTTTAATTCTCATGTTTCAATTTAGTGTTTTTTCTCAAATGTTTCTGGGCAGTAACACCTTAATTTCTGTCCATATTTATGTCTTGAATTTATTGTCGGGCCAAGTGAACATCTGAATGGCCATTCAACGAGAAAGAAAATTAAAACAACGCCAAGTTGTCAAGTTATGTCAACTCTCTCTTCTCGCAGTGCTTTCCGGACATTTCTGCACAAGATAATGCCAGTTATAGCTATTTCTCGAGTTTATCCCGATTCGATTCGAGATTCGATTCGATGTCGACATCAGTCCCGATTCGATTCGAGATTCGATTTGAACATAAATTTCCCGATTCGCAGGGCCCTAGACCCAACTGCTAAGCCACAGAATGTAGACTGTGGATATGCGGCAAAATGCATACATCTTCATCATTTAATTTATTTGACAAAGATTATAAAGACTAATTATTACAGCTTTCATCAAAAAATATTCTCTACTAAAGAGCAGGAGTGACCTACACAACAACTATACCCGTGATGTAAAACATCGGATTATTCAGGTATTCCCTACCGATCCCGAGGCACTACACAGCCACACGAAAAGACGTGCTGCTGAAATTAAGTGGATTTTTACACTTAGAACGCTAATACCACTCGGCCTGAACAGAAAGGATTTCTAGTATTCTAGAAATTCATTTATTTATTACAGCTTTCATATTAATGTTATCAGCTCAATATGTAGGTAACATTTCTTATTCTCTGTGTGTTTCTTCTCACAAACAAATTCCTAATTGGAGCCTTCATGACGTGAATTTTCCCAATTGCATGTCTGGTTTATAGCCATTTCATCAATTCCCATTTCATCAACTGCCTCTAAAATTATATTTTCCCATTTCATCAACAGAATGAAAATATGCTTTAATCTTATGTAAACACATTTTTTTACCAATTATAAAAAATATTAAATTAAACAGAAATTAAACCTGTTGTACTTCTCAAGTAATTTGTCTCTTTTGAGAGGAGAAGTACAACAGGTTTAATCACTTGAGAAGTACAACAGTTTTAGAATGCCACTAGGTATTCTAAACTAATTTGTTAATTACAAGAGACAAATTAATTTAGAAACAAATTAGTTTAGAATGCCTATTCTCAAGTAATTTGTCTCTTTTGAGTAACAAATTAGTTTAGAATGCCACTGGGCATTCTAAACTAATTTGTTACTCAAAAGAGACAAATTAATTTAGAAAGCCAATAGGCATTCTGAAGGCGTAGTGAGTATGTTACTAGAGTATTGTACTTTAAATGTTACAGTCTGATAGATACATGTATTTAAATGTTATATGTTACTTTTCCCCACTTATTATGTGTAGTAATCCAGTTGCTCTGAATAAAATAAAAAAATATTGATTTTTCATCAACTGGCTAATTGTATTTTTAAAATGTATAATATGTAATTGTAAAACACACCTGGAAAAAAATCTGTTGATGAAGTGGGAATTGATGAAATGGGAAATTATAATTTTTGAGACAGTTGATGAAATGGGAATTGATGAAATGGGAAGACACCGCATGGCCCTAGATCCTTTTTCAGAGAGGGCAGAAGAATTACTGTAAATAAAATGGAGATTATTGTGTATGTATGGCACTTGTCTGATCATTATACATGTAGCTTTTGTAATAATGTTCTCAGCTCAATATGAAGGTAATATTTATTATTTTTTGTGTATTTCTTCTCCCAAACAAATTCCTATTTGGAGCCTTCATGACGCAAATTTTCCCAACTGCATGGGCCCTGAACCCTTTCCCAAAGAGGGCAGAAGAATTTCTTATCAACCTACTCACAATTGTTTACTACAGGCTTGCACTACAGTGGAAGTCCCTAACTCGGATAAAATACTCTCTATTTTTGTCTTTCCCAAGCAAGTTGGGAAAGAAAAGTGGTGCAAAAGCACCAATAAAAATAAGCCAAAACTGGGTCAAGTGCAACCGGCGCAGACCCAGTACGGGACGCTCTCTCCCAAGTACAACTCCACGACTTCCGTTGCCAGTGCGCATATACCGTCTCTAAAGACTCATTCTTTTTAAAATCTGCTTCGTGTCGAGATGTTTTTGCACGCTTATCAGTGTTCCACCAGCTCGATGTTTGATGATTCCTGATTCATTATACCACAGTGTATCCTTTGTATTCTCAGGAACAGTGTTTTATATTCTCTTTTTTCTATTATATGTCCAAATGTATATTTATTTGCTCTCTCTTGAGTCGCGCGCGAATTTCGCGGGCCACGCGGTTCGGACTTAGATTATTTCACAATTATTGTTAATGCTTTTTTTGCAAAATTTTCTAATTGTGTTAGAGTTAGGTGTCAGCGGGGTACCACTCCTACAGTGTTTCTTCTTTCTGTTGAGAGTAGTCTTCCTGTTGGGTGGTTCCCGGTCGACCGTCTGGGGTCTTTGTTTCTGTCACCTTTCTCTCTTTGGGGGTGTTCTGTTTTCTGATCTCACCTTCTCTGCTCCTCTCACCTCTTTCATGCCTAGGACAATTCCTTGTGGGCAGTGTCTGCTGCCTAAGCATGTGGACGATGTACATTCGTCGTGTTCCTCCTGTAATGGGTGTTCGGCCGAGCGGCCGTGTGGTGTCTGTGGAACATGGTCTTCCACCTTTTGGGCGTCTGTAAATCGTGTCGTTCGTTCTCGTGGCTGTGCCTCCCGCTCCCGCGGGAAAGGAGAACGTGGTCGTTCGGGGCCTCCCGAGCCGACTTTGTCTGGTGAGAGTTATTCCTCCTCCGTGGGGGATGTGCAGTCTTTTCCTGTGGTGGATACTGCGGGAGCCGTTGAGTGTTCTGGTGTAGAGATGCCTGGTTCCGGGACTACGGTCCCCCTCCAGTCGACATCTGAGGATGTCACTAGGGTTGTGACTCCTCCTTCGGAGCCGAGCCGGTGTGCTCTCTCCACTATTTCACCAGCCTCAACGACTCTCGACGTATCTACTACTGCTGCTGGTCCGTCTGCTTCGTTGTCTGTTTCAGCCGGCCTCGGCTTTTCGCTGCAGGGGACTGCAGAACTGTCCGATACTGTAGACGTGGGATATCGGCCCCAGCCTTCCCTGGCTTCAACTCGGCGAAGTCGGAAGGGGCTGCCGGCAGAGCCCATCGCTGTGGTCTCGTCGCCGTCGAGTACCACAGTTGTGTCTTTGGATTCGGATGTTCGTAGTGGAAACACTATGAACTCCGTGGCGTTTCCGTCCACTCACTCTGGTCACACGACCAGTTTTGGGGGACCAACGCTTTTTGTGCAGCCTGGACCTTCTGCCCCGCAGAGGTCCGCGGTGACTCTCATGAGTTCTCGCAATATTGATCCTCGGGGTGCATCGTACCCCTATACACGTCTGCCTTCAGGTGTTTTGGCTGCCGCCCGTCGTCCCGCGTCGGGTGTTTTGGAGGATCGTGACCCTTCGCTGGTTAAGAGGGTCCGAGGTGAAGCCACTTTGCCGGTTCGCTCCCCTGTCGAACCGGTCGGTACAGGCAGTGAGCTTAGGGAGGCCCTCTCCTTACTCACTCAGGTTCTCTCTAAGAGCCTTCCTGTTGCTTCCAGCGAGGCTATGGGTGGTTTCCAGGCGCCTCCTATGGCGCCGCCTCCCGGGATTGGAAACAGGCTGGTTTCCGATTCCTCTGGTGTCCCGACACCATGGGAGGCGTCGGCTGGTTTGCCCACGATGGGCTATGTGTCTTCCGACTCTGGGGAGGAGTCCAACATGCTTGAGGTCGAGGGCCAGCAGTCTTCGGACTTGGGGGCGGCTCTTGACTTTGTGTTTGGGTTTCTGCCTGAGCTCAAACCTGCTAACCAGCCGACAGTGTCAGCCTGGCCGCGATCACCGGTCGCGCGCCAACAGCCTATGGAGCAACCTGCTTCTGGGCGCCTTCGACCATGCCAGTCGGTACAGGTGGTTGAGGCTTTTTCAGCTTTGGATGCCAAGCTGAATTCCAAGGCTTTGAAGACTTCGTTCTTCACCAGGGTTGACACCTTTTTGCCTCCTGTGCGTTATCGTTCCTACGATTCCACCAATCCGTCAGTCTGCCAGACTTTGACGGTTCTGGATCAGGACTCCACTTCCCTCGGGCTTTCCAAGCCCAAGTCTGCCGTCATTCCAATGACGACTCTGGAGTCCACGTTGGGCTTATCTAGAGAGATGCTTGGCATGCTTTCTCTCTCAGATCACGTCGTCTCAGCTTTGGCTGCTTATCTGCCTCCAGATAAGTTTGACGAGGTACAGGCTCCTTTGCGTGTGCTGTCCAAGGCGCTTATGCACCTTACTCACACCCATGCCTGTAACACGGCCAATTTGGAATTAGTTCGAAGGGACGCTGTGCTGGACACGGGACGATCCCTTCCCGAGGAGCAGCGTGCTACTCTTCGATCTGCTTCTTTGGCAGGTCCGCAACTTTTCCATGGTTCCGTGTCGACGGTCCGGGATGACGTCCTACGTCATTCCAAAGATCAGCTGCTGTTTCGTCAGCTTGATCAGCCTTCTCGGGGAGGCAAGGGCCATTCCAAGCCTAACAAGTACCCTTCTGCTTCCTCTGTGAAGCAAAAGGCTGGTCCTTCTGCCGCCGCCTCTACTTCTTACTCACGGGGTAAATGTAGGGGTCGGCAGAATCGAGGGAAGTCTCAGGATTCTTCATTTAGCAGAGGAGGTGGTTTCTCCTCTCGCGGGCCTCGTCGAGGCTCGAAATGAAGGTCCTCACCTCGACTCGTCCCAGGTTGGAGGAAGGATAGCAGAGTTCGCAGACCATTGGACCACCATCACATCCGATCCATGGGTGTTAGATGTTGTTCAGTCCGGGCTGCGCATATCCTTCCGACAGCACCCCACTCTGTCAAGGGTGCCTCTTCCAACCACAGCTCCTTCAGACGTTTTACGTCGGGAACTTTTGTCCACGGAGATTGCCAATCTCCTGGCAAAGGGGGCGATCGAGGTCGTCAAGAACGTTCAGTCAGTGGGTTTCTATTCCCGCCTGTTCTTGGTGCCGAAGAAGGACGGCCGACTCCGACCGGTTATCGATCTGAGCATCCTGAACCAGTCTATCATTGCTCCCAAGTTCAGCATGGAGACTTTCAGGTCGGTCCGCCAATCAATTCACCAGGGAGATTTCGCAGCCAGCATCGACCTGCGAGACGCTTACTTCCACGTTCCGATGCATCGGGCGTCTCGGAAGTATCTCAGGTTCGCTTTTCTGGGGCGAGTTTACCAGTTCAAGGCCATGCCTTTCGGCCTCAACCCGGCTCCTTGGGCGTTCACCAGACTGATGTCGCATGTGATAGCGTTCCATCACACACAGTCCAGGGTGACTACTTCGGCATATCTGGACGATATCCTCCAGAGGCATTCCAATGCTGCCTTACTGGAATCGGATGTCGCCACTCTGTTGAGCTTGCTCACGTCGCTAGGATTCAGAGTCAACGAGGAGAAGTCGGACCTGGTCCCTTCTCAGTCGTTTTGTCATCTGGGGATGTCTTTCCAAACCAAATTCAATTTGGTGGCTGTTCCCCAGGCCAAGGCTGTGATTCTCTCAGCTTTTGCTCTGACTCTGTCCCAGTCCAGGTCCGCGACCGCTCGGAGTTTTCTCCGGCTGATCGGTCTCTGCGGTTCGGTGACGGATCTCATTCCTCTAGGTCGGCTGCGTGTCAGACCTCTCCAACACTTTCTGCTCAGTCGTTGGAGACCGACTGTAGATTCTCTGGATCAGGTGCTTCCGTTTCCGGACTCTCTGTATCCTCACCTTCTTCCCTGGACAGATGTTCAGTGGATTACGCAGGGTGTTCCGCTGGACTTACCCACGTCCGATCGCGTTCTGACGGCAGATGCCAGCGATCTCGGATGGGGTGCGACGTTGGATCCTCTCGGTCTTTCCCTACACGGATGTGGGACCAGGATCAAGCAGCTCTACACATCAACCAGAAGGAGCTTCTTGCTCTTCTTCTGAGTTTCAGGCAGTGGATCCCTCACCTGTCGAATCGCCAGGTCCTTCTACTATCCGACAATTCGACAGTGGTTGCTTACATTCGGAACCAGGGCGGCACGCACTCGCTTCCGATGTACGAGTTAGCTCGGGATCTTTTACTGCTCGCTCAGGAGGTTCACGCCGGAGTGGTTGTTCGTCAAATTCCCGGTCGTCTGAACGTCCTAGCCGATTCCCTGTCCCGACAGGGCAGGGTTATTTCCACCGAGTTGATGCTTCACAGGGCAGTGTTCCAGTCGCTTTGCGATCTCTGGGGACGTCCCCACATCGATCTCTTTGCGACTCGTTGGAACCATCAGGTAGACACTTTCGTGTCCCCGTGTCCAGATCCTCTGGCTTTTGCCATGGACACTCTGTCACTCGATTGGAACGGTCTAGTCGGCTACGCCTTCCCGCCGGTTCCGATTCTTCCTCAGGTTCTCGCCAAAATTCGAACCTGCAGTTGTCGAATCATTCTGATCGCTCCCCTGTCGCCTCAGCGGGTGTGGATCAATCAGCTCCGCTCGCTGATGGCAGCGGTTCCGGAACGTCTCCCGCTACGTCGCGACCTTCTTTGTCAAGGTCGCCCGAGGAGGTTTCACGTCGACCCGACTTCATTGTGCCTTCACGCATATCTTTTGTCAGGTCCTGTCTCCTCCGTAGAGGTTTTTCGAGACGAGCAGTGGAGTGCATTTCTTCTTCAAGGAGGCACTCCACTGGTTTAGCTTATGCAGCTAAATGGAAGGTCTTCTGTCGATGGTGTGCTGATCACTCTGTTGATTATGCCAATCCTTCGGTTTCACAGATTGCGGAGTTTCTGGTATATCTGTTTGATTCTCGGGGTCTCCAGCCTGTTACCATCAAGGGTTACAGGTCTATGCTTTCAGAGACTTTTTCTTATGTGGGGAAGCGTCGTATCGGCACTAATCCTTACCTCTCCAAGCTTGTTCGGCACTTTTCTTTGAAAAGGCCTCGGACTTTGCAGCTTACTCCACGATGGAATCTTTCGTGGGTGCTGCTTTGCTTGGGGGGGGGGGGGGGGGGGGGGGGCGCCGTTCGAACCTTTATCCCAGGTGGATATGCAATTTCTCACATACAAGACGGCTTTTCTGATGGCATTTGCTTCGGCCAGACGGGTTAGTGAGCTTCACGCCCTCTCGGTTGACCCGGCCTTTTTTAGGAATTCTCCCAACAGTGTTACTTTTACCACTGATTGCTCCTTTTTGGCTAAGAATCAGTTACCAAATACTACTCCTCCTCCTATCTGTATCAGGGCTCTTCCCTCTGTTGAGGGTACTCGCCCTTTGCTCTGTCCGGTCCGTGCTATTCGCATTTATCTTGATCGGACACGCTTCATTCGGAAGGGCAGAAAACGTTTTTTTCTGTCTCTCATTCCGGGTCGACAGAAGATCTCTCCTCAATCCATTTCTCGATGGATTTGTCTTGCTATTCGTACGGCTTATAGTCGTTTAGCAGCTGGCGATTGTATTACCAATCGTATTTCTGCCCACGAGGTGCGGGCACTGTCTACCTCTTGGGCTTATTCTAACTCTGTCAAGTTGTCGGATGTTATGCAGGCAGCCTACTGGTGAAATGCTTCTACTTTCTCCACCTTTTATTTACGCCAGTTGCAGGAGCAGTCGGAGGACCTTTTTGCCTTGGGTCCTCTTTCTTCTGCTCAGGCTGTTGTCTGCCATAGCCATTAGGCTTCTTGAAGGTCAGTTTCAGCCTTGTGCTGTTACTGCCCTTTTTTCTGTCTGTGTGTCACACAGGCTCATATGTCTCTTTTCATTGTCCTTTACCAATGATTGCGACATTATGGTTGATAAGCCTCGGGACCTCTTCCTTCTGCTTCACGGTTCCAGTGCACTAGGGTTATGTGGGGGTTGGTTATGCGATTCCCTCCAGCCTTTTGTCTATTCAGCCTGTAGTAAACAATTGTGAGTAGGTTGATAAGAAATCTAAATTTTATAGTAAATTTCCTTTCTTATTATACCTACCACAATTGTTTACATGGAGGCCCTCCCGTCTTCTTTACGGGTAAAGAATCTTTCCTCCCCGCTGATCACATAACTCTAACGTTTACGGATTCAAAAAGAATGAGTCTTTAGAGACGGTATATGCGCACTGGCAACGGAAGTCGTGGAGTTGTACTTGGGAGAGAGCGTCCCGTACTGGGTCTGCGCCGGTTGCACTCGACCCAGTTTTGGCTTATTTTTATTGGTGCTTTTGCACCACTTTTCTTTCCCAACTTGCTTGGGAAAGACAAAAATAGAGAGTATTTTATCCGAGTTAGGGACTTCCACTGTAGTGCAAGCCTGTAGTAAACAATTGTGGTAGGTATAATAAGAAAGGAAATTTACTATAAAATTTAGATTTCTGTAAATAAAATGGAGATTATTGTGTATGTTACAGTGTGCATGGTACTTGGCAGTTTTCTCTGATTTGTAAAATAAAGAATTTACATGTTTCCTACATGTATGTATTCAGGCCGTAAAATGTGTCTCGATTAGCAATTTTGATTCTCATGAACTCCCACTGCGAGATAAATTTTTAGTTCTTAAATAATATAGAATTTAAAGTACTGTTAATTATGAGTTCAAGCAGTACATATACTGATGGAAAAAAGAAATGCAAGTTCAGTTTTGGTAATATAATTTTTTTTTATCCATAGACCAAATGTAGTAAAATTTGACACATATATGTGGCTACCTCAGTGTACTGCCTAAAGAGTCTTTGGTTAACATTCAGTCAAACCTGACCACGTGCAATGCTGCATGCTTTCAACATATTTTTCGACACAGCATGCATCCAGGGTGCTCCCACGTGCTAGGGCTTTAAAACCATACCAAATCGAAGTTTTGAACAGTGCACATCGAATGCACAGCATTTCATTTCAACTTGATTGAAAAGCAAAATTCCGCAAATGTCCGAAGTTGATAAGGGTAGGGCTATTTCTCTACAGTTAAAACTAGAAGTCCTGTCACGAATAGTGCGCTTATCTAGGCTTAATTGCGCGTTGGAATTGCGCGCAATTGCCATATCGAATGGCATCCAAAGCACGGCTGGTTCTCTTGGTTACTCATAGCAAACACATGCAATGTTTCTGCCAATGGACCTCCGGGTTACCCGGAGGTCCATTGGCTGAAACATTGCTTGTGCACAGGCCATATGTACAGAATTTGATAGCTTTACTTGGGCCATAACGTGTACATTAACGCACATATCAACATGCTATTTGTGCGCATTTCATGACAGGACTTCTAGTTTTAACTGTAGTTATGCAGGGCCGATCACAACGTCTCATCACCCAGCAATTTGGGGTCCTTGAGTCAACAATAGCTCATTTAGTTGAGTTGTCTCGGAGCCACAGCAAGATTAGCTAACCGCCCCAGGAGTGCACGCCCACATGTTACGTCACCCATCAAGATAGAGGCTTATGGCACTCATGGTCACCCAAGTGTGTTCAGGAACAGTTAGGAATCGGTTGCGGGAGTTCAGCTTAAGGCCACAACATCCCTACATGTATGTTGGTCCACAATTTACACCCAGGTGACGTCAAGGCCATTTGCAATGGCTGTGGGCACATGCACCCAATCGATTTCACTTGGCCCACTGGAGACATGTGTTATTCACTGATGAGTCTAGGTTTACACTTTACAGGTCAGATGGATGACATTGTTGCTAACGACCTCGAGGTGAGTGATATTCTGACATGTGCATTAAGGAAAATGACCGATTTGGAGGAGGGTCTGTTATGGTTTGGGGTGGGGGGGGGGGTTATTTCAGAAACCACACAAACTCAGGTACTGTCAACCGATAAAACATGAAAAGAAATGTTCTAATATTATATTAGAGATGGGCAATGTATTGATATGCCAAACCGATATTGATATCATGGGTATACTAAAAAAAAATAAACAATCATTGAATACCAAAACTACCTCTATTTTCAGATTCTCCAACATTTCCAGTTTAAGAAACCTTGTTGAGGCTTGATAGCACCAGAAGTGTATGTGTTCATTTTCATGAAAGAAGTGACTGATTTTCTTTTAAAGTTTTGTTAACCTTAAAGGCATGGGCAGTTGCCCTGAATTCCCTTGTAGACTACAACCTGTAGATGTCCAGTTGCTGAGCAGTGATTTTCTATCAGGTTTTGGCTGCCTGTTGAGTAGAAACTACCTGTTAAGGCAGCCCAGACTTGTCTAGAAATCACTGCCCAGGTCATCTGTCTATTGTCAGCAGGACCCCCTAACGATGGCATGTTAAGGACACATACTCTAAGATTGCAAAAGTCTGAAATGTACATGTGGGGCCTTTAAAGGCTAAAGTGTGTTTGGAACAAGTCTCAAAATTACTGTTCATGTATATATGATATATGTTGGCAAAAGAATGGCAGTGTTATAAGCTCATTCACAGTGACATTTGTGGCATTCTGGTAGACTGATACACTACAAACTTATTTTGTATTTTCTCGGTGTGAATTCCCCTCTGGTACTACATTTATCAGCAAATCTCAGTCAAGTCAGATACAAGCCTGAATATAAGCAGCCTGTCATTTGCAAAATGGGGTCCCCAGAGGGTGAATTTGCTGATGCTATCCCATACAGTGGGCCAATTTATCCTCTAGGTTCATCTTTCTGTTTTGGCCTGAGACCTTGATTCAGACTGACATTCACAGAGGGTAAATTTTGTGATGCTACCCAGCTGTGCAGGGTAGCATCACCAAATTCACCCTCTGGGGACCTCATTTTGCAGATGACAGTCTGCTTATTTTCAGGCTTGGTCAGATACCAAATACCAAACCGATATTGCAGTTTTCAATACCGAAACCGATATGGTGATCGATAGCGAATTAAAAAGTCCAATACCTTACATCTTTAATGGTGATAGATGTGGGCAGCCAGGACTTCATTAGATACCACTGCTACATGTACATGCAAGTGAAAATATGACCTTATTATGCCCCTGACATTTGTGGCATTATTACCTTATTATGCCCCTTTGTCCACACCAACATTTTCCCTTACATCTCCGCCACTGCTACTCCGATTTGAATGATATTTGGTGTTGTGATAGACGTCGCGGGGGAACGATACCTGTGTAGTGTGAGTTTCTTCCACACATTTTTTCTCGAGTTATGGCCCTTTTTCACTCTTTCGACTTAGAAAATGTTTGGCAGGTTAGGGACATTGGCTCATGCTTTACGTTGCCCCTCTTGTTTCATGATTTTCTGTCAATAATCCAATAATATGCTGTGATATAATACACTTGGAAAGGTGTGTGTTACATGTACATTCTGGCATTTCATCATCATGTCAACATAACGCTGGGTTGTATTGTCATTACAATGTAGATCATGGCTCTGGTAAGGAGTGTTATAGGAGAATAAAAAAAATGGGTTGAATTTTCCTGGTCTTTAACCCTTAACCCAATGTAACAGCCAAAACCAGTCAGTACTATTAACAAAAATCACCTCTCAATTTTCATTATTTTTATGTCATTTCCGTCCCTCCTTCTGTCCACCAGGAAGATTTTGTGTTTGTCATTTCCATCCGTCTGTCAGGAAGATTTTCGTGTCTGCTGCATAACTCTGAGATGATTCTTTTGATTTTGTTGAAACTTACATGTTTCTTACGGGGAGATGAAAAACAAATTTTGTTCGATGGAAGTCAAGGTCACATATCAAGGTCATTGCCACATCAGGGACAGAGTCACTTTCGAGTGAGTCTCTTGTTTCATTTTATGTCTCAAAAATATAGCTTATGACCTCTCATTGGAACAAGCTCATTGAACTTGTTTCAGTGAGGGTCATTAGCTATGTTTTTGACACAAAAAATGAAAATATTTAGTTACTCAAGGGGGAGTGCGGTGGCTCAGTACATGTAGGTAGAGGTGCAGGCTGCAAGCCTAGAGGTCCACGGTTCGGATCCCACCTGCGGCAGCCATGTTGTGTCATTGGGCAAGACACTTCACCCCCACTGCCCATCTGGGGGTACGGTGACGTCATGGACTAAGGTGTACTGCACGTCGATGGTGCACTTGTCTTCAACCAATGCTAACCCTGCTGGTGTGGAGTTAGTATGTTGGGGAGCTGACAGTTGCTCGGTGGTTCTCTCTCGGTACTCCGGCTTCCTCCACCCGTAAAACTGTCATGGTCATGATTAGCCACAGTGCAGAAATACATGACCTTAAACCCCAATAAATAATATAACTATAGTTACTCAAGAATTTTGTTTGCAAGTGCCATCTGTCTTTCATGTTAGGTAAAGGGTTAAGGACACTTTCAGAATCTATGACCAGAATTGAATTACATGTAACATTTTGAAAGAATTAAAGTTGATACACATTGTTTTTCTTCTGAGAATCTTTTGCATCAATCAATTCTGATTGTTCTATGAACTTTAAGTCCTACCTGGTATCAGTTCTCGATGAATGTTGGAAAAACAAGTATTAGGACAGTATAGAAAGTAATGGTTTTGGGGGCAGGTGAAACTGAATTTTTTTTAGGGGAGATGAGGATTCTGAAATTTGTTAAAATTTATATATATCTGGTAAGATATTTGTATTGGCAGTTCTCATCAAAAGTTTTGACATATGTATATTGCATAAATAAGCTAGAATTATCAAACATTCAATCAATTAAAAATTGATAAGAAAACGTAATTTTGGATGATTATTCCAAATCTTAACACCCATCACTCTGATGTCAAAACATCCAAATTTCAAGTATCCATTTTTAGCTCAACTTTGACGTAAGTCAAATTTGAGCTTATGCCATGGCCAGTCGTCCATCGTCCATCTGGCCGTCTGTCCATCAACAATTCAATACGGCTCGGGCTAAAGGCCGTATTTATGAACTGATCTTTACGAAACTTCTTGGCTACCTTTGTTATGACCGTGGGAAGAGAACGAGTGTTTTGGGGTCCGATCCGAAATTCAAGTTGGCCGCTGGCAGCCAATTTGTACAAAATTAGGTGCAATCAGATTTTTGCGCAGAACTTTCATATGAAAGCTCGATCTGATTTGAATAATTTTTTGTATGAATGTTTAGTACCATGGGATACATCACATATAATACAGGTTTTTTTCTCATGCGTAAATTAGGCAAATTAGACTAACTTTTATGTATTTAGTGTTACTTTCAGCACTGTAAGTGCAAATGCCAATACGGCTCGGGCTAGAGGCCGTATTTATGAACCAATCTTTACCAAACTTCTTGGGTACCTTTGGTATCACCGTGGGACGAGAACGAGTGTTTTGGGGTCCAGTCCAAAATTCAAGATGGCGGATGGCAGCCATTTTGTACAAAATTAGGTGCAATCAGAGTTTTGCGCAGAATTTCCATATGAAAGCGCTGGTTTGAATAATTTTTTGTGTGAATGTTTAGTACAATGGGATACATCACATATAATACAGGGTTTTTTCTCGTGCCGAAATTATGCAAATTAGATGAACTTTGATTTTTTCAGTGCTACTTGCACACAGTAAGTACAAATGTCAATACGGCTCAGACTAGAGTCTGTATTTATGAACCGATCTTCACGAAACGTTTTGGGTACCTTTGTTATCACCTTGGGACGAGAACGAGTGTTTCTGGGTGTGGCCCAAAATTCAAGATGGCTACCAGTGGCCATTTTGTACCGAAATTAGGTCTAATCAGTTTTTTGTTCATAACTTCATTACGGCTCAGGCTAGAGGCCGTATTTATGAACTGATCTTTACAAAACTTCTTGGGTACCTTTATTATCGCCGTGGGATGAGACGAGTGTTTTTGGGTGTGGTCCAAAATTCAAGATGGCCACCAGCAGCCATTTTGTACCAAAATTGGTGCAATCAGTTTTTTGTACAGAACTTCTGTATGAAAGTGCTGATTTGAATAAAGTTTTGTATGAATGTTTAGTAACATGGAATACGTCACATATAGTACAGGTTTTTTTCTCGTGCAGAAATTATGCAAATTAGATAAACTTTGATTTATTCAGTGCTACTTGTACACAGTAAGTGCACATGTCAATACGGCTCGGCCTAGAGACTATATTTATGAACCGATCTTCACGAAACGTCTTGGGTACCTTTGTTATCACCTTGGGACGAGAACGAGTGTTTCTGGGTGCGGTCCAAAATTCAAGATGGCTGCCAGTGGCCATTTTGTACCAAAATTAGGTCCAATCAGTTTTTTGTCACAACTTCTATACGGCTCGTATTTATGAACTGATCTTGACGAAACTTCTTGGGTACCTTTGTTATCACCTTGGCACAGGAACGAGTGTGTTTTGGGGTGCCTTTGTTATCACTGTGCTATGAGAACAAATATTTTGGGGTTCAGTCAGGCCCACTCAGGGACTCAAAGATTTCTTTTTTCTACTTTAGCATCTGACTGTCACCCACCTTTACAATACTTTACCTATACATTTGTTACAGGCTACGGTCAGTATTTATGTACAGACTGTTACAATACTTTATATGTACCTTTGTTATCAGGTCATTACCTAGATGTTTGTCATTGCTGTGTCACATACTATACATGGACATGTCTTAACAAGTTGAGCTACAGTGTCATTGACACTTTCATTCCCATAATGCAACTGAGAATTTAACCAGTTCAATGAGATCTGTCGAACGAGATTGAATTGGTGAAATTTCTAGTTGCATTATGGGAAAAATTTTCAGCCTGAACTTTAGATATTTCGACATCAGTGTGCAGGGTGTTAAGGATGATGGAGGTGCCTGAAAAACCAGGATTCTCAATGGCATTCTCTACTCATAATAATCATGAACTTGTATAGTACAGCCGCCGTGAACCTGGTCACTTTCCACATTTGAGCAGAGGGGACGCGATGGCATTACTGTAACTGGTTTTCATCAGATCACCGAAGTTAAGCAACGTTGAGCCCAGTTAGTCCTTTGATGGGTGACCATCTGAGCGAACTATTCGGACTCCCATGTTTTGTCCTTGGGCAAGGAACTTAACCTTGATTGTCCAAATGGGGGCACAATGACGCCACGTACAGTTAAAACTAGAAGTCCTGTCATGAAATGCGCACAAATAGCACGTTGATCTGCGCGGTAATGTACGTGTTATGGCCATAGTAAAGCTATCAAATTCTGTTCATATGGCCTGTGCACAAGCAATGTTTCAGCCAATGGACCTCCGGGTAACCCGGAGGTCCATTGGCAGAAACATTGCTTGTGTTTGCTATGAGTAACCTGGAGAACGTGCCGTTATTTGGATGCCATTCGATAGGGCAATTGCGCGCAATTCCAACGCGCAATTAAGCCTAGATAAATGCACTATTTGTGACAGGACTTCTAGTTTTAACTGTACTAAGGCATACTGCACATCAATGCTGTGCATGTCTTCAACCAATCTAACCCTGCCTGTGCTGTAGTGCTGGCAGCTGCTCGTCATTGCTCAGTGGTTTTCACCGGGTACTCCGGCTCCATAAAACTGTCACCAACATGATATAACCTTGGCTGATAAAGTGTCGTTAAACCTTCATAAATAAATAAATAAATAATAACAAGTGAGCAGTATTTCCACTGACGCAATAATATTACATTCCAAACACTAATTATAGGAATGATCATTAAAAATTTAATTAATGAAGCACCGGGTACAACCCGGTGCTTCATTAATTCAAATTTTGCGTATGATGATTTTTATTACCTGGTAAAGACATCACTGCCCATACGTGGATTAAGAACAGTCCACAGAGACTGTACTATATCAGTTATTTTTTACCCCATGAAAAATTGATTTTCTCTTAGTTGCTTTACATATATTTACATGTACAAGATATTGAATAAATTTAATGCATGCTTCACATGTAGCTGGTATTGTAGATCTTATAAACAGCTGTGACATTACTCCTTGAATGGGATCCAAGACAGTTGTACTGATAAAATAAAAAATCAAATATTCAAAGCAGATGTTACATTAATAGTGTATAACTGTATTGTACAGTTGCTTCTACTAAATTCCTCTGTGGGAACCCCGGAAAGTGAAGCAGTACTTGTTTACTCTGGTAAAATAGGACCCAGTCACTGATGCTTGGGGATGCGAGTCCTCTAAAATAGGCAACATGGGGTATAAATGATTGACTGACCTTGACTTTATCTCCATGTTGTGGTCATTTTCCAATGAAAATTATTCAATTAACAGGAGTATTCAATTAACAGGGATTGTGTCACCTGTATTCTAGAGATAAACTTATCATTTATTCTATTATATCTTGTTTGACAGAGTTCCATGAGCTCTGTCAAACAAGATATAATAGATTAAATACATGTATTGTATGTAGTGAGGCCAAATAGATCTGTAAACAAAGGAAAACTGGGGAGAGTCAAGGTAATTTCTCGACAGGTTGCAAGATTTTTTATTCAATTAACAGGAGTTTACTCTATAACCTATATTCATTTAACAGGTCAAATTTGTACTGGAGGTATGGTAAATGGTTGTGTATTGGGAAATTATATTCAATTAACAGGGTTATTCAGTTAAGAGATATCCAGTTAAGTGGCCTCCACTGTACTATCAAATTCTAAATTATCTCTGAAATGAAAATTGAATCTTGCTACAATAGTTAGCATGAAACAAAATAGATTTTTATGCCCCCACAACAAATAGTTGGGGGCATATTGTTTTTCAGCTGTCCATCCGTCCACATCTGGGGTACGTTGTTTGTCTGGCTAACTCCTCTCACAGTTTTCAAGCTAGGACTTTTTTTATTTGACAGGATGTTTATATATACCAGAGGTGTGCATATTTTCAGGATTTTGATTTACTCCAATATTTCACAAAATTGTACAGGTTATTGAACTTAGTGGATTTTTGGTAGAATTTCACCTGTTTGGTATGTGGTTTGTCCAGCTAATTCCTCTCACAGTTTTGAAGCTAGAACCTTTTTACAGTGTGTTGTTGTAAAGATATTTAATGTATTTTATTATGAATTAATTTTACCTTAAAGAAGTGTCAAACTCAAAGTTTCGTGCCCTTGAATTCATCATTTACCAGACTGTGAGATATTTTGTTACATGACTATAGTCCAATTTTAGGTATTTTTAAATACATATATAAATTAAAGTACATGATAGAATTTGAGGGGCATCATATGTGTCTTACAGACACAGCACATATACGCATAACTAATCACTGCTCTTTAGCCTCCTGTGTCCAGAACAGCAGCATTGTGGTGCCAGCGATCGGGGCTGGAGTGCAACGTTGGATCCTCTTGGTCTATCCACTCACGGTGAGTGGGACAGCGAGCAGGTGGGCCTTCATATCAACCATAAGGAGCTCCTTGCTTTTCTGTTGAGTTTTCAGCTTTGGATCTCTCACCTGTCGGACCACATTGTCCTACTTCTTTCAGACAATTCGACAGTAGTGGCCTACATACGGAATCAACGAGGCACACATTCGATTCCCATGTATCGATCAGCTATCTCGGGATCTTCTACTGTTGGCGCGGGATGTAAACGCTCGGGTGACCATTCGGCACATTCCTGGGCATCTCAATGTCCTAGCAGACTCCCTGTCCCGATGCGACAGTGTCCTTCCAACCGAATGCATGCTGCATCAGTCGGTGTTTCAGGCAATTTGCGAGCGGTGGGGGCGGCCTCTGGTTGACCTTTTTGCCACTCGCTGAAATCATCAGGTAGAGACCTTGGTCTCTCCTTGTCCAGATCCTCTGGCATTTGTGGTAGACACTCTGTCTCTGGCCTGGACAGGTTGGATCAGCTATGCCTCCCCTCCTGCACCGATTCTTCCTCAAGGGTTGGCGAAGATTCGTACTTGCAGTTGCAGGATCATTCTGATCGCACCTCTGTCTCCACAGAAGGTGTGGATCAATCTGCTGCGGCCTCTGTTGGCAGATCAGCCGATTCGTCTACCTCTACGTCGCGATCTTCTTTCCCAGGGTCATCCCAGGAAGTATCACAACAACCTGGCGAGCATGTCCCTTCATGCCTGTCTTTTATCAGGTCCTGTCTCCGAGGTTTTTCAAGATGAACAGTGGAGTGCATTTCTGCATCGCGGCGACATTCCACTGGCATGACTTATGCTGCGAAGTGGAAGGTTTTCTGCTGCTGGTGTACAGATCAAAATGTGGATTACCGTGATCCGTCAATCGCTCAAATTGCAGATTTTCTGGTATATCTTTTTGACTCCAAGGGCCTCCACCCTATTATGATAAAGGGCTATCGGTCTATGCTGTCTGATTCTTTCTCTTATGTGGGAAAGCGATGCATTGGTCATAATCTTTTTCTCTCCAAACTCATTCGGCACTTTTCTTTGAAGAGGCCTCGAGTTTTGCATCTTACACCCAAGTGGAACTTAGCATGGGTGTTGCACTATTTGGAGGGGGCGCCATTCGAGCCTTTATCTGAGACTGATATGCGTTTTCTCACCTATAAGATGGCTTTCCTTCTAGAGTTTGCTTCTGCCCGACGTGTCAGTGAGCTTCATGCGCTATGATGCCGCTATCTGTTGATTCTGCTTTCTTCAGAAATGAGGCTAACAGTGTCACCTTCACTACTGATTGCTCTTTTCTGGCCAAGAATCAACTTCCTGATTCGGTACCTCCTCCCATCTGCATTCGGGCTCTCCCTGCTGTCGATGGCCGGAGGCCTCTTTGTCCTGTTTGTGCGATCAAGATTTACATTAATCGCACTCAGTTCATTCGGAGAGGTTGGAAGAGATTCTTTCTGTCTCTCGTTCCTAGGAGGCAGTCTATCTTTTCCCATTCTATTTCCAGGTGGATCTGTCTTGCAATCAAGCAGGCTTATTCCAGCTTGTCTGCTTCGGATCTTGTTTCGAACCAGTTTAATGCTCATGAGGTTCGTGCCATTTTTACATCCTGGGCATTCACCAATTCTGTTTCGCTCTGGGATGTTATGAATGCGGCTTACTGGAGGAAGGCTTCTACTTTCTCCTCCTTTTATCTCCGCCACCTTCAGCAGCAATCTGAGGACCCTTTTCCTTTAGGCCCCCACGTTGCTGCTCAGGCTGTTGTGCACTCTCGTTAAATTTGTTTTTATCGGGTCTGTGCTATGCTCAGCCTTGTTCTTTTCAGGTGCCTTCTCTCTTTCTTTATTACAGGTTTCGCTATTATTCTCTGCCCTCCTTGCTTTTCTTTCTGCTGCTCTTGTTATTATTGGTTATGTGATTCACCTCCTCCTATTGTTTATTCAGCCAATTATAAACAATTGTGAGTAGGTTGAAAAGAAATTAAAATTTTTTAGTAAATTTTGTTTCTTATCATACCTACCACAATTGTTTACCGGAGGCCCATCCTCTTTGGGGATATCTTTGATATCCATGCCTCCCCGCTAAATCACAAACTTCTCGTTGGCGGAAATACGGAATTGACGTCACGGTTGTTGTGCATGTGCTCGTTAAATGCAAGAGGTGTGAAGAGAGAGTACCTGTAATTACAAATTAATTTGTAATTACTTTAAGTGGATAGCCAAACTATGGCAAACATCACAGCCGTGCTGAAATTATATGGATCTTCCAACTTAAGACGCTCATACCGTTCGGCCTGAACAGAAAGGACTTCTAGTCTATTATTCTCGAGAGTACCTGTAATGTCGAGCGCGAGTCTCGCTCGACCCTTTTTCGATCTTTTTCATGCTTTTGCACTCTATTACGTTTCCAACTTGTTTGGAAAAGTTTCTTAAGCTTGAGTTAGTTCTGAAGTAGGGCTTGCACTTACGTTACAGCCAATGGTAAACAATAGTGGTAGGTACATGTATGTTAAGAAACAAAATTTACTAAAAACATTTAATTTCTGTCTAAAAATAATTCCCCTACAAACTTGAGCTAAACTTGCAAACATACTTTCTTATATGAGCAGTGGGTGGTGTTTTCTACTGGCATTGTGTAATACTTTCAAAAAGATCAAAAGAAATCAACAATCAAACTATTAATTATGCTAGACAAATGTGGTAGAGGCCAGAGGTCAACAAGTCTGTCGCTACTAAGGGAATAAATTCTTTCAGTGTTAAACCTGTGGGGAAAATTTATCACCCTACTAGGTGAATAAAGCAAAAATTTATCCAAGGTCTTTATTGTTCAAATAAACGGCCATTTATGGGATAAATGTAAATAAATGGATAGGCCTATGCAATTCGGGTTGATTTAATTATTGCAGTCGTATTAATGGACAAGGGTTATCGCCTGGATATTAATTTAATATTCAGGCAATAACTCTTGCTTGTAAATTACATGTATATGTAAATAGAAATAACAATTTTTAAAAGTTTCTAACTTCATTTCACAAAGGACAGTGCACATCTTTTAATGCGTGTTAAGCCATATTTATATTAAATTATGTACTCTGAATATAGATTTCGTTCCTGGAAAGATAAAGAAATATCGGGAGTGATCTGTGTATTTATAAACCTTAGCTTATGCTGGGATTGCGGACCCATTCCTAAACCAATTATCCTCTGTAGCCAATACTTCCTGACACCATAGTTCTTGGGAAAGATAAATTTATATTCTTGAATAACCATGCTTAAAAAATTGAGAAAATAATTCCATTGCAATATCTATACAAAGTTATCACAAATTGCATGTGATTAGGTTCTGCCTGAATAAGTGAATTGTCTAAAGTAATGTCGAGAGCTATTTTGCATTACAGTTAACTGGTAGAGTGCTGGAAGCCCATATTTGGGCTTTGTTCAGAAGTGCAGGTACCATGACTTAAAGGCTTCATATCCTGTGGATATGTATCATATTATCTTTAAAAGTGAAATTATTTAGTCTGCAAGGCTTTGCCTTGTTATAATTTAGGGGAGAGTGCCTATTGGCACTCTCCCCTAAATTATAACAAGGCAAAGACATGTGAACAAAGTTTGAGGACCAAAAATAATTTAGCACTCTACCAGTTAAAACTAGAAGTCCTGTCATGAAATGCACACAAATAGCACGTCAATTTGTTGCTTCTCTATGCGTTATGACCATAGTAAGGCTGTCAAATTCTGCACATATGGCCTGTGCACAAGCAATGTTTCAGCCAATGGACCTCTGGGTGCCACTCGATATAGCAATTGTGCACAATTCCTACACATAATTAAGCCTAGATAAGCGCACAGTTCATGACAGGAACTTCTAGTTTTAACTGTAGTTGAGAAATGCCTCTTGCTTCTGAGAGATGATTGACAGAATCAATGGTGCAATGAAACAAAGGATTTCTGGATGACAAATTCACAGTTGCTGCTGTCAGGTTCGGATGATAACACCCTTTAAATCCAGTGGGCAAAGATACAAAGCTGAAGCACCAACGAAATTAATCAAAAAAGATTTGACATTCTAAATATGATTTGGGGGAGGGACCAGGTCTGCGAGGGACTGAAAATGATGAGTGCTTCCAAATATCGAAGACTCTGGCACTCGGCAACACTATAATCACTGTTGATGCCACAGAATTCAGGTCCCTTTGATCAATGCAACATTACTTCAAAGAAAGATATGTATAAACTATTCAGTGGCAATCGCCACTTGACACATTTTCGTTCAGCCACTGCAGTATCCCAGGTATTTGGCAACATCAGTGATGGTCAGTCACTCCAATTTATTGGAACATTGACCGGTATCAGCTAATTATGGTTTCAATCTGGTTCACAACCCATTTTGATTATTGGTACAACTCTATACCAAACCACCCTGAATTTTATAGGGCCTTGTTGAGGCTTGATAGCAGTTGAAGGGTTCATTTCCATGAAAGAAGTGGCAGATTTTCTGTTCAGTTTTGTTACAGTTAAAACTATAGAAGTCCTGTCATGAAATGTGCACAAATAGTATGTCGATCTGTGCGTTAATCTACATGTTATGACCATAGTAAAGCTATCAAATTCTGCACACATGGCCTGTGTACAAGCAATGTTTCAGCCAATGGACCTCCGGGTAACCCGGAGGTCCATTGGCAGAAACATTGCCTGTGTTTGCTATGAGTAACCAGGAGAACCTGCCGTGCTTTGGATGCCATTCGATATGGCAATCGCACGCAATTCCTATGCGCAATAAAGCCTAGATAAGCGCACAGCTTGTGACAGGACTTCTAGTTTTAACTGTAACCCTTAACGGCCAGAACATTTGTCCTGAATTCCCACTAGACTGCAACCTGTACATGTCTATTTGCTTACCTGTGATTTCTAATCACTGCTCAGGTGATTAGTCTATTGTCAGCAGTACCTCCTCATAATGACATGTTCAAGACATACAGTTAAAACTAGAAGTCCTGTCACGAACTATGCACTTATCTAGGCTTAATTGCACGTAGGAATTGCGCGCAATTGCCATATTGAATGGCACCCAAAGCATGGCAGGTTCTAATTGTCACCCATAGCAAACACAAGCAATGTTCCTGCCAATGGACCTCCGGGTTACCCGGAGGTCCATTGGCTGAAACTTTGCTTGTGCACAGGCCGTATGAGTAGAATTTGATAGCCTTACCATCATCATAATGCGTAGATTAACGCACAAATCGACGTGCTATATGTGCGCATTTCAGGACATGACTTCTGGTTTTAACTGTATGTTCTGAGATCACAAAAACCGGAAGTAAACCTTTGAAGGTTAAGCTGTGTTTGGAACAAGTCACAAAATTACTGCAGATATGATTTGTGCTGGCAAAAGAATACCAACTTTGAGGTAATTGACAGTGACATTTGTGACGCTGTGGGAGAAAGATACAAGAAGAACTTTTGTGGTATTTTCCCGATGTGAATTCTCTTTTGGCATTACAGTGGAGCCCACTTAATTGGATATCTCTTAACTGAATAACCCTGTTTATTGAATATAATTTCCAAACACAAAACCATTTACCATACCTCCAGTACAAATTTGACCTGTTAAATGAATATAGGTTTTAGAGTAAACTCCTGTTAATTGAATAAAAAATCTTCTAACCTGTCGAGAAATTACCTTGACTCTACCCAGTTTTCTTTGTTTATACATGTAGACTTATTTGGCCTTAGTGTTGAAATGATTACTTATTTTTCAAAGTTGACTAGTCGACGGGAGTAATCAATTCAAAATCGACTAGTCAGCTTTTCTGTTGAAAACATAATTTCTCAGTAAATTAGGTGATAAGAGACTGTTACATGTAAGTTGGTAACCCTTTCGTTTAATGACTCGTTTGACAGGTGTTTGATGAAGTTTCCTTGTCAATGTCATGAAAGTAGCTGTTCTCTTTTTCGTATTTTGAGTTTTTTAAAACGTCGTGCATATTATAGCTTTGACCATTCAGTAAAAAAATTTGGATACCTGGGAAGTGCGTGCCTCCTAGTCCTCTGTCCGTACAGTGGAAAAAGTACCCAATGATGTTAAAACAGATGTTTCGTGAATTTGTAAAATGTTTGAAGTGTGCCGCCATTTGCCTGGTGCAATTAATTAAAAACTCCCGGGTCAAATTTTGTGACGGACAGTTTCCTCACCTTGATATCCGGTCTTCGCCAGCTCGCACCCAAACCAGTACAGTAATATCATAGAATATGGAGCAGCTTTCTGAGTGTTTCAGGCATGTATTTTATTTTTATATCAATTAAAAAGTGTGGGCAACTTGGGTGAGGGATAGAATGCTTGCATGACTTAATGGCATCTTTGAAGTTGTACATCAAAGTATTTTTCTTCAATGCATGCCAGTGATTAGGTTAGGTGAAATCAGTGCTTGTAATTCTGCTGAAATCTAAGTTGTAACATTATCGGCATCAACAAACAACAATGATTTCATTGATATCCACTTCTCAATACAATTTAAAATAGGTCCACCACGAAGCAGAAACGTCTGATATTTGTAATCATGAACCCCCACTATTGGCATTTTATGACTTCATCTTTGAGTTTCCGACTAGTCAACTGGTGGATTTCAGAGTTTATTTTTCGGAAAATCGACTTCGACTAGTCGACTAATCGTTTCAACACTATTTTGCCTCAGTACATCCAATACAAGCATTTAATCTATTATATCTTGTTTGACAGAGCTCATGGAGCTCTGTCAAACCAGATATAATAGAATAAATGATAATTTTATCTCTAGAATACAGGAAAGTGACACAATCTCTTTTAATTGAATACTCCTGTTAAGTGAATAATTTTCATTGGCAAAGTGTCTATTCAATTAACAGGGTTCCACTGTATCAGAAAATCTAAAAATACTGAAACTGATACCCAGTTCAAAATCCCAATACCGCCCATCTCTAGTGGAAGCCCTCATGGTTTTAATAAACTATAATAACTTATGTATAACATTTTTTATTTATTTCACAGGGAAAACGGAAGAAATGTACAAGAATTTAAGTTCTGTAAATAATATGAAAGTATACAGAAAAAAGGACATTCCTGAAGCATACCACTTTACACACAACAGAAGAATTCTTCCTTTATTAGTAGTTGCTGATGAACACTATTCATTTATCTATCAAAATTCTACCCAGTTGGATCGTAAGTAGACCATTGGACCTTTTAGCTTTTCCTGACAAGTGTCAGCAGAACTTTTCTGGTAATGATTTGTCATTTGTCCATCCATTGTCAGTGTTTGTCGTCAACATTTTTTTTTGCCCAGGTCATAACTTCTTTCCACTGAATATTTTTTCACAAAACTTTATAACAATATGTATTATCAAAAGTGTGTTGAAAATTATAATATGTTAAGTACCCCACAAGGTCAAGGTCACAGGCTTTATGTTAATGTGACAGTGAGAAAAACTCTTGACATTTTACTGTCACTTTCGTCCTGTCCATATAACTTCGTATGATTGACAGATCTTATTAATTCATACTTGATACAATTACTGCTTATGACTATGACTAAAAGGTGTGTCGTGTCGTGGCTTTGACCCATTGTCATACCATCAAATTCAAGGTTACAAGCAGTAATAAATTTCTTTGATTTTTTAACCCTTTACGGCCAAAACCAGCCAGCGCTATTCACAAAAATCGCCAATTTATTTTCATTTTTTGTCTCAAAAACATAGGTTAGGCCTCACAAAGTAGATCCTCTGTTTCTCAGGCCATTTTTTTGTAAAATTGCAAGCGTGCGGGCATTTTTTTATTTTATTTTTTATTTTTGTAATTATTTCTTTGCCATTAAAAAGTTTATGTTCTTGGTTTGTTTTATGTTTTAGGCCCCATAATCTACATAATAGCTTGAGTGGTGGTGTATTACATCCCTCGAATGCAAGAAGGCTTTGCAGTGCTAAAGCATTGCAAAGCCTTCTTGCACTCAAGGGACAATTTTATTAACTTGGGTAAAATATCAGACATAATCCATTTGATTTTGATTTTTTAAGTTTGGATAGGTTATAAAAAGAGAGCACGCGGCAGCCAAAAGGACCATGCGGGAGGGCCTGAGAAACAGATTATTATTTTTTTAGGCCTTATGGCTTATGGCCCCTTTTTGGAATGAGCTGGTTCCAATGAGGGGTCATAACCTATATTTTTGTGACAAAAAATGAAAAAAATTAGTTTTTCAAGAATTTTTTTTGCAAGTGTCTGCTTTTCATGTTAGGGTTAGGTAAAGGGTTAATACAGTTTCACTGTCGCTTTTGTCCATTCCATATAAAGTTGGTATGATTGACTGATCTTATTCATACTTGGTACAATTATTGCTCATGACTTGAAGATGTTTCATGTCATACCTTTACCCATTTTCATAATATCAAGGTCACAAGCAGTAACTCTTGGATTCTTGAATACCGTTCTTGCCTGGGTTGTACAATGTATGATTGACACATATTATTCATACCATACACTTTGTTCAATTATTGCTCATGACTCAAAGGTGTGTCGCGACTTCGCACCTAAGCTCATATCATCAAGGTTATCCTGTATAAATCTGCCCTGAAAGTACATGTAGTGGCCCGAAGCAGAGCCAAGAGAGGCCTCTTGTACATGTACTTAATGAAATTACCAGATCAATCTAACACTAAACATAGAAAACTGCCATTCAAATTTTTGCTTCCAACACATACACAATTGTTATGCCATTTTGAAATTCTTTAATAAGTCCTAAAAAAAGTTAAAAATCTGTTTCTCAGGCCCTCCCACATGGTCCTTTTGGCTGCCACAAGCTCTCTTTTTATAACCAATGTAAACTTAAAAAAATAAAAATTAAATCATCATATTTATGTCTGATATTTTACCCAAGTTAATAATATTGATAAATTTGTCCCTTGAGTGCAACAAGGTCATCATTTAACGCAAGGGACAAAATACACCACTACATATGCTATTCTGTAGATTATGAGGACTAAAACATAAAACAAACCAAGAACACGAAGTTTTGATGGCAAAGAAATAATTACAAGAATAAAAAATTAAATAAAAAAAACGTTGCCGTATGCAGTTTTACGAAAAAATGGTGTGAGAAACTGAAGATCAACTTTATGGGGCCAAAACAGGAATAAGTACGGAAATTTGTGTCAGTCTGGAAGAGGTCTTAAAAAGGAGGGAAGAAACATCCTTCTGTTCCTTCAAACTTTGAGAGTATTGGAAAAAGTATGGACATTTTATTTTCTGAACAATTATTTCTCTTCACAGTGATGATAAACAGGCCTTTAAATTGCTTCATTTTGGTCACATCTTTTTCAGAGCTTTAAACGTGCCCAAATTAGAGAAAGTTCCATTTTCAAGGGATATTATTGATTTTAAAACTGAAAGTAACTTTACACACCATAAAAAAGAAGCAAAAAAAAACCACTTTTCTGGCTGAAAAATTGGAAGTACTTTTAACTGAAACAAATTGAGGACAGCATTTTAGCATAGTTACTAATTTGGACACAGATTTTACAATTTTGAATTTTGGGTAATTTGAATGTCTGATGATGAAAGATTAAAACTTTAACCCTTTACCTAACTTGAAAAGCAGACGACACTTGCTAAATGAATTCTTGAATAACTAATTTTTTTTCCGTTTTTGCATCAAAAACATAGGTTATGACCCCTCTTTGGAACGAGCTCGATGAGCTCGTTCTAAAGAGAGGTCATAACCTATGTTTTTGAGACAAAAACTGAAAAAAATAATGAAAATTAATTGGCGATTTTTTTGAATAGTGCTGGCCAGTTTTGGCCGTTACATTGGGTAAAGGGTTAACCGGCAAATATTTCCAATAATGCAACAAGAAATTTAATCCTCTACCAACACACACGATATCAAAATTTCTTATTTTAATTATTTCGTACTCAAATTTTTCACAAAATTTCCACAAAACCTTTTCATGTGGCCCCTCATTGAAGCAAGCTCGATGAGCTTGTTTCAATCGCAGGGTCACATGATATTGCCTTGTGGATTGGACTGTTAGGGTGTAACAGAAAGAAATCTGAGAATTAGCAACAATAACTCTAATTCAACTATTCTGAAATTTAATAAAAAAAATCTTATGAAAAGAAAATGATGCAAAATCTTTTACACTATTTCATTTACAGAAAAATAAAAACAGAAATACTTATCAATTAGTCCAAAATAAAGTTCAATAGAATCCAGTAATCCAGTGATGAAAACACTTTTCCATCTGATATTATAATGTTCAAGAATATGTCTGCAGAAACAATACCCAATAAATTGTGATGAAATGTTCTCTAAAAAATTTCAGCAGTCTCCATTAAAGTACTGCACAAAATTCAAATGGAATTAATATCCATTGTCCCTATATCCCGATAAATTCTGTCTTTTGATTGGTCAGAATGCTTGGACAAATAGCCAGGGCAAAGGGTGCACCCAACATCCAAGGTATATGAGAGAGTGCAACATCCAGGGTATAAGCGCACACGAAACATCGGGGGTATATGGTTTCAATTAAAGCTTTTCGCTTCTGCTCACCTCATTATAAAACTCGGAACCAAAAAATAGTCACAAATATCATCAGATTTTCAACAATACAATCACAAAAATAAAATAAGAGGAAATAGTTCGTCCCCTGATTACCAATGTGTTCTATGTGTCAGTAGGCACAAACATGTAGAACACATTGGAACTCACAGGACGATATGTCAACAAAATGCTGTTTACTCGTTTCCTTAATGACCCAAGGGATGTAACTCTATCTGTTGTCTTCTGTGATTATAAAAACAAAATTATTATCACGAATTTGGTCCAAATGATTGTGGAGCTGAGAAATGTGTCCACAAATTTATTTCCACTATGTTTGTATTGTGCTTCAAACGGGACAAAAACGTTATCTCTGCCAACATGTATGGTACAGAGATTTAATACCTGGATGTCTCATTTAAAAACCGACATCCAGGTATTAAATCTCCATATACCATTCATGTTGGCATACCATTCATGTTGGCAGAGATAACTTATAATAAGTATTGGTGCCACAGGTAGTTTTAAAAAAATCCAATAGGATCTTGGCTATTCTCAAAAATAAATTCTTGTTCACAAGAAGAATAAACCCTTTTCCAAAACAAAAAGATACACAGATTGAAAAAATATTTATTAGAATATATAATAAATTCCCAGCTGCTTCTATTATTAATGAACTATTCATCTGGTAATAATCTCCAATGCTCAGTTAAGGCTGAATGTTTAAACAATTGACTTCTCAGATCTCTGTATATGAATCAAATGCCTGAAATCTGTTCAGTTGACAGAGGTTATTTATACAGTGCAGAGGGTTAATCTTTCATACTCAAAGCTAAATGCAAATATTTGGAAACCTCAGTAGAGAGTCGATTCAAACAGAAATTGGAGGTTCCCAGATCACGTTACCCTTACAAAATATTGTGGGGAGGGGGGCAGAAGATATCTAGGGTGGCAGAAGATATCTAGGGTGGGGGAAGATATCAGGGGGGGGGATCCTAGGTGGAGAAGATATCCTGCTCCTCCAGAATTATTGCTCATGTGTTTTACCTTCCAAAATCAATCTCCGGAAAAAAAATTTCTAGTGGGGGAAGATAATAGACTAGCAGGTTTCGTACATTGGAGTATATCTACGTATCACAGTAGCACTCTACTGACTGACTGTTATCAGAATTCAAGATTTGATTTGAAACCTAAACAGAGATTTGATTTGAGCTGAAATCGGAGGTTCACAGGTCCCTAGTTAACATTAAACAAAATTTCATGTGAGGGGAGGGTGAGGGGGGGGGGGGGGAGTAAGATATCTGAGGTGGGAGAAGATATCTGGGGGAGTTACCTGGGGAAAAAGGTATCCTGCCACACCAGAATTATTTCTTGTGTGTTTTACCTTCCAAGATCAATCTCCAGATTGAACACCCAGATTGTGTTTGTTTACAGTGCATGTATAAATGCACACCTGGGCAAAAATAGATGGGATACAGGGAATGTTTTGGAGAAAGAAGAAAAATAATTTCGTAAGTCGGCAATTTCCCAAGTTGTATCAATGCCAGCTCAACAGTTCACTTTTTAGTGACCACCGACATCATGCATGTCATGTTCATGTATCTAGAGATGTGCGTGACAATGCTGCCTTGGTAAAATCATTTTATGCATGAGGTTGAGATACATTAGTGCCTGGAAAATGTGATTAGCTGTTTGGTTATTTAGGCACTCCTATAAATTTGGGTACAAACAGGAAAATCGATCCATGAAGAAAGGATTAACTCAATAAATACAGTCATGTTTGTTTTTGCATTCTATAGTGATTAATGAGCATTCTTAACTCTTTACCTGGTGAGTATTTTCAAAACATTTTTCATCAAATCTAGTCATGGCTGCTGTGAAGCAGCCATGACTAGCTTTAATGAAAAATTAATCTATATGTAACATACAAAATCATTGGTGAAGAAATCCATTCAATTTACAGGGAGGGGAATTTGTTTCAATGTGCCCAAATTATACTTATTTCAGTGACGAGCGAAACCCTGTGCTGGGTGAGAATATCTGCCAGCAACATTCAAAGAGCTAAAAATGATATTGAAATCTTTGTTTTGAGTAGACTCAGTTTCAGATTTAGTAAAACCTACTTTACTAATGTACTCTGTATTTTCCCCTTTTTCAGTTGGTAACCATGGTTATAATAACAGCTTACCAAGTATGCATCCTTTTTTTATGGCAACGGGACCAGCATTTAAGAAAGGTGTATCCATAGACACTTTTAACACTATTGACATATATCCAATGATGTGCCATATTTTAAAACTGAAACCAGCACCAAATAATGGATCTCTAGATAATGTCATCTCATTACTGAATGATCATGGAGAGGAATCTGGCATGTCTACCTTTGTAACATGTAAGTGATGATGATATTGTTTTTTATTATTTTTATATCATTGATGCAGTATAGCTTTTTATCCCCCCCCCCCCCCACCACCCCCACTGTAAAAAATGGTTTTGCATTTTCCCAAATACTGCTAAAATGACCTCAAGTTACCTATTTCAAAAGTTAGTTTCCTTTCCTCATTCATTGCCATCATGTGATTCAAAAAATATATTTGCGGTGGCCGTGTCACATACCAAATTAGAAGCTCGACTGAGTAGATGTCGAGAAAATTTTTTTTCTAGCATCATCATTTTCTCTCAGAGGAAAAATGTTCCTATGACAGATAACTCTTTCTTCTATAAGCAGAAAATGCCTCTATCAACTCTTGATAGAGGCATTTTCTGATTTTTGTAGAATAAGTTATCCGTGCCTGAGAATCAGTTAATATATCTGGTGTGACCTTATTTATGATTTTTACTCAGAATCTTTTGATATTTGATATTCAGCATCCTTAGAGTGGTCAGATCTAAGTTTGTTTAAACTTATTAATATTTGGTCTCCCTATTGGAGTCAAAATCCTGCATTAATATTTGGTCTCCCTATTGGAGTCAAAATTTTAACATACCAGTAGTGCAAAATGAGGAATAATCCTTAAAACTCTTTTTCTATAGAATTACCAGTCAGAATCGTTTATATGTGGTGTACAACATCCTTATATGAGGGTGAATTCAAGTTTGTTCAAATCAAGTCCCTTGGTCAATATTTGGGGTTTCTATTGGAGCCTGAATTTTAATGGAATGCAATACATGAAATAATTTTTAAAAATTTTCTACTTCAGATCCACCTGTCAGAATCTTTTGGTATTTGGTATTCAACTTTGTTACAGAGGTCAGATTCAAGTTTTTTTTCAAATTAAGAACCCTGGCTAATATTTGGGCTCCCTATGGGATCCTGCCTTTTAACTTGGTGCAATATGAAGAATAATCATTACAAATCTTCTTTAGATCCACCTGTCAGAATCTTTGTGTATTTGGTATACTGCATCCTTACAGAGGTCAGATCTAAGTTTGTTCAAAAAAAGTTCCTGTGTTAATATTTGGGCCCCCTATTGGAGCGCAAATTTTAACTTAGTCCAATATGAGGAATAATCTTTAAAACTCTCTTCCTCCAGAATCACTAGTCAGAATCTTGATACAGTGGAAGCCTGTTATTTGATTAGCCACTTTGCCAATGGAAATTATTCAATTAACAGGAGTATTGAATTAACAGGGATTGTGTCACTTTCCTGTATTCTAGAGCTAAATTTAGCATTTATTCTATTTTCTCTTGTTTGACAGAGCTCCATGAGCTCTGTGAAACAAGATAAAATAGATTAAATGCGTGTATTGGATGTACTGAGGCCAAATAGGCCAATAAATAAATGGAAAACTGGGGAGAGTCAGGGTAATTTCTTGACAGATTGCAAGATTTTTTATTCAATTAACAGGAGTTTACTCTGTAACCGATTAACAGGTCAAATTTGTACTGGAGGTATGGTGGTTTTGTGTTGGGAAATTATATACAATTAACAGGGTTATTCAGTTAAGAGATATACAATTAAGTGGACTCCACTGTATATGGTATACAGGATCTTTGCTGGGGGCGGTTCAGATTTATTGAAATCAATCTCATTGGTTAATAATTGGGCTTTCTATGGGAGCCAGTTATTAAAAATAACCGTTAAAAATCTTTTTCAGATTCACTCATCAGAAGCTTTTGATGTTTGATATACAGCATCCTTGCAGGGGTCAGATTCAAGTTTGTTCAAATCAAGTCACTCGATTAGTATTTGGGTTCCCTACTGAAGCCCAAATCTTAACATGGTTCAGTATAAGGAGTATTCTTTAAAAGTCTTCTCACAAACCCGCAACCAGAATCTTTGATATATGCAGGCATGAGAATTTTCTGCAGATATGTGGAATTCTGTATTTTTGGGGTTCATTTTGATCATTTTTTAGATCTTTCTACACTCGAGGAGAAAATTTCAGGGGGGAGGATATGCTAAACGATCCAAATTACAAATAGTCCCACTGATTTTCCGGGCAATATTTTAGTTGCACAGCTACTTCCACGTACATTGATGAACCAGCCAATACGATATTGGTAGGTGTATTTGATTCTGTGAGTTGCAAACAAACACGCACATGGTCTTTTGTTTTAGTATGATTGGTTTGATTGGGTAAACATGGGACAATTTCTTATCAACCTACTCACAATTGTTTACTACAGGCTTGCACTACAGTGGAAGTCCCTAACTCGGATAAAATACTCTCTATTTTTGTCTTTCCCAAGCAAGTTGGGAAAGAAAAGTGGTGCAAAAGCACCAATAAAAATAAGCCAAAACTGGGTCGAGTGCAACCGGCGCAGACCCAGTACGGGACGCTCTCTCCCAAGTACAACTCCACGACTTCCGTTGCCAGTGCACATATACCGTCTCTAAAGACTCATTCTTTTTAAAATCCGCTTCGTGTCGAGATGTTTTTGCACGCGTATCAGTGTTCCACCAGCTCGATGTTTGATGATTCCTGATTCATTATACCACAGTGTATCCTTTGTATTCTCAGGAACAGTGTTTTATATTCTCTTTTTTCTATTATATGTCCATAATGTATATTTATTTGCTCTCTCTCGAGTCGCGCGCGAATTTCGCGGGCCACGCGGTTCGGACTTAGATTATTTCACAATTATTGTTAATGCTTTTTTTGCAAAATTTTCTAATTGTGTTAGAGTTAGGTGTCAGCGGGGTACCACTCCTACAGTTTTCCTTCTTTCTGTTGAGAGTAGTCTTCCTGTTGGGTGGTTCCCGGTCGACCGTCTGGGGTCTTTGTTTCTGTCACCTTTCTCTCTTTGGGGGTGTTCTGTTTTCTGATCTCACCTTCTCTCACCTCTTTCATGCCTAGGACAATTCCTTGTGGGCAGTGTCTGCTGCCTAAGCATGTGGACGATGTACATTCGTCGTGTTCCTCCTGTAATGGGTGTTCGGCCATGTGGTGTCTGTGGAACTTGGTCTTCCACCTTTTGGGCGTCTGTAAATCGTGTCGTTCGTTCTCGTGGCCGTGCCTCCCGCTCCCGCGGGAAAGGAGAACGTGGTCGTTCGGGGCCTCCCGAGCCGACTTTGTCTGGTGAGAGTTATTCCTCCTCCGTGGGGGATGTGCAGTCTTTTCCTGTGGTGGATACTGCGGGAGCCGTTGAGTGTTCTGGTGTAGAGATGCCTGGTTCCGGGACTACGGTCCCCCTCCAGTCGACATCTGAGGCTGTCACTAGGGTTGTGACTCCTCCTTCGGAGCCGAGCCGGTGTGCTCTCTCCACTATTTCACCAGCCTCAACGACTCTCGACGTATCTACTACTGCTGCTGGTCCGTCTGCTTCGTTGTCTGTTTCAGCCGGCCTCGGCTTTTCGCTGCAGGGGACTGCAGAACTGTCCGATACTGTAGACGTGAGATATCGGCCCCAGCCTTCCCTGACTTCAACTCGGCGAAGTCGGAAGGGGCTGCCGGCCTAGCCCATCGCTGTGGTCTCATCGCCGTCGAGTACCACAGTTGTGTCTTTGGATTCGGATGTTCGTAGTGGAAACACTATGAACTCCGTGGCGTTTCCGTCCACTCACTCTGGTCACACGACCAGTTTTGGGGGACCAACGCTTTTTGTGCAGCCTGGACCTTCTGCCCCGCAGAGGTCCGCGGTGACTCTCATGAGTTCTCGCAATATTGATCCTCGGGGTGCATCGTACCCCTATACACGTCTGCCTTCAGATGTTTTGGCTGCCGCCCGCCGTCCCACGTCATGTGTTTTGGAGGATCGTGACCCTTCGCTGGTTAAGAGGGTCAGAGGTGAAGCCACTTTGCCAGTTCGCTCCCCTGTCGAACCGGTCGGTACAGGCAGTGAGCTTAGGGAGGCCCTCTCCTTACTCACTCAGGTTCTCTCTAAGAGCCTTCCTGTTGCTTCCAGCGAGGCTATGGGTGGTTTCCAGGCGCCTCCTATGGCGCCGCCTCCCGGGATTGGAAACAGGCCGGTTTCCGATTCCTCTGATGTCCCGACACCATGGGAGGCGTCGGCTGGTTTGCCCACGATGGGCTATGTGTCTTCCGACTCTGGGGAGGAGTCCGACATGCTTGAGGTCGAGGGCCAGCAGTCTTCGGACTTGGGGGCGGCTCTTGACTTTGTGTTTGGGTTTCTGCCTGAGCTCAAACCTGCTAACCAGCCGACAGTGTCAGCCTGGCCGCGATCATCGGTCGCGCGCCAACAGCCTATGGAGCAACCTGCTTCTGGGCGCCTTCGACCATGCCGGTCGGTACAGGTGGTTGAGGCTTTTTCAGCATTGGATGCCAAGCTGAATTCCAAGGCTTTGAAGACTTCGTTCTTCACCAGGGTTGACACCTTTTTGCCTCCTGTGCGTTATCGTTCCTACGATTCCGCCAATCCGTCAGTCTGCCAGACTTTGACGGTTCTGGATCAGGACTCCACTTCCCTCGGGCTTTCCAAGCCCAAGTCTGCCGTCATTCCAATGACGACTCTGGAGTCCACGTTGGGCTTATCTAGAGAGATGCTTGGCATGCTTTCTCTCTCAGATCACGTCGTCTCAGCTTTGGCTGCTTATCTGCCTCCAGATAAGTTTGACGAGGTACAGGCTCCTTTGCGTGTGCTGTCCAAGGCGCTTATGCACCTTACTCACACCCATGCCTGTAACACGGCCAATTTGGAATTAGTTCGAAGGGACGCTGTGCTGGACACAGGACGATCCCTTCCCGAGGAGCAGCGTGCTACTCTTCGATCTGCTTCTTTGGCAGGTCCGCAACTTTTCCATGGTTCCGTGTCGACGGTCCGGGATGACGTCCTACGTCATTCCAAAGATCAGCTGCTGTTTCGTCAGCTTGATCAGCCTTCTCGGGGAGGCAAGGGCCGTTCCAAGCCTAACAAGTACCCTTCTGCTTCCTCTGTGAAGCAAAAGGCTGGTCCTTCTGCCGCCGCCTCTACTTCTTACTCACGGGGTAAAGGTAGGGGTCGGCAGAATCGAGGGAAGTCTCAGGATTCTTCATTTAGCAGAGGAGGTGGTTTCTCCTCTCGCGGGCCTCGTCGAGGCTCGAAATGAAGGTCCTCACCTCGACTCGTCCCAGGTTGGAGGAAGGATAGCAGAGTTCGCAGACCATTGGACCACCATCACATCCGATCCATGGGTGTTAGATGTTGTTCGGTCCGGGCTGCGCATATCCTTCCGACGGCACCCCACTCTGTCAAGGGTGCCTCTTCCAACCACAGTTCCTTCAGACGTTTTACGTCGGGAACTTTTGTCCACGGAGATTGCCAATCTCCTGGCAAAGGGGGCGATCGAGGTCGTCAAGAACGTTCAGTCAGTGGGTTTCTATTCCCGCCTGTTCTTGGTGCCGAAGAAGGACGGCCGACTCCGACCGGTTATCGATCTGAGCATCCTGAACCAGTCTATCATTGCTCCCAAGTTCAGCATGGAGACTTTCAGGTCGGTCCGCCAATCAATTCACCAGGGAGATTTCGCAGCCAGCATCGACCTGCGAGACGCTTACTTCCACGTTCCGATGCATCGGGCGTCACGGAAGTATCTCAGGTTCGCTTTTCTGGGGCGAGTTTACCAGTTCAAGGCCATGCCTTTCGGCCTCAACCTGGCTCCTTGGGCGTTCACCAGACTGATGTCGCATGTGATAGCGTTCCATCGCACACAGTCCAGGGTGACTACTTCGGCATATCTGGACGATATCCTCCAGAGGCATTCCAATGCTGCCTTACTGGAATCGGATGTCACCACTCTGTTGAGCTTGCTCACGTCGCTAGGATTCAGAGTCAACGAGGAGAAGTCGGACCTGGTCCCTTCTCAGTCGTTTTGTCATCTGGGGATGTCTTTCCAAACCAAATTCAATTTGGTGGCTGTTCCCCAGGCCAAGGCTGTGATTCTCTCAGCTTTTGCTCTGACTCTGTCCCAGTCCAGGTCCGCGACCGCTCGGAGTTTTCTCCGGCTGATCGGTCTCTGCGGTTCGGTGACGGATCTCATTCCTCTAGGTCGGCTGCGTGTCAGACCTCTCCAACACTTTCTGCTCAGTCGTTGGAGACCGAATGTAGATTCTCTGGATCAGGTGCTTCCGTTTCCGGACTCTCTGTATCCTCACCTTCTTCCCTGGACAGATGTTCAGTGGATTACGCAGGGTGTTCCGCTGGACTTACCCACGTCCGATCGCGTTCTGACGGCAGATGCCAGCGATCTCGGATGGGGTGCGACATTGGATCCTCTCAGTCTTTCCCTACACAGGATGTGGGACCAGGATCAAGCAGCTCTACACATCAACCAGAAGGAGCTTCTTGCTCTTCTTCTGAGTTTCAGGCAGTGGATCCCTCACCTGTCGAATCGCCAGGTCCTTCTACTATCCGACAATTCGACGGTGGTTGCTTACATTCGGAACCAGGGCGGCACGCACTCGCTTCCGATGTACGAGTTAGCTCGGGATCTTTTACTGCTCGCTCAGGAGGTTCACGCCGGAGTGGTTGTTCGTCACATTCCCGGTCGTCTGAACGTCCTAGCCGACTCCCTGTCCCGACAGGGCAGGGTTATTTCCACCGAGTGGATGCTTCACAGGGCAGTGTTCCAGTCGCTTTGCGATCTCTGGGGACGTCCCCACATCGATCTCTTTGCGACTCGTTGGAACCATCAGGTGGACACTTTCGTGTCCCCGTGTCCAGATCCTCTGGCTTTTGCCGTGGACGCTCTGTCACTCGATTGGAACGGTCTAGTCGGCTACGCCTTCCCGCCGGTTCCGATTCTTCCTCAGGTTCTCGCCAAAATTCGAACCTGCAGTTGTCGAATCATTCTGATCGCTCCCCTGTCGCCTCAGCGGGTGTGGATCAATCAGCTCCGCTCGCTGATGGCGGCGGTTCCAGCACGTCTCCCGCTACGTCGCGACCTTCTTTGTCAAGGTCGCCCGAGGAGGTTTCACGTCGACCCGACTTCATTGTGCCTTCACGCATATCTTTTGTCAGGTCCTGTCTCCTCCGTAGAGGTTTTTCGAGACGAGCAGTGGAGTGCATTTCTTCTTCAAGGAGGCACTCCACTGGTTTAGCTTATGCAGCTAAATGGAAGGTCTTCTGTCGATGGTGTGCTGATCACTCTGTTGATTATGCCAATCCTTCGATTTCACAGATTGCGGAGTTTCTGGTATATCTGTTTGATTCTCGGGGTCTCCAGCCTGTTACCATCAAGGGTTACAGGTCTATGCTTTCAGAGACTTTTTCTTATGTGGGGAAGCGTCGTATCGGCACTAATCCTTACCTCTCCAAGCTTGTTCGGCACTTTTCTTTGAAAAGGCCTCGGACTTTGCAGCTTACTCCACGATGGAATCTTTCGTGGGTGCTGCTTTGCTTGGGGGGGGGGGGGGGGGGGGGGCGCCGTTCGAACCTTTATCCCAGGTGGATATGCAATTTCTCACATACAAGACGGCTTTTCTGATGGCATTTGCTTCGGCCAGACGGGTTAGTGAGCTTCACGCCCTCTCGGTTGACCCGGCCTTTTTTAGGAGTTCTCCCAACAGTGTTACTTTTACCACTGATTGCTCCTTTTTGGCTAAGAATCAGTTACCAGATATTACTCCTCCTCCTATCTGTATCAGGGCTCTTCCCTCTGTTGAGGGTACTCGCCCTTTGCTCTGTCCGGTCCGTGCTATTCGCATTTATCTTGATCGGACACGCTTCAGTTGGAAGGGCAGAAAACGTTTTTTTCTGTCTCTCATTCCGGGTCGACAGAAGATCTCTCCTCAATCCATTTCTCGATGGATTTGTCTTGCTATTCGTACGGCTTATAGTCGTTTAGAAGCTGGTGATTGTATTACCAATCGTATTTCTGCCCACGAGGTGCGGGCACTGTCTACCTCTTGGGCTTATTCTAACTCCGTCAAGTTGTCGGATGTTATGCAGGCAGCCTACTGGAGAAATGCTTCTACTTTCTCCACCTTTTATTTACGCCAGTTGCAGGAGCATTCGGAGGACCTTTTTGCCTTGGGTCCTCTTTCTTCTGCTCAGGCTGTTGTCTGCCATAGCCATTAGGCTTCTTGAAGGTCAGTTTCAGCCTTGTGCTGTTACTGCCCTTTTTTCTGTCTGTGTGTCACACAGGCTCATATGTCTCTTTTCATTGTCCTTTACCAATGATTGCGACATTATGGTTGATAAGCTCGGGACCTCTTCCTTCTGCTTCACGGTTCCAGTGCAGTAGGGTTATGTGGGGGTTGGTTATGCGATTCCCTCCAGCCTTTTTGTCTATTCAGCCTGTAGTAAACAATTGTGAGTAGGTTGATAAGAAATCTAAATTTTATAGTAAATTTCCTTTCTTATTATACCTACCACAATTGTTTACATGGAGGCCCTCCCATCTTCTTTACGGGTAAAGAATCTTTCCTCCCCGCTGATCACATAACTCTAACGTTTACGGATTCAAAAAGAATGAGTCTTTAGAGACGGTATATGCGCACTGGCAACGGAAGTCGTGGAGTTGTACTTGGGAGAGAGCGTCCCGTACTGGGTCTGCGCCGGTTGCACTCGACCCAGTTTTGGCTTATTTTTATTGGTGCTTTTGCACCACCTTTCTTTCCCAACTTGCTTGGGAAAGACAAAAATAGAGAGTATTTTATCCGAGTTAGGGACTTCCACTGTAGTGCAAGCCTGTAGTAAACAATTGTGGTAGGTATAATAAGAAAGGAAATTTACTATAAAATTTAGATTTCTGTGAAAGCCATTTCCAAGCCAACTGAATGGACTCTTACGCAATGGATTTCCCTTATGCACGATTTTCATTTCAAATTCAATTTGAAAATGCCGAAAGTTATTGCAGACTGGAATGAAAATTTAGGTCGCGAAATTGATAAAGTTGTGAAAAATAATTTACGTTGGGAATGGTTAGATAAAATGGTTACAGTCATGGTGTCAGGGCAAGAGACGAAGCACACTTTTGTGGATTATGAGAAAAGGGTAGACTTACCTTGCAGTTATCTTGCAGAAATCAAATATACAATGTAAGAGTTGTGTTCAGGTGTACACCCATAATATTGCTTCATTTCTTTGCTCATCAACTGATGATTAACACATGTATATTACAGGATTCTTATAAGATATACAATGTATGTGTTTAGCATCAGTTAATGGGCAAAAAGTCAAAAGTACTTTATAAAAATATTGCCTGATTTGGACTGTGTTGTGTGTAACAAAAAGGTCCTCAAGAGCCACTAAATTCACTTTAGGGATGTCTCAAAATATTTAATAAATACAAACCCCCCCCCCCCCCTCCCAACCCAGTGAGAGGGGTTTAGCACCCCTCGTACTCTCCCTGCCATGTGCCTTCGGCACTTGGCAAGAGCCTTCAGCTCTTGATGTTGGGATTATAGTTGTTAGTTCAGTGGGTTTTTTTTTATACATCTCTGTTCCCATGACTGTATATGTTATATACTGTCCTTTGGGGAGTCAGATTCAAATTTGTTAAAACCAAGTCCATTGGTTAATAGTTTGGCTCCCAATTGGAGCCTAAACTTCAACTTAGTCCAATATGAGGAATAATCTTCTTCGCCAGAAGCACCGGGCAGAATCTTTTAATATGGTATACAGAATCCTTACAGGGAGCAGATTGAAGTTTGTTCAAAACAAAAGTTCATTAGTTAATAATTGGTTTCTCTTAACTTGCACAAGTTGGGGAATAATCTTTAAACATCTTCAGATCCACTGGTCAGAATCTTTTGATGTTTAATATACAGCATCCTTACAGGAGGCCAGGTTCAAGCTTGTTGAAATCAAGTCCCTCGATTAATATTTTGGCTCCTTACTGGAGTCCAAATTTTAACTTTGGGCAATATGAGGAATATTCTTTAAAAATCTTCTTCTCATTAACTTCAATCAGAATCTTTTGATATATGGTATACACCATAGTCAGATACAAGTTTGTAGAAATTAAGTCCCCGGGTTAATGTGAGGAATAATCTTTGAAAATCTGCACCTTCAAATCCAATGGTCAGAATCCTGTTGAGGGTAAGGTAGTGCCTACGTTGCTATTTGGGCTACCTTTTTTCCATTGCTAGAACGCTGAGCATTATATGTGTGGTAGTATCTCAATGCCAGAGAAAATCATCTTACTTGGAGAAGAGAGTTATGGATAGTTACATGACTTCATTCTTCTGTAGTGTTAACTAGCTATTAAATCCATTTTAAACAACTTGAGTGCCTCAGGCCCCTTGTGGCCTCTTGTTCTGTGTGTGTGGGTGGTGGTGGTGGGGGGTGGGGGAATTGATACTAGTAAGCAATGTTCAGTGAACGATCAACTTCCTTTCTAAAATGAGGGAGAAATATTTGTGAATCTTGTTTTTGCTGACAAAAAGTTATGAGGCAGGCTGTTTTTGTAAAGAGCTATCTGAGCCCTGTCCATTAGAGAGTCATACACATGTAAAAGCATATCAACAAAGTACAAAAAAGTCTCAGGAAATTATGTGTTTTCACGGTTGATCAAATCGACTTTCACACAGTTTAATTATTGTATCTATGCAATAGATACTTCACGGTATTTGAAATGTATGCAAAGATGTACAGTTTTTACGGTGTCCTGCAAATTCCTTGATTAACTTGTTCAGTGCTCAATTATTTCCAGTCTACATAATTTCTTCACATGTCTTTTCCTTGTTACATTTAGCACCAAACATGTTAAGTTGATGAAATGTGAAATACAGGTAGTGAGATTACTGAGTCAAAATAGTGAGATTTTGATTTTTATATGGCTCAAATTGGAAAAATGAATTTAATACAGTAGAATCCTCTTAATTGAATATCCATTTTGCCAGTGAAAATTATTCAATTAACAGGAGTATACAATTAACAGGGATTTGATCAGTTTCATAGAGCTCTGTCAAACAAGATATAATAGAATAAATGCCTGTATTGGATGTAGTGAGGCCAAAAAGGTTGATAAATAAGGGGAATTTGGTGCGTGTCACACTATTTTTTTCGACATATTACAAATATTTATATACAATTAACAGGAGTTTACTCTACAACCCATATGCAATTAACAGATCAAATTTGTGCTGAAGATATGGTAAATTGTTTTGTGTTTGAAAACTATATTCAATTAACAGGGATATACAATTAAGAGATATCCAATTAAGTGGGCTCCACTGTAGTGAAATTCTGTTAAAATGTCCAATTTTCAGGCTCATTTAACCCTTTACCCAACGTAACGGCCAAAACCGGCCAGCGCTATTCTCAAAAATCGCCAATTAATTTTCAAAATATTTTCATTTTTTGTCTCAAAAACATAGGTTATGACCCCTCGTTGGAACGAGCTCGTCGAGCTCGTTCCAACGAGGGGTCATAACCTATGTTTTTGAGGCAAAAAATGAAAAAAATTAGTTATTCAAGAATTTTTTTTTGCAAGTGTCGTCTGCTTTTCATGTTAGGTAAAGGGTTAACAAAATATTATTCTGAAAAATAGTGAGTTTCCCTCTAAAATAGTGAGACTTAACATGTCTGGTTGGCACTCTCCCATAAAATGTAACAAAGCAAATTCTCACCTACTAATTAATTATATTTACTAAATAATTTCTCTTTAACCCTTTGCCCAATAACGGCCAAAATCAGCCAGTGGTATTCACAAAAATCGCCAATTAATTTTCATTATTTTTTGTCTCAAAAAACATAGGTTATGACCCCTCTTTGGAACGAGCTCATCGAGCTCATTCCAATGAGGGGTCATAACCTATGTTTTTGAGACAAAAAAGGAAAAAAAAATAGTTGTTCAAAAATTTTGTTTGCAAGTGTCGTCTTCTTTTCGTGTTGGGTAAAGGGTTAAAGATAATCTGAAGCACAAATACTGAATATGAACCCTTCAGGTTACGGTACCTTTGCTTCAGAATAAAGCCCAAATATGGGCTTCCAGCACTCTACCAGTTAATATTAGTCTCTGATTTTCTTCTTCAATCTTTGAATTTCAGATGTGATGATTATGGTACTCTGTGGACTTGTTAGTGCAATATGTGCAATAGCGGCATGCAGACAGTACAGACATTCTCTGAAACGACGACAGTTCTCTGTTGTGAAATCACTTCCTGGTTCTTTTGAATACTCGGATCCTCCAAACAATCAAACAACATCTCGCCTTCTATCTTCTGACTCAGAAGATATCTATCCTTGATATACATTTTTGTTTTACTTCCACTGTATGATAACATTCCAGTTTGTTTGCAGCACAAATACTTGGGTGAGTGCAGCTTCTCCACTGTTCGCTCAAAAGCATTCATTTCGTTAGTCAATCTATACTGCATTGATACACATTCTGAGAGAAGAATCTAAAAAAAACTTACCAAAAATACTTGGGTGAGTGCAACTACTCCACTGTTCGCTCAAAAACATTCATTTCATCAGTCAATCTACACTGCATTGATACACATTCTGTAAGAAGAATCTCAAAAAAACTTACCACAAACACCACTCATTGAGGGGAAAAGTCAAAGCTTTAACTGTAAGTGAGCTCATTACTAAGAATCTCAGTCCTAAAAAGTTAAAAATCTGCTTCTCATGCCCTCCCGCACTGTCCTTTTGCCTGAGACATACTCTCTTTTTTTAACCAATGCAAACTTTAAAAAATCAAAATCAAATGATTTATGTCTGATATTTTACTTAAGTTACTAAAATTGATAAATTTGTCCCTTGGGTGCAACAAAGCTTTGCAGTGCTTTTGCATTGCAAAGCCTTCTTGCATTCAAGGGACAAAATACACCACCATCCATGCTATTCTGTAGACTCAGAGACCCGAAGCATAAAACAAACCAAGAACATGAACTTTTGATGGCAAAGAAATAATTACAAAAATAAAATAATAAACTGCCCATCTACATGCAATTTTACAAAAAATGGCTTGAGAAACAGAAGATCTACTTTGTGGGGCCTTATTACAACTTTTTGGTTCTATCCCCCCCTTTTTTATCCCTCTGCACATTGATGTTGAAATATCAAAATTTTAAGCGGCAGGCAAATTTTTCCCATAATGCAATTTAACCAGTTCAGTCTTGTATGACAGAGATCATTGTGCTATTTAAAAAAGACTGAATTGGTACAATTCCTTGTTGTATTATGCGGAAACATTTGTAGCTTGAGATTTGGGTATTTTGACATAAATATGCAGCATCTTAACCCTTAAAGTGCTATATAAGTTATGGAATTTTTTTTATTTTGAAAATTCTCACCTCTGATATTCCTAAAATTCAAATTAAATATCCACAAATTGTACATCAAAATGAAGAATGAGATGTATAGAACAAGAAACACATGTGCAATCATCTCATAGAGTCGACCGTAGGCATCACTGGTTCCTGGAAATCTGCTACCGTATTCGTACCAGAACTGATAATTTAATAATATTTCACGAGAACAACTTGTGGCCAAATGTGCTTTACATATCCAAGAACAAAGCTAAGGTGTCAAAATTCTTCAAAACACAGCGACAGACCTGCATGGGGGTAAATTCCAAACCTTCGCTTTTGTTTACATATGAATTTACTTTCGATTTCTGGTCAACGTCATCGGGCGGAAAAAGCATCAATATACAACACCGTCTAAAATCAAATAATGGGGAAGATCGCCTGAATACAGTATACTGTTATTATATAGAGACTGCACAGTTGCCATATTCAATGCAAGGTATGGTATCATGATACCTGTTGAAATTTCTTGGAATTACTATTTTGTTTTTCGATGGAAATTTGTGGTATCGAGTGATTTGCTCATGTCTGTCGAACATGGAAACCATCTTCAATAAATAATGCAGACAGTGTTGTCCTTTTCCCAAATGCAGTCCTATCGCTGCACTCGAAAGTGTTCTGAAAGCCTAGCTTTGTTTTTGGATATGTGAAGCACATTTGGCCACGAGTTGTTCTTGCAAAATATTATTTTATTATCAGTTCTGGTACAAATACAGTAGCAGATGTCCAGGAACCAGTGGTGCCTGCTGTCAACTCTTTGAGTTGATTACATATGTCTTGTGTGTTCTATACATCCCAACCTTCATTTTGATGTATAATTTGTGTACATTTAATCTGAATTTAAGGAATATCAGAGGTGAGAATTTCAAAATTCCCTTACTTATATAGTACCTTAAGAGCCTGGAGATTTTGAAGTCGTATAGGCAGCCATGACTTGCCTACAACTGCCAAGGTACTTAGAAGGTAACCTGTGATTCAAGCCCGAGACTGCATGTTGGGGCACCTGTTCTGTTGCAGCAAAAGGGATCATAGTCAGAATTAGGCCCTTAAAGGTTAAATTTGAGATTGGACTAGGTCAGTGCAAATTTAAAGTCAAGTTTGTGTCTAATGTCAGGTTTGTGTAAATCAGTTTATCAAGATTTTCATCCTATTTTCAAACAATTTTTTATGTCACTGCAAGCCTGCACAAATTGTGTGTATGATTGGGGGGTTTTTTTGCCTCAAAAGGAATAGAAAGACCACATTTTTATTTGTCTTGATTACTATGCCTCAGACAGATGGCAGGAAGATTCGATAAAATTTCACTTGGTTTGCCTTAACTCTATTCAACTATTTTTAAAATAATAATAAAAACTTTTGTGGAAAACTGCTGTGAAATAATACTAGTGTTGACACTGGCCCGCAATTTTTTGGTGCCAAGAGGAATTTTTATTTCATGCCAAATTAATTTTGTGACAAATGAAAGAACCTGGTCATAAATGAGAACGAACTAGCTATGTGCCATACTTTGAATGCGACAGGGTGCCATCTGCAATGCTGAAGCATTAAATGCAGGTGGCACCTTGTTTCACTCAAAGTACGATTTTTTAATTTAGTGTTACCCGCAGGTTCTTTTAAGTATTTTAGTTGCAAAAAAAAAAAAAACACAAATGACAAAAATATAGATAATAAAAAAGTAAAAGGCTATTATTAGCATTTACAAAATAATTTCATGAGCATTATTTACTCACTGTTTATTCACTCCAAATAAACTAGTAGCAAATAATTTATTATTTTCCAGAACGATTTTCAAAAAGATTAAGCAAGATAAAAAAGGTTAAGTGGGAGAGCATTTGCTCAGTAGGTAGAGATAAAGGCTGCAAGCTGAGAGGTCCGCTGTTCGAATCCCACCTGTGGCAACCACGTGTCCTTGGGCAAGACACTTAATTCCAACTGCCCACACGGGGGCATGGTCGCATTGTGTACTAAGGCGTACTGCACATTGATAGTGCACTTGTCCTCAACCAATGCTAATCCTGCTTGTGTGGAGTTAGTACACTGGGGTTCTCTCCAGGTACTCCGGCTTCCTCCACCCATCAAACTGTTCGCCATGAGGTGACCCAGGCTGTCAAATGTGTCGTTAAACCGCAATAAATAAATAAATAAAAAAGGTTAAGGAACAAAAGATATATGTTGATAAGAATCAGATTAAATGGATAGATTGTTGACAAACAAAGAACAGTGATTATACCTTGCTGTTACTTATATATTACTTGACAGGCGGGAATTATGTCTCGCCTGTGTCTTCAAACAGTGATTTTATCGAAAACAACGCACAGAAATAATAAACCTCAAAGCCTTTGAGACCTAGCAAAAGTGTGTTTTTAGTGCCAAATTTTTGTATCAAATGCTGTATTTTTGGTGTCAAATGCCAGTGTAATTGGCACCATTCAGAACCGACGGCATGAAAACTGAGTAATACACTTGTAGAAAGTGTTCCCTGATTTCAGTGAAAACGTCCTTTCAAGTAAAGAAATGAATTTGGTGCCTTCAAATTCATTTCTTTACTTGAAATGGACGTTTTTGTGTCGCCGCTCCACGAAGTGAGGAGCGACATATAGGGATTACTTTTGTCGCCTTGCATCGTCCGCTTCGTCTGCATCGTCGTCCGCGTCACACTTTCTCTTATCCACCACTCCTCTTTAACCTATGAATGGATTTTGATGAAACTTTCAGTGATTCTTTATCACATAATGGCATTGTGCACCTCCTATTTTATTTTTTGATCCGCTGTATTTTTTCCATTGTGTCGCCACTCCACGAAGTGGGGAGCGACATATAGGGATTACTTTTGTCGTCTTGCATCGTCCACGGCGTTGTCCGCGTCACACTTTCTCTTATCCGCCACTCCTCTTTAACCTATGAATGGATTTTGATGAAACTTTCAGTGATTCTTTATCACATAATGGCATTGTGCACCTCCTATTTTATTTTTTGATCCGCTGTATTTTTTCCAGAGTTATGCCCCTTTTCCACTTAGAATTCTGTCTGAAATATTAAAATATAGTGCAGGCGACACACGTCTTCCATGGAAGACTCACATCTAAGTTGTACAAATGAGCTTTGTCAAACAAGATTGAATTTGTTGAATTCAGAGTTACAGTATAGGTAAATTAGTGGATTAAAATTTTAATATTTTGACATCATGGTGCTGACGGTTAACCCTTTACCCAACGAATCGCCCACATCCGCCCGCGTAATATGAAAATTCAGCAGTTGAATATGATATGGTTTTGTTGAAATTTTTTGAAAAACTTTAAAAAATGATATTTAAAATAATAAATTCTGATATCGTCTGCGTTAGGTAAAGGGTTAACAGGGTTCCCACTCAAATGAAAAATCCTTGAATTTTTTGCTCATTCCTTGAAAAGTGCTTAAAATTGTTTCCAGCATTGAAAAGTACTTGGAATTTCCATCACTCCCCTTGAGAATTAAATTTAGTTTACCTATAACCTTACAGAAAATAAGTCTCAGGATAACCCTCCCCGCAAAAACAAAATACTTTAGCATTGCAGATGGCTTCTTGTTGAACTCAAGAAAGGATATATATCTGGCTAGTTGGGTTTTCCAGAGACCAGGTCCTCGAGACTGAAAGTATTTGTGCACACTATGGTGTAAGTTCATATCAAAATTATATCAGTCCTTGAAAATCATGGCCAGAGTTCTTGAAAAATGATTAAATTTGATTTTCTGATATCAGTGGGAACCTTGGTTTAAATAATGTAAACTGTGAGGTGTATGTTTAATAGCTTTTTATTTAAAAAAACTCTTTACCTAGGGAGCACTGTGGCTCAGTGGTTACAGCATTGGGCATCAAACCAAAAGGTCTACGGTTCAATTCCCGCCAGGGGTAACTGCTTTGTGTCCTTGGACTGCCCACATGGGGACACAGTAATGATGTGTACTAAGATGTACTGCATTTCATTGATGTACTTGTCTTCAACCAATTGCTAATTCTGCTTGTGTAGAGTTAGTTTGTTCGGGTGTCTGACAGTTGCTTAACACTGCTCAGTGGTTCTCTCTGGGTACTCCGGCTTCCTCCACCCATAAACTATCAGACACGAGGTGACCATGGCTGTCAAAAGTGTCATTAAACTCCAATAAATAAGACTTTACCTAACGAATCTGCCCCATCCAGCTACATAATTTGCAAATTGAGCAGATGAAAAAAATTACTTTTTTAAAATAATTTCAACAAAAACCATGTTGTGTGACACCTCATTGGATTGAGGTTGTCGAACTCCTTCCAGTGAGGGTCATATGATATGATTTTGTTGTAATTAAAATAACTTTTGATTTGGATGCATTGGGTAAAGTTTAACCTTTTACCTAACCTAAATCAGCAAACTCTATTCACAAATGCCACCATTCAATTTTGATTATATTTTTCAATTTTTGTCTTAAAAGCAGCTCAGGACCCCTTATTGGAATGAGCTTGTTCCAGTGAAGGGTCATAAGCTATGTTCTTGAGACAGAAATAAAAATATTTACGCTTGAAACAAGAAGTCCTGTCACGTCACAGTTAGTGCAGAAAGTGCTTGCTAGTTAATGCACTTCTTACTGCTGAAGAATGAAGTAGTATGAAATAAACGAGCGTCTACACTGTACAGTGCAAAATATAATGCGATATTAGCAAGGTCGGTAATGAAATCCTGAACTGAACTAATCAAAGAGAATGAAACTAACAAGACTACAGTATGTGAAGAGTGGATTACTACTAAAACGCTGAGGGATAGACTTTTCACTTCATAATTACTTACAATTTCTGAAGTCAAAACACAAGAAGTATATGAAAAGTTTCATTGCATGAGCCGCCAGGTTGCTCCCGGTGGTCCATGTTATGAAAGATGGCAAGTATTTCTTGTGCTGTTATGAACAGTTATAAATACTTATCGGATGGAGAATATATGGCACTGCGATTCAGTGGTAATCCATTCTCTTCATTATGTATATGCAGGTGATTTTTAATATCTGGTGTTAAAGATCTCTATTTACTAATATAGAATTGACCAGAGTTGAGCACCCAGTTTTTCTACAGGGATTGAGTTACGCTAATGGTGCGGTGTGACATGGACCAAAGTGCACTTGTCCAGTGTGCTAATAATGCTCAATACAATCACAGGACTTCCAGTTTCAACTGTAGTTATTCATATAGAATAAACATATAGTGTTTTCTAGTAAAAAATTTAGGATTAAGAATGAAACCGAGGAGCCTCTGGCGAGTCAGTTTCATTCTTAATTCTATGAGTAGAATAAATTTTGTACTTGAAAACGCTATACGTTTATTTTGTTTATCCCATAAATCTTCTACAGGGCAGTCACGGCAAAAACGTGCTAAATTCACTACAAAACACAGCGAGAAGTGAGGAGCACATTGGTCCAATTCGATCAACCAGCAAAATTGGCAAAAATAAACAAGGCGCAGTAATACATTTCTGTCAAAAAATAATTCCTCTACAAACTTGAGCTAAACTTGCAAAAATACTTTATCATATGAGCAGTGTGTGTTTTTTTCTACTGGCATTGTGTAATAATTATGAAAAACAAATGTGGTAGAAGACAGAGGTCAACAAGTCCGTCGCTACTAGGGGAATAAATTCTTTCAGTGTTGAACCTAATTTATCACCCTACTAGGTGAATAAAGCAAAAAATTTATCCAAGGCCTTTATTGTTCAAATAAACAGCCATTTATGGGATAAAAGAAGTTTTGCAATTGTTGTCTTCTATTCCTATCGAGTAATTGAAAATATCATGAGTGACTGAAATAATTTATTGATTCTCATAGTTGCTGGTGGTGACAGTACTTGCTCACGTTATTTTTAGCTCAACTTTGACGAAGTCAAATTTGAGCTATTGTCATGGCCCGTCGTCCGTCTGTCCGTCCGTCCGTCCGTCCGTCCGTCTGTCCGTACGTCAACAATTGGCTATGGCTCGGGCTAGAGGTCGTATTTATGAACCGATCTTTACGAAACTTCTTGGGTACCTTTGTTATGACCGTGGGACGAGAACGAGTGTTTTTGGGTGCGGTCCAAAATTCAAGATGGCTGCCAGCCGCTATTTTGTACCGATGATGCAGAAATCTGTTTTTTGTACAGAACTTCCATATGAAAGCTCTGATTTGAATAATTTTTTGTATGAATGTTTAGTACCATGGGGTACATCACATATAATACGGGTTTTTTTCTCGTGCGTAAATTGTGCAAATTAGACTAATTTTGATGTTTTTTGGTGTTAATTTCAGCACTGTAAGTGCAAATGCCAATACGGCTCGGGCTAGAGGCCGTATTTATGAACCGATCTTTACGAAACTTCTTGGGTACCTTTGGTATCACCGCGGGACTAGAACGAGTGTTTTTGGGTCCGGTCCGAAATTCAAGATGGCTGATGGCAGCCATTTTGTACAAAATTAGGTGCAATCAGATTTTTGCACAGAACTTCCATATGAAAGCGCTGATTTGAATAATTTTTTGTGTGAATGTTTAGTATCATGGGATACATCACATATAATACAGGTTTTTTTCTCGTGCAGGAATTATGCAAATTAGATGAACTTTGATATTTCAGTGCGACTTACACACATTAAGTACACATGTCAATATGGCTCAGACTTGAGTCTGTATTTATGAACTGATCTTCACGAAATGTCTTGGGTACCTTTGTTATCACCTTGGGACGAGAACGAGTGTTTCAGGGTGCGGTCTAAAATTCAAGATGGCTGCCAGTGGCCATTTTGTACCGAAATTAGGTCTAATCAGTTTTTTGTGCACAACTTCTATACAGCTCAGACTAGAGGCCATATTTATGAACCAATCTTTACGAACCTTGTTGGGTACCTTTGTTATCACTGTGGGATGAGAGCGAGTGTTTTTGGGTGTGGTCCAAAATTCAAGATGGCCACCAGCAGCCATTTTGTACCAAAATTAGTGCAATCAGTCTTTTGTACAGAACTTGTGTATGAAAGTTCTGATTTGAATAAATTTTTGTATGAATGTTTAGTAACATGGAATACATCACATATTCTAAGGGGGTTTTTTTTCGTGCAGAAATTATGCAAATTAGATGAACTTTGTCTTATTCAGTGCTACTTGCACAATGTGAGCACACATGTCAATACGGCTCAGGGTAGAGGCTGTATTTATGAACCGATCTTCACAAAACTTCTTGGGTACCTTTGTTATCACCTTGGGACGAGAATGAGTGTTTCTGGGTACGGTCCAAAATTCAAGATGGCTGCCAGTGGCCATTTTGTACCAAAATTAGGTCCAATCAGTTTTTTGTCACAAGTTCTATACAGCTCGTATTTATGAATTGATCTTCACAAAACTTCTTGGGTACCTTTGTTTTTACCTTGGGACAGGAACGAGTGTGTTTTGGGGTGCCTTTGTTATCACTGTGCTATGAGAACAAATATTTTGGGGTTCAGTCAGACCCACTCTGGGACTCAAAGTTTTCTTTTCTAGTTTAGCATCTGACTGTCACCCACCTTTACAATACTTTACCTATACATTTGTTACAGGCAACGGTCAGTATTTATGTACAGACCATTACAATACTTTATATGTACCTTTGTTATCAGGTCATTACCTAGATGTTTGTCATTGCTGTGTCACATACTATACATGTGCATGTCTTTGTCTTGACAAGTTGAGCTACAGTGTCATTGACACTTTCATTTTTCAAATAGCCTCATCGGTGCATTGTGTTGCCTTCATTCTAAAGTTCCTCAAAGAATGTTTATCCCTTTGTTCAAAACAATAAAACATTTTGCTATGTAATTTTCCATCTCCATTGGGCAGTAAGTTGAACCATTTTGCATGTGAAAGGATGAAAAATGTTTTAAATAATGTATAGTTTTAAAAAAAATTTATAAAAAAAAGTGTATATATTTTAACAAATTTTCTCTTCATTCCATTTTTTCAAGTTGTATATGTAACATTTCTTTTGTTACATTCCTGTTTTTATTCTTTTATTTACATATGTTTTTTAAAATTAGTACATTAATCTGAAAATCCACTTGTCTGTAGAGATGGACGGTAAAACTGAAAAATGGTTTGGTTTCGTTTTTTTTTTTGTTTTTTGGTAATACAGTAGCTCCTGCCTTGAGAGACCATGCCATTTGCCAAGCAAAAGTGGTCTCTCAAGACAGGTGGTCTCTTATTACAGGTTTGACGTTTTCTCTAGTCAGTGAATGACCAACCAGAGAATATTTGTTGCAGAAATGGAGAAGACCTGAGTTTTCAAATTTTTTTTATTATTTTATTTTAATTCAGTTTTAATACAAGTACAAAGGCATTGTTTAATACATTGTAGATAAAAGTACATAAACTGAAAAACTTCGCTGTTGGGTCGACGTCCTGGTTACATTTTTGAACTATTGATATCTGTGCACACTGCATTGATCTTAACTAACTGAGTTACAATGAGGGTACCAGAACAAAAGCCATCTTTTTCCTTGCTCATGTTTCCTCTTCAGTCAAACTCATATTTTGTTATTCAAAATTTGTTCTATTACAAATTATTGGAGAGTGCCAAGAGGCAAGAGGCACCCTCCAATGATTTTTAATAAAACAAATTTTCAATAACAAATTCAGACCACCAAAAAAAATCAAATCCTCAACCTGTTTATTAATTTTAATACTCTGAAAGTGCCGAAAATTGATTTTCCGGTCTCTCAAAACAGGTGAAAAACTGAGTTTTTGCCACAGTTTTGTGGTCTCTCAAGACAGGTGGTCTTTCATGACAGGTCCATTATAGAGTGAAACCAATCGGTACATGGCCACAGTGGTCTCTCAAGACAGGTGGTCTCTCATGACAGTGGTCTCTCAAGACAAGTTTTACTGTAACCGAAAAAGCAAATAGCCCTATCATAAAAAAATGGCCAACAGTTTTCGTCGACTTTAAATTTTGCTTCATTGCGAATGTATAATCTATAAAAAATATGCATACAAGTGAATTATATTTAATAAAAAAGTATTCTGTTAGAAATATTTCACTTCTGTCCAGTATAGTTTTTAATGTTTTATTCATTTAAATTTTGCTGTTTTGATCACTTTCAAGTGCTGAAGCGAAAATAAGTGACTTAAGCACATCACTTCTTGAAATCCTCCTTCACTTAAATAATGATTCCTGATTAATGAAATGTATAAAAACAATGTATATTTATTTATTTAGTCCAAATATCCACTCCTTTTTTTATTCGGTTATCCACTCCATCTGTAATCCACCATGTCAAAGCAGAAGACTACAGTTTGCAAATGGGTCACAATTTGCTCACAGAAATACACCTCGCTTCCATCATATTTTGATAAATTACAGCTGAAAATCAATACACAAGTGACATATTTTCGAACAGTCAAGAACACTGATTTTTGTTTTGTTGTGCCAGTCATAGTTGATGCATCTATCACTGTAAAGTTCCGAATGGTATTTGCACAGATAATAACAAAATTATGAAACATCTTGTCGGTGAATGAAATCAGAGCATGTAAAGAAACTCTGCATCTAAAACAGGGAATCTTGGATTAAATTACATGTGTCATGAAAAATGTATTTACACTTATTGCCCATTCCAGTAGGGAATTGTAAGCTTGCACCACTTTGGTCAAATAGCAACCATGGGTGAAGTGATGGAGAGGGGGTGGGTGCAACATGGGAGGGGCAGTGGCTAAAAAGAAAAGGGTTTGGCGTGGATCTTCAAACCAGTGATATTTTTTTAACATGGCATGAAGGGCATCAGTTAATTTTTAGCTTATGAACCACTGGGTGCAACGTGGTACCAGTGGTGGTCCAAGATCTGAAAATTTCTAAATGTTCTTTTGTATTGTTCGAGCAGGTACTTTACTCTGAAATTCATCCGATGATCCTCCTGACTAGGTTGAGCTCTTTAATACCAGTTTTTCTATACCTCCATTACTGTAGAAAAAAAACAAAACCATGAAGTTATTCTGTAAAAAAATGAAAACGAAAACCGAGCTAAAAATTTCTTAACCATCCATCTCTACTTGTCTACATGTATGTAGAGAACTCAATTTTATCTTTAATTCTTTCGCATCCACAAAACGTATTTTTTCTGGTGCCCTGCAAAGCTTCACAAATCCATTTGACTCGAGATCACAGCAGGCTTTCAATTGGTCCTTATTTTCCTCCCTTTTCCCTTATAAAAGCTTTAAAATCCTAAAAAACATTTATTTATTCAGGAAATTCCTACAGTTTGAAATATGATTGGAAAATCATTGGGTAGGCTCGTCTGTAAAACTAAAAATAAAAAAAAATGTTAGCCTTATTGCTTATACATACTTAACAATGAAATATTTTGTTTCAAATCTAGTCTTTGTACTATCCAATTCTGCAGTTCAATTGCTGCATATGACTGTTGATGGCCATTTAGCTGATCGTCTTGGTTTTGTTGGTAACAACACTGTTTTTATTTGTTCTCCTCAAAGGTGAGTAAATTACTTATTTTGATGCTTATTGTTTTAAAGTTTTATCCCCATATTTTATATAGCCCTATAAATTCCTAAAATAACCCCTTATTTTTTGTGAAATATGACCCTAAAATGTCACTTAGTTTTCACAAAAAGTTGCATGAAAGCCTGTCATAGTGATGATTCCATTCACGCAGATTTGGAAATTTTTAAATTGTTAATATGTTGTAAGTATCCTACCAAGTATCACCTCTTGAACTCTTCTGACATCAGGTCTCCTGTACAGGAGATCTGATGATAGAAGAAGACTTCAAGAAGGCTCCACTGCCTAAATTCATTTGTTTCTATTCTGGGAATATTTTGCCTTTTATTTGACTTGCCCAAACAGTTGAGCTGCCATTGAACACAACACTCGAGTGGGTGAAGTCGGGTACTATTTACGGTTTTAACAAGTTGCAATATTCTAAACTGGAAGATGTAATTCAAGATTGATTTGAAATCATCTGCTTGCTTCATTTCAGGATTCAAGTCAGCTAGCAATGAAATGGTTAACCGGATGACCGGTTTGAAACCATTTACCTACCTAACCAATTAGAAAAAACATTAACCCTTTTATCCAAAATATTGGTAGTGATCGTCATTCCATGGTTAAAATGTCATAAATCTGTTGTGTCTCCTTTGGGATAGATTACACCTCAAAGCTGGGTTGTGTTTTTTGAGAAATAATCAACTTTGGCATTCAAAACTTCATTAATGATTGGCAATTTCCATGACTACTGAGTGATCGCAGAAACTATTCTGTAGTGTGTATACAAACAAACGTCATGTACTTGACAACGTTCATTTGTAGACACACTACAGAATAGTTTCTGTGAATACTGCTTTCCAATCTGCATAATTTTGATTCCATATTCGGTGAAATAATGGCCATGGATAACCAGATATTATCCACTTATAGCTATTGGTTAGTAGCTTGTGAAAATGACCCAACCATTTCAGCCCTAGAGTCAACTCTAAATTATTGATTTGCAGGGCTCCAATTTTTTCATATGCACATGACTTGTGAACAGATGTAGTTTTGTAGAATGCTTTTTTTTTTGTAGAGGAATCTAGAATATTTTACGGGTAAATTTGTTTAGTGTCAGGTTTCTATGCATTATTTTCAAGTTTTGTGAATCTCATGGCTACTTAGTTGATTAACCCTTAGGCCTATTTCTGACTATTACGACCTCAGAACAGCTGCCCTAAATATAATATCATGAGCAGGTCGTGCTGACAACAAACAAATTACCTAAGCAGTGGTTTCTAGTCAAGTCTTGGCTGCCTTAACAGGCAACCAATACTTTACTAGAAATCACAGCTAAGGCACAAGACATGTACAGGGTGTGGTCAGGGGTGAATTTAGGTCCATTAACTAGGCTCTTGAATGTTAAACCCAGAAAAAGAACCTTCTTGAATTCATATAATCTTCAACTGTTTTCCACCATCCCTTTAGTACAGATACAGATCTGATGTGTTAATAGTATTTATTGCATAATCACTTAATCACTGTGAACATTGGGAATGTTCACCAGTACTACAGAATTCTCACCATACCTAGGTTTAAAATAAGGACCTGTTGAGGCTCTTGCCTTGCATGTCCATCTGTTGAGCACTGGCAGTATGCTCTGTATGCTCTGTAGAGTTTAGCTGACAATCTCATTGAATGAACAAAAGGTGTGTATGCCTATTATATGGAATAATAATGTACATTAGAGAGCATTGTGGAGGAATTCTCGACGTAGACATTGCATTATTTTACAGTACGCCCACCATGGACTGGTCACTTCCAATGGGTGGGCAATATTTCCACGGACACAATAATATGAGATTCCAACACTAATTATTGGAATAATCATCAAAAATTCAATTAATTAAAAGTTTGCTGATAATGATTTTTAGCTTAACTTGACAAAGAAGCGGAAGTCTGTGAGTCTGTTCACATTTTCTTTAGCATTTTCTTTAGCACAGGCTACTCCCCGTAGTTCTTGTCTAATCATCAGAAAATTTCATATGCAGGTTCGAGGTCATGTCCAGATGAGAATGTCCCATTTTGGCTGCAAGCTCAAAACCCGAAAACCTTTAGCACAGTCTACCGGTCGTATTTTTGAAATTTTGCTGATGTTGATTTTTTTGCTTAACTTGACAAAGTCAAATTAATTAATTAAAATTTCAGTTAATTAAAATTTTGCTGATAATGATTTTTAGCTTAACTTGACAAAGTCACGCGTGCAGAAGTCTGTGAGTCTGTTCACATTTTCTTTATCACAGGCTACACCCTGTAGTTCTTGTCTAATCATCAGACAGGTCATGTCTAGATGAGAACGTCCCGTTTTGGTCGCGAGCTCAAAACCCGAAAACCTTTAGCACAGTCTACAGGTCGTATTTTTTAAGAGATTTCATTGTAACCTGGTAGGATGGCTTCACATAATGTCTTGATGAGAACGTCCCCTTTAGCACAGTCTACAGGTCATTGTGTTTATCAAGTGACTTCATTGTAACTTTGTAGGATGACTTCATATGATGTCAAGATGAGGGGGCATCATGGTAACCGGTTCTCATCAGATCACCGAAGTTAAGCTACATCGAGCGTGTTTAGTAGTTAGATGGGTGACCATTTCAGCGACTGATTCGTGCCCCACGTTGTGTCCTTGGGCAAGGCACTTGACCCCAATTGCCTACATGGGGGCACGATGACGCTGTGTACTAAGGCGTACTGCAAGTCGATGGTGCGCATGTCTTCAGCCAATCTAACCATGCCTGTGCCATTGTGCAGATTACAGAATTGCGATGTTGAAGAGTTGACAGCTGCTCGTTGTTACTCGGTGGTTCTCTCCAGGTACTCCGGCTTCCTCCACCCGTAAAACTGTCACGGTCAGGATTAGCCATTGTGCTTAAGTATGTGACCTTAAACACCAATAAATAAATAAATGTCAAGATGAGACCCTCCCCTTTTGGTCACGATCGATCGGCCGTGCCGGCTGCAAGTACCCAAAACATTTAGCACAGACTACAGGTTGTATTGATGAAGGGATTTAATTGTAACTTGGTAGGATGACTCCGAATATCTACATGGGAACGTCCCCTTTTGGCTGTAATCTGTCAACTGTGATGGCTACGCAGGCCTGAAGCCCCAAAACCTACAGCACAGTCTACAGGTCATATTTTATTGCATTTTTAGCTCAACTTTGGCAAAGCCAAATTTGAGCTTATGCCATGGCCTGTCGTCCATCTGGTCGTCTGTCCGTCTGTCCGACGGACATGTCCGTCTGTCCGTCAACAATTGGATACGGCTCGGGCTAGAGGCCGTATTTATGAACCGATCTTTACGAAACTTCTTGGGTACCTTTGTTATGACCGCGGGACGAGAACGAGTGTTTTGGGGTTTGGTCCGAAATTCAAGATGGCTGCCAGCCGCCATTTTGTACCGACGATGCAGAAATCTGTTTTTTGTACAGAACTTCCATATGAAAGCTATGATTTGAATAATTTTTTGTATGAATGTTTAGTACCATGGGGTACATCACATATAATACTGTTTTTTTTCTTGTGCGTAAATTATGCAAATTAGACTAACTTTGATGTTTTTTGGTGTTACTTTCAGCACTGTAAGTGCAAATGCCAATACGGCTCGGGCTAGAGGCCGTATTTATGAACCGATCTTTACGAAATTCCTTGGGTACCTTTGTTATCACCATGGGACGAGAACGAGTGTTCTTGGGTCCGGTCCGAAATTAAAGATGGCCGATGGCAGCCATTTTGTACAAAATTTGGTGCAGTCAGATTTTTGCACAGAACTTCCATATGAAAGTGCTGATTTGAATAATTTTTTGTGTGAATGCTTAGTGCCATGGGATACATCACATATCATACGGGTTTTTTTCTCGTGCAGAAATTATGCAAATTGGATGAACTTTGATTTTTTCAGTGCTACTTACACACAGTAAGTACACATGTCAATACGGCTTGGGCTAGAGTCTGTATTTATGAACCGATCTTCACGAAACGTCTTGGGTATCTTTGTTATCACCTTGGGACGAGAACGAGTGTTTCTGGGTGCGGTCCAAAATTCAAGATGGCTGCCAGTGGCCAATTTGTACCGAAATTAGGTCTAATCAGTTTTTTGTACACAACTTCTATATACGGCTCAGGCTAGAGGCCGTATTTATGAACCGATCTTTACGAAACTTCTTGGGTACCTTTGTTATCACCGTGGGATGAGAACGAGTGTTTTTGGGTGTGGTCCAAAATTCAAGATGGCCACCAGCAGCCATTTTGTACCAAAATTAGTGCAATCAGTCTTTTGTACAGAACTTCTGTATGAAAGTTCTGATTTGAATATATTTTTGTATGAATGTTTAGTAACATGGAATACATCACATATAGTACGGGTTTTTTTCTCGTGCAGAAATTATGCAAATTAGATGAACTTTGATTTATTCAGTGCAACTTATACACTGTAAGTGCACATGTCAATACGGCTCGGGCTAGAGGCTGTATTTATGAACCGATCTTCACAAAACTTCTTGGGTACCTTTGTTATCTCCTTGGGACGAGAACGAGTGTTTCTGGGTGCAGTCCAGAATTCAAGATGGCTGCCAGTGGCCATTTTGTACCGAAATTAGGTCCAATCAGTTTTTTGTCACAACTTCTACACAGCTCATATTTGTGAACTGATCTTCACGAAACTTCTTGGGTACCTTTGTTTTCACCTTGGGACAGGAATGAGTGTGTTTTGGGGTGCCTTTGTTATCACTGTGCTATGAGAACAAATATTTTGGGGTTCAGTCAGACCCACTCTGGGACACAAAGATTTCTTTTCTAGTTTAGCATCTGACTGTCACCCACCTTTACAATACTTTACCTATACATTTGTTACAGGCAACGGTCAGTATTTATGTACAGACCGTTACAATACTTTATATGTACCTTTGTTATCAGGTCATTACCTAGATGTTTGTCATTGCTGTGTCACATACTATACATGTACATGTCTTTGTCTTGACAAGTTGAGCTACAGTGTCATTGACACTTTCATTGTTGGATGACTCTGTATAATGTCTAGATGAGAACTTCCTTTTTGGTCATGATCAGTCAACCATGACAGCCGCATAGGTATGTGACCTAGATTTGTTCACCACAGTCTACAATTTCATTGTAACTTGGGAGGATAACTTGGTATGATGTCTAGATGAGACTGTCGTATTTTGGTCATTTGTTACCGCTGCCAGGTCACTTGACCTAGATTCCTTTAGCACTGCTTATAGGTTGTTTTTATAAAGGGATTTGATTGTAACTTGGTAGGATAATTTGGTATGATGTCTAGATGAGACTATCCTATTTTGGTCATGATAGCTCAATCTTGACTGCCGAACCGTCAAGTGAACGAGATTCCTTTAGCAAACTCTACAAGTTATATTTATGAAGGGATTTCATTGTAACTTGGTAGGATGACTCATTTTGGAATGATTTTACTGTAACTTGGTAACTTTGGTTGACACACGTTAACTGTTAGGGCCACATCAACCCAGGTCTTAATTCTTTAGTACAGTCTACACTCAAATTATTCTTATTGAAAACATAGCCTACAGCCTACAGGGAACAGAATTAACATTTTCTCAATTATCACAATTCTTGTCTTATTTCATAACCCTTTCATAAACATTGGAACATTATCCTTGTTATTAAACACTACACACAATCAAGTTAAGCTACAGTGTCATTGACTCTTTCATTGGTTTCACAAAGCTGGTTGGCAAGCATCAGGGTAGGCAGGTATTACAGTGTTTTGGCATACATGTTGTTAGCGCAATAACTCAAGAAAACACCAATGGGTTTGAACAATATTTCTGTTGTGGATGACACATGTCACCTTGCATGGTGCTGGCAGATATTATTATTATTTATTAAGGTTTAACAACACTTTAACAGCCAAGGTCAAATCATGTCTGTGAGAGTTCTACAGGTACAGGAAGCCGGAGGACCTGGAGAGAACAACCAGCAACTATGAGCAGCTGCCAGCTTTCCAACATCATAACTCTGCACTGCAGCGCAGGCAGGGTTAGATTGGGTGGAAGACATGCGCACCATAAACGTGCAGTATGTCTTAGTACACGGCATAACGTGGACAATAGGGGTTAAGTGCCTTGCCCAAGGACTCAACGCGGGAGTCAGAATCGATCGCTCAGACTGTCACCCACCCAAGGACTAACTGCGCTCGACGTTACTTAACTTCAGTGATCTGACGAGAACCGGTTACCGCAATGCCACCGCACCTCCTGCTGGCAGATATAGCTGCTCAGGACACAAAATCTCTTGCCACTGAAATAAGTCTAATTTGGGCACATTTAACCAAATTTTCCTCCCTGTAAATTGAATAGAGATTTTGACCAATTATTTCTTCACTTAAGGTGCACAGTGGCTCAGTGGTAGACTGTTGGACTTCTGTGCTAGAGGTCCCAAGTTCGATCCCCGTCCAGGACAACCTGCATTGTGTCCTTGGGCAAGACACTTTATCCTGGTTGCCTACATGTGGGCACAATGACCCTGTGTACTAAGGCGGGCTGCATGTCGATGGTGCACATGTCTTCAACTGGTGTAACTCTGCTTGAGCAGAGCTTGAACAGAGTTAGAATGTTGAGGAGCTGAGAGTTGCTCGTCGATGCTCGGTGGTTCTCTCCGGGTACTTCGGCTCCCTCTGCCTGTAAACCTGTCATGGTCACGATTAGCCATTGTGCAGAAGTATGTGACCTTAAACACCAATAAAATAAATAAATAAATTCTTGACTTAATTTAGATGAATTTTTCATCATATCTAGTCATGGCTGCTTCACATCAGCCATGACCAGATTTGATGAAAAATATTTTGAAAATACTCAGCTGGTTAAGAATTAAAAATGTTCATTCATACTAACCTGGAGCAATCCTCCCACACCATCTAAAGTTTTGTGAGAAAATTTTATGTTCTGTTGGATTTGTTTTCCTGAAATAATAGGCCATTCCTGCTATTGGAAGACAGAAAAATAAAGGCTAACATCCATACTCAAGAACATTAAGCCATTTAGATGCCTATTTTGAAATTCTGCCCAAACTTCAGGGGTTTACATTGTCTTATTTAGTGGAACCCTGTTAATTGTATTCCCACTTTGACAATTTTATGTATTCTAGAGATAAACTGAAAATTTATTCTACTATATCTTGTTTGACAGATTGTTTGCAAGAGCTCATTCACCTTGTCAAACAAGATATAAAAGATTAAATGTCTGTATTGGATGTTCTGTGGACAAATAGGCATATGAACAAAGGGAATTTCTGAACATATAACAAGATTTTCATAACTTGTGTGCAATTAACAGTCAAATTTGTACTGAAGGTATGGTGAATGGGTTTGCATTTTGCATTCGAAAGTTATATTCAGTTAACAGGGTTTTTCAATTAAGATACAGTACAACCATGGTGAACTGGTCGGAATCCACGCCTGGGCAGTGATGTCCATGCATGAGTTTACCAGGTAATAAAAAATCATCATCAGCAAAATTTAATTAATGAAGGACCGGATTCTACCCTGTGCTTCATTAATTAAATTTTTGATGGTTATTCTTATAAATAGTGTTTGGAATCTAATGTTACTGCATCCGTGGAAATGTTGCCCACTCGTGGAAAGTGACCAGTCCATGACAGCCATACTGCATATTGAATTGATTGGGCTCCACTGTACTACCTTTCTCTGCTTTGCATTGCTACTTTTTGTCAGAATATATATATATCTTGCCTCGCCACTGAAAAAACTACATGTATATGTTTACCTCTGATACTGAATACACATTTAGGCAAAACAAATGAACAAATTTTGAATGCATGTACAGGCAAATGAGGGTTATTTAAATGAAAAACAGCTCCTTTGCAGTTGAAAATATATTTTTAACAGAAATATCGAATTAATTCTGACTTTGACAAAGTTTCTGGTCTGTGAACAGCCATCTCAGTAAACAATCACCTGGATGCCTTTCAAATCACAGTTAACCCTTTACCTAACAAATTGATTGCATATGCATGCATAAAATACATTTTGATCAATTGAAAAAAAAAATTAAAACTGCTTACTTTGAAAAAAAAATTTGAAAAAAATTTTAATATCGGCATTGGATAAATGATTAAGATATCAAAATTTGTTTCTTTTAATTTTTTATTTATTTATTTATTTATTTATTTTTTTTTTTTTTTTAAACTTCGACAAAACATATCATGTGAACCCCTAATTGGAATGAGTCCTACAAGCTCATTCCAATGAGGATTAACATGATAGTTTTTTTTTTTATTTTTAAAAATATTTTTTTTCAACCACTTCCTATGTAAATTACGCAGATGGATGCAGGTGAATTGCTGGGTAAAGGGTCAAGGCACCATGACAATGATTTCTAGTCAAGACTTGGTATTTCTGCAAGCAGCCTAGACTTGACAAGAGGTCACTGTCAAGACACAAGACCATCATGTTGTGATCAATAAAATTCTGGATATTTGTACAGGTCTGTGAAGGTTTGTCTGAATTTGGTCGGTTCTGTCCCCTCTCATTATAAAATGATCCATTATATCATGTTTGATAGATCTGATGGAGTGCTTTTCTCACTTTTTACCGAATCCTGTCTTTCTCAGAGATTTCAGTCATTTGTAAACTTTAATATTTTGAATTATTTTTTGTCATAGACTTATATTTGTATCTTAGGTATACAGAAAGAGTAGCAGAATATATTTTTTAAAAAAATCAAACAGTTTTATCAGATTTGTGTTCTGTCTTGAAGAGACTTATGTATTTCATGAATATTCATATATCTATTCCTGAATGTAGACTTTAATTGCAAAATGATTTGGGTAAACAGGAGTGTATCGCCAGTGTTAGTTTTCCTGAATGCTAGGATTTAAGGTTTAACCCTTTACCTAACGAATCGCCTGCATCCGCCCACGTAATATGCAAATTCAGCAGTTGAAAAAATATTATTTTTCCGAAATTTTCAATAAAACCATATTATGTGACCCCTCGTTGGAATGAGCTTGACGAGCTCGTTCCAACGAGGGGTCACATGATATGGTTTTGTTGAAATTTTTGGAAAAATTTGAAAAAATGATATTTGAAATAATAAATTTTGATATCGTCTGCGTTGGGTAAAGGGTTAAGGCAGAAGCAGTAGAGCACAAAATATAGTTTACCACATGAAAGACATTATGCATAACTTAACCATGCCTTTGGGAGTGTGGTGGCTCAGTGGTTAGAGCATTGATCTTTAAATCAAAAGGTTGACAGGTCAGAAGTAGCTGCATTGTGGCCTTGGGCAAGACACTAATCCTGATTGCCAATGTGAGGGCATGGTGGTTTTGTGTACTAACGTGTACTGCATGTTGATGGTGCACTTGCCTTCAACTGCTGCTAACTGTGCTTAGGGTCCCAAAAAATAGATCTTCTGTTTCTCAAGCCATTTTTTGTAAAATTGCATGTGTGCGGGTGTTTTTTTTATTTTATTTTTTATTTTGTTATTAATGCTTTGCCATCAAAAGTTCATGTTCTTGGTTTGTTTTTATTGTTTAGGCCTCATAATCTACAGATTAGCATGGGTGGTGGTGTATTTCGTCCGTTGGGTGCAAGAAGGCTTTGCAGTGCTAAAGCATTGTAAAGCCTTGTTGCACTCAAGGGACAAATTTATCAATTTTATTAACTCAGATAAACTATCAGACATATTTATCACATTTCCTATTAACTCTGTGCATGGTGCTGGCAGATTTTCCTGCCCAGAACAAGAAATCTCTTGCCACTATAATAAGTATAGTCTGGGTAAATTGAATTCACTTTTTGACCAATAATTTCCTGAGTTAAATTTAGATGAATTTTTCATCAAATCTAGTCATGGCTGCTTCACAGCAGCTATGACTAGATTTGATAAAAAAATTGTTTTTAAAATACTCAGCGGGTTAAGAGTTAGATATTGTTCCTGCATAATTAACATTTAAATAGTATTTGGGCTTGATAACAGAAAACTAAGAAACCTTCTTGAGTAGACTTTAGCTCAAGGAGGATAACCAATAAGAAGACCTATGACAAGAGGCTTTCAACTACAAGAGGGAAACTATCTAGGGGGAAAACTGAATAGTGTATGAAACAGATGCTTAGATAGTGTAAATACCGGCACTTTTCTCTCACACCAGGCCATAATATGGTGGATTTGTATTTGCCATTTGTGCCTAAATTAGACTAATTTTTGAAAGGCCTGACAAAATGGTATAGGTGATCTACACCTGAAATATTAGTGTTTAACCACACATGATGGGCATGGTTTATATACTCACACAGGATGTTTTGTTCCGTAGGTCAGTACCCGTGTGCCAACCCCAGAAATGATGCAGTGCTTGTTTACTGTGGTAAACAAGCTCTGTCTTACTGATAAAATAGGACCCAGTCACCATTCTTGGGGTGGATATAAATGATTGACTGGACTGGCAGAAATATGTGACCTAAAACACCAATAAATAAATATGTTTGCAGCCAGCCATACTCCTACTTGTTTGTGTCTCAGAGACTTAACCCTGTGCACACTGATGTCAAAATAATGAAATTCAGGCAACAAACTTTTCCCATAATACAACTAGGAATTTAACCCTTTACCTAACATGAAAAGCAGACGACGCTTGCAAACAAAATTCTGGAATAACTAATTTTTTTCATTTTTTGTCTCAAAAACATAGGTTATGGCCCCTCATTGGAATGAGCTCGACGAGCTTGTTACAAAGAGTGGCCAGGAGCTATGTTTTTGAAACAAAAAATAATGAAAATTAAATGGCAATTCTTGTGAATAGTGCTGGCCGGTTTTGGCTGTTACATTGGGTAAAGGGTTAACCAAGTCAATCTTGTTTGATGTGGGACAGCGGAATAATTTTTGACTGATTCATTAGTTATTGAGTAAACAAAGTTTATCCACATTACTTAATCTCTGTAAAGTTGGCTGTTATTAACATTTCCTCAGAATACATGTATTTGATGGTTGAGACTTGTACAGCTCGGGTAGTATGAATTACAAATTTAAATGGGTGAGGGCTAGATTATTTTTGGTGGTTTGAAATTGTTCATCAAAGTTGTTTTATTACAAATTATTGGAGAGTGCCCACAGGCCCTTTCCAATAATTTGTAATAAAGCAAATTTGTATAAACAAAATACTATTTGCAATTGACTGATAGTGTCTTCTAGCACTCAACCAGTTAACATCATTGTGTGTATTTTTCCACTCAATGGATATTAAACATTTACCTGACGTGACTTGCAGACAACACTTGCAAAAGATGTTCTGAAATAACTAAAAAATTAAGTCTTTGGCCTCCAAGACAGAGCTTATGACCTCTCATTGGAAGACGCCCGATGAGATTGTTCATCTGAAGTGTCATGCTGAAGTTTCTGAGGCAAATAGTGAATAAATAATAAAACAAATTTAAATTAGCCCTTTCATCCCCATACAGCCACAAACTGCCAGTTTTATATTGCTTTGTCCCCATGCGAACCCCCCGGGAAGTGAAGCTGTGCTTGTTTACTGTGGAAAATAGGACCCAGTCACCAATGCTTGGGGTGGAAGTCCTCTAAAATGGGTAACATGGGTATAAACGATTGACGAACCTTGACTTGATCACCATGTTGCGATCACAATTAGCCATTGTACAGAAATATGTGACCTTAAACACCAATAAATAAATATTGCTTTGTGTATTCTTTCTTGAGAACTCTACCGAGGGGCTACATTTATCATGATAATGTTTTTACTTCATTGTTTGCTGCGAGTACAGGCATTCAACAATGATGTAGAAGCACTGTTAAGTCATCTGCAGCTGTGTACATGTATATACGGCAGTTAATATCAAAAAATTAATTTGCGACCTCAAGGATTAAGCTTATTCTAATGATAAGAGGACATATGCTGATTCTGAAGAGAGAAAATTAAATTCATGATATCTCACTGAAAAACAAGTGCAAAACTGCAAGTGCATATGAAGTTTCACCTGTGATGAACATTTGATTGCAGATATTTGGACAGACAGATGGACAAATAAACAAACAAATGGAAAAACAAACTAAAAACCTGTTCTTCTTGAGCGCTCACTTTTTGGTCACAGTGGTTCTCTTGCACAGCATGTATTTGGTAATAGATTGAAAATATGTTTACCCTTGGTGCAGTAATGTTAAAATACCAATATTTTATGTAGAAACGTTTTCCAGTCATAAACCTAGGAATTTAACCAACAAGCCAGAAAATAAGCAGACTGTCATCTGCAAAATGAGGTCCCCAGAGGGTGAATTTAGTGATGCTACGATGCACGGCAGGGTAGCATCACTAAATATACCCTCTGTGAACCTCATTCTGAATCAGGGTCTCAAAACTAAACAGAAAGAGGTACCCAGAGGATAAATTGGCTCGCTGTGTGGAACAACACCATCAAATTCATCCTCTGGGGACCTCATTCTGCAAATGTCAGGCTGCTTATTTTCAGGTCTGTTAACCAATTCACTCTTGTTTGACAGAGCTCCTTGAGCTCTGTCAAACAAGATTGATTTGGTTAATTTCCTAGTCATTATGGGAAAAATTTGTTTCTTGAAATTTTTATATTTCAACATCAGTGTGCAGTGGGTAAAACAATGAAATGAGAATTCCATTTTATGAGCAGATCAATTGTTATATATTTTTTGTTTTAAATATTTTTCTTTTTGTATACAATATGGGAACACAATTCCTTCATGTGTTTTGCTGATGAGTTGATGTTAACACTTCCAAGAAGTGTGTCACCTCAGCTTGCAGAATATGACCAGCACCAGGTTGAAGGAATAAGCTTCAGGGATGAACATTGATGTTTTGGATTAGTGAGATCCACTTCTGCTGCAAAACCGCTGATGTGTACGTAATTTATATATAATATTGTTTTTTCTTCCAATTCTTCCATTTTTCTGGAGCTTTCATTTTTCTATTTCCAGTTTTGTATTTGTTTGACTTTTTATCTGAAAAGAATTATATATGTAAATATTAATTCCATGGACAATATATAATGCTTTCATTTAACCCTTTACCTAACTTAAAAAGCAGACGACACTTGCAAACAAATTTCTTGAATAACTAAATATTTTCATTTTTTGTCTGAAAAATATTGGCTATGACCCCTCATTGGAACAAGCTCATTGAGCTCATTCCATAAGGAGTCATAAGCTATATTTTTGAGACAAAAAATAATGAAAATTAAATGTTGATTTTTGTAAATAGAGCTGGCCGGTTTGGCCGTTACTTTGGGTAAAGGGTTAACTGTATATCTATTAATTGAATAACCACATTAATTAAATATAATTTCTTAACACCAAACCATTTACCATAACTTCAATGGACATTTGACTTTTAATAGCATAAAGTTTATAGAGTAAACTCCTGTTAATTGAATTAAAAATCTTGTAATATGTCCAAGAATTACACACACCGAATTAAGGACTCGGACCAGGGACCAGCCGTGAGGGCGACTAGGGCGATTATGTCGCCCTTCTAAGCCCAAAGTCGCCTAGAAAAATAGTCGGGGCGATTACAAGTCGTCCTCTAAAAATTGGCCAAAATGAGGAAAGGCTGAACTGAGTGATGCGAGCTTTGCATGAAAACGATTATTTTCAAAAATCGAATGTGCTCGAGTGTGATAAGTGGGCATTTTAATTTGTCAAATAAACATCCATTTAATGAAATCACACGACAATCAATTGTCCATTGTCGCTTTTGGCGGATTTTTTTATTTCTATTTTGTTGCGTTTCAGTCGGAGCTTCAAATGTCGAAACGAAAATAGGTGACTTACGCGACTCAACAAAATAACTCAGTTTGAAAGTAGGTTATCTCGCTTAGGATGCCGAAAATGTATACACAACAGATGTATTTTATAACACAGTATTTTTATTTCGTTTTGCTGACGACTGTTAACTGTTGGGCCGTTTATTCCCACAAAAACACGAATGGAATTGAAACACATGAAAAAAGCTTTAGTGATGACAAGAAAAGCTTTGTACAGGACACAAGAGTGCATGTGGACGATCTTGAAAAAGGGTCCTCCTAAACAACAGAATGACACGAAATGACGTGGAATGACACCAGAATGCCATAAAAATGATGCGGAATGACATTTCTTTTACAAAATACTCGACCCCAGAATATATTTTGTTTATTAACTAACAAAGTACCTCCCAAGCAACCTTCTTACATCTGGTCCTGTTCACACTTTCAGACTAAAGAAATTATAAGCTTAGTAGACTTTGGTGAAAGGCAACCACAGGAGGGTGCTGGGGGATTGGCATGAAGAAGAGGGGAGGGGGTCATGAAGGAGAGGGTAGCAGTGGGGGATTTTCAGTCAATAATTACTTTGTGATTTTTTAACCTGGCATAGATGCCTCATAGACAACTGGACCTGGATTATTGGGACATTAATGGAGGACCACAAATTGAAAATATGAAAGGGCGGCGGGGGTGGTACATGAATATTCTTAATTTTCCCCACTTGCCTTTTAAGTCTCCCTACATGACTGCATTCTCCCTACTTTTTCTGGAGGGAGACATGGAGTCTCCCTAAAATTTCACCCTAGGCTGGTCCCTGACTCGGACTCAAGTTTATTATCCTTATTCTATTATTCTATAACACATTTTATTTTATTTCTGTTTTTATTTTTCTAAACCAGGAACAAACACAATTGATAAACATAATTTTTAACAAAACATAGTTATGAATGTGACAAAGTAATGGAACAGTTCGATCTGATGATGGGGCAGTCCATGGGTGGGGGAGTTGTAGTTTTGTGGGCCATAAATGCACAGGGGGATTTGGGGGAGCTAACCCACTTCTGTTCTACTTCCAAAGTCAAAAATAGAGCCTTGTCAATTGACAGCCTCCAATGGATGAGTTTGCTGGGTGGATGGGGGCAGATTTGTCCGTTTTTGATATGAGTGGTTTTGATCCCTTTATTCTATCAATGGCTTGGCTTTCAGAGTGCATGTCACATTTTAACCCTTTACCCTCTGTAAATAGCCAAAATTGCCCATTGCGTTACACGAAAACTGTCATTCAGATTTTTTGCTTCAGAAAAATTGCTTGTGGCGGTCATTGGAACAAGTGCCAATGAGGGTCCTAAGCTATGTTTTTTAAGCAACAAATAAAATATTTTAATGTTTCGAGAAATTTGTTAACGAATGCCGCTTTCTACTATAAGGTTAGGTAAAGAGTTAACTGAATTCCAAATTCAGAGCCTGGTACATTTCTATAAACAATATCTTCACTCAAAGAAACAAAGTCAAAAAAGAATAGAAAGATTGAAATTTTAGCCTAACTAATCCCAAGAGATTGGTGACCAAGAACCTGGCTTGACCTGTTCTACACTAACTGGGAAAGTGTTTTTATTGCGATTTTTCATTTCGTGTAACACTTTCATTGATAGACAAGACAAGAGCAGAAGTCTGACTTACCATCAATTCCCAAAACCACATGGAAGAAAGTTACTAATCTATACCGTTAACTGCAGATACTATTCAGTTAAAGGTTTTTAGCTCACCTGACTGAAAGTCAGGGTGAGCTTTTCTGATCACTTTTCGTCCGTCGTCCGTCGTCCGGCGTCCGTCGTCCGTCGTCCGGCGTGAAGGTGGTGTTTGGGTCTTTTTCTTCCAAACCACTGGCCGCATGTTAATGAAATTTCATGTGAGTAGGGGTTATATAGCGGCATTTTGATTTTTGGGCAAATTAGATTTCGGCTCATATTGAGCAGAGGGGTGGGGCAAAAATGCTCCAATTCTTAAAAAATCTTCTTCTCAAGAACCAGCAATAGCAGAGACTTGATATTTGGTATGCAGCTTCCTTTTGAGGTGTAGACTCAAGTTTGTTCAAGAGAAGTTTGTAGGTCTATACTTGGCGATGTTATGGGAGGAGCAAAAATTTTGGCCCCACCCCAAATTTCTATTTTTTAAACCGAGAGGCCAATTTGAACCAAATTTTATGTGAGGGCTTATTGGGTCATAAGTACCTAATTTATGCAGAAATATTTTTTCCTGTAGCCCCGTGGGAACCACAGGAGCTAAAAATAGAAAAAAATTAAAACGCCTATATCTCAAAAACTGCACGGCAGTGAGAATTTTTATTTGGTGTGAAGCTTTCTTGGGACCAACAGAAAGGATTGGTAAAAAAAAATTGCTATCGGTTTTATCATAGGGTACTTTTTCGGGACTCTGAAAAAGTGCTGAGTCAGTATTTTTTAACACAGTAGGCAATGGGAAAAAAATAAAGAATTGTTTTCTTCCAAACCACTGCTCTAAAAGCTTTCATATTTTACATATAACATCTTTGGAACATTGATTCACATATTTGTAGAAATCAAATTCCTCGGTCCATATTTGGGTTCCCTATGGGAACCCAAATGTTCAAATTAGTGCAATATGAGGGATATATTTTAAAAATCTTCTTCTTCGGATCCACAAATCAGAATCTTTTGATATTTGCTATGCATCATCCTTAGGGGGGTGAGATTGATGTTTGTTCAAGCCAAGTCCCTGAGTTCATATTTGGACTCCCTTTGGGAACCCAAATTGTAACTTAGTGCAATACGAGGTATATTCTTTTAAAATCTTCTTCTTCGCATCCACCGGTCAGAATCTTTTGATATTTGGTATACAGTATGCTTAGGGAGGTGAGATTCAAGTTTGTTCAAGTCAAGTCCTTCGGCTCATATTTGGTCTCCCTGTGGGAGCCCAAATTATAACTTAGTTCAATATGAGGAATATTCTTTAAAAAAAAATTTTTTTTTCAGATCCACCAGTCAAAATGTTTTGATATTTGATGTACAGCATTCTTAGGGGCTGAGAGTGAAGTTTGGTAAAGCCAAGTACCTGGGTTCATATTTGGGCTCACTGTGGGAGCCCAAATTATACCAAAATTTTTATTTTCCAAACCAAAAAGTCGATTTGAACCAAATTTGATATGAGGGCTTATTGGGTCATAAGTACCTAATTTATGCCGAAAATTGTTTTCCTGTCCCCCACGGGAACTGCAGGAGCTAAAAAATTTTTTTCTTTTTAAATGCCCATATCTCCAGAACTACATGGCACTGAGAATTTTTATATGGTGTGAAGCTTCCTTAGGACCGGAAGAAAAAAATGGTAAAAATTTTATCATAAGGTTCTTTTCTAGGACTAAAAGTGCCGAGTCATCATTTTTTAACAGTGTAGCTAATGGGAATAACGTTGAAGAATCTTCTTCTCCCAAAACACTGCTTCAGAAGCTTTTATTTTTGGGCTCCCTATGGGAGCCCATGTATAACTTAGTTCAGTATGAGAAATATTCTTAAAAAATCTTTTTTTTCTGATACTCCTCTCAGAATCTTTTGATATTTGATTTTTAGTTTTCTTAGAAGCGGCAAATTGAAATTTGTTCAAGTTCTGGTTTATTGATAAAATTGGGCCCAGTAACCAATTCCTGCGTTGAAAGCCCTGTAAAGTGGGCAGTAATAGGCATAAACGATTGACCAAACCTGATATTATAATTATGCCTCTGTAATGATGTAGCCTTAGAAAGTGACCTTAAATTCCAATAAATAAATAGATAAATTATTGAGTACCCAATATGGGGATCTAACATATGAACACTCTGGGTTACTAAGTAGAGAAAACACTTTTATGTTGAAAAACTGATAATAACCACAAGGCAGAATCCCTTGCTATTTTGGTGATATGACTCGGCCAGTATCAGGTGAGCGCCCTCAGGCCCCGTGGGGCCTCTTGTTTACTTAACAATATACATTGTGATGTAACCTCTACTTAATTAAGATACCCTGGGGCACTCTCCACTGATATTACGACCGTCGGTAACATGTCATGACATGATAACAGATGTTTTTTTGTTTCGCTTATGGGCCTGAGTATTTTATATATATAGCATTCCAACAAATGAAGTACATGCACTAGAAAACATGGAAAATGAATGGCAGTTCAACAGAAAAACCTGGGTCGAAAATGAGTCCGAGTCCTTAACCCTTTACCCAACGCAGACAATTTCAAAATTTATTATTTTAATTACCATTTTTTCATTTATTTCAAAAATTTTCAACAAAACCATATCATGTGACCCCTCTTTGGAACGAGCTCATTCCAAAGAGGGGTCACATGATATGGTTTTGTTGAAATTTTTCGAAAAATAATATTTTTTCAGCTGCTGAATTTGCATATTACGCGGGCAGATGCGGGCGATTCGTTGGGTAAAGGGTTAATTTAGTGTGTAATTTCAGTCTGAGTTGGAGTCCTCAATCACAGACACCCCTCATTCTAGCACTGAATTCTCTATGATTATTGACCTACTTGGCCTTACATTACATCCAATATTTTGCAGAGTTTCCACAGAGCCTTGGATTCAAGGAATGGCCTAAATGGCTCTCTTTGTCTTGAATTTGAAAAAAAAAGATAATTCCAAGGCCTTGAAGTGCTGGAAAATGGGCCAGGAGACCTTGAAAAAGCCATGGAATTTTCACACAATAAAAATGCTGACAAAGCCTCATAGCTAAATTCGTTTATATGCCATAGTTCATGAAGGCCTCCTGTCATTACCACATCTTCCAACTTCTTTTCAAGGGAAGAGGGAAGTGAGGTAATGAAAGTGTGCAGGCCTGAAAATAGGCAATTTGATATTTGGATTATGAGGTCCCCAGAGGGAGAATTTGATGATGCTGTCACATACAGTGGGCCAATTTATACTACGGGTACCTCTTTCTGTTTAGTTTTGAGACCCTGATTCAGATTGAGGTTCACAGTGTAAATTTAGTGATGCAACCCTAAATTTAGCATCACTAAATTCACCCTCTGGGGACCTCATTTTTGACAGTCTGCTTATTTTCTGGCATGAATGTGTGGGGTGTTGAAAATCCTTGAATTTGGCTATTGTGGGGCCTTGAGAAAGGTAGAGAAACGGCCTTGAATTGCTGTGAATTTTATCAGTCCTTGCCTGTAGAAACCCTGTATAGCCATTTATTTTTTTGCATCTTGTTTGATTTTGGCAGAGCTCCATGAACTTTAATACTACACACAATCTAATAGAATACATACTCATTTCAACACTAAAATAAAGGAAATTTATCAAACTCTTGTTAACCCTTTACCTAACATGAAAAGCAGACGACACTTGCAAAAAAAATTCTTGAATAATTAATTTTTTTCATTCTTTGTCTCAAAAACATAGGTTATGACCCCTCGTTGGAACGAGCTCGACGAGCTCGTTCCAATGAGGGGTCATAACCTATGTTTTTGAGACAAAAAATGAAAATATTTTGAAAATTAATTGGCGATTTTTGAGAATAGCGCTGGCCGGTTTTGGCCGTTACATTGGGTAAAGGGTTAATTAACCCTCTGCACACTGATGTCAAAATATCAAAATTTAATCCTGCTGATTTTTCCCATAATGCACCTAGGAATTTAACCAATTCACTCTTGTTTGGCAGAGGTTATTGAGCTCTGTCAGGTGCGTGGTGGTTGAGTAGGTAGAGATGCAGGCTGCAGGCCGAGAGGTCCTTGGTTTGTATCCCACCTGCGGCAACCACATTGTGTCCTTCAGCAAGACACTTCATCCAAATTGCCCACATGGGGGTGCGATGGCGTTGTGTACTAAGATGTACTGCATGATGATGGTGCACTTGTCTTCAACCAATGCTAAATCTCCTTGTGTGGAGTTAGTATGCTGGAGAGTATGACAGTTGCTAGGCATTGCTCAGTGGTTCTCTCTGGGTACTCCAGCTTCCTCCACCCATATAACTGTTCGATACGCGGTGACCTTGGCTGTCAAAAATGTTAAACCTCAATAAATGATTGAGTTCTGTCATACAAGATTGAATTGGTTAAATTCCTAGTTGCACTATGGGAAAAATTTGCGAGCTAAACTTTTGGTACTTTGACTTAATGTGAAGAGGGTTAAATACTCCCGTGCAAGGAATATTTCTCACAGGCAAATTGGCTCTTCATTTGGCAGGGAACCCGTGTGTCAATGTATTTTTTTTATCTGGTAATCTTTCTATTGTATATAAGGCATACTATTTTCCTCTTATCATTCCATATTCGTAATTAACAACATTAGACAGATATCCAGATTCTTGGCTCAGAAAATATCTGAGACTAATGTATTGGTGCCTTAAAAATTTTTCATGTATTTATCAGGCACTCAGCCTACTGTTTTGCTCAAATTTATTTACATTTGTATTGGTGAAAATCCATTGTTTCTCGTTATTCTCTTAGAACTAGAAGAATAATTTTCAGATATAAAACACTATTTTTTACTGGTTTTGTGCAGTGATTTATTTTAGAATGGGATAACATTGTTAATGGTTAATTTATAGAGAAGCATGGGGGTAAAATTTATCATGAAAAGCCACAGAACATTGTTTTTTTCCAAAAAGTCACAGAAAATTCATGGGTTTTTATTTTTTGTGTTTCTGATAGGATGTAACCTTGATTGTTGAAAATGCTGTTAACCCTTTACGCACTGCACAGGATATCAAAATTTATAATTTTAATTATAGATTTTTAAAATTTTTAAAAAAAAACATATCATGCTACCCCCTCATTGGAAGAAGGTCATTTAGTTTGTTCCAATGAGGGGGTCACATGATATGGTTCTGTTGAAACTTATTGAAAAGTATATTTTGTTCAACTGCTAAATTTGAAAATTACGCGGGCAGATTTGGCCGATTTGTTAGGTAAAGGGTTAAACCCCAATAAACAAACCATTTTTGTCAACTTTTTAGCTGTGGTAATAAAGGAGTTTCCAAAGAGATGATGATGTATAACCAGGGTTTTGCAATTTGCGAGAACAGTCATTTCGTTCCCATGACGTTCTCGCAAATGCTTGTTAAGGAGACCCATTTACCATTCTCGCAAAAATAAAAGCATTTTTTCATCAGATAAAATTTCATAAAATTTGATTAATTTCTATAAACATGATTACTGCAATAGCCTTTGATATGGTGGTTGAACAATCTAACAATCTATGTGTTTGAAGATAAATAAGCACAATTCATGTGATCAAGACACATTGTCCCCTGAGTTCAAATGTGTTCTATGTGCCAATAGGCACATAGAACACATTGGAACTCAGGGGATGACATGTCGGAAATGGGTCCCGCGAAAAATATTTGTGGGACTGGGACCCAAAAATTGGTCGCGCAAAAATTAAATTTGCAAAACCCTGGTATAACATTTTTTTCAGTACTAACTGAAGTGAGATGTGAAATAACAACAAAATTCTGTTACATTTTTCTGAAAACTTCAGTCCTTGACATCATTTCTTTGGAAGCTCTTTTGGAGATCTTCCCACAAAATGATGTCAAGTACTGGAATTATAAACAGAAAAAGCACAGTGTCAAAATATTTTGTGGATGTCCTGCAGCTCACTTTAGATGGTATTAAGCAATTTATGATCATAGTGTATTAGCCCTTTACAATGTACCTAACGATTCAGCTGCATCAGGATGCCCATGTAATTTACAAATTTGGCAGTTGAAAAAATATTATTTTTAAAAAAAATTCAACAAAACCATATCATGTGACCCTTCATTTCAACAATCACATCAAGCTTGTTCCATTGATGGTAACGTGATATGACTTTGTTAAATTTTTTCAAAACATTTGGAAAAATATTTAAAATAATAAATTTTGATATCGACTGTATTGGGTAAAGGGTTAACATCAGTCCTTGAAAAAAAATGATCTGGAGTATTCATGTTTAAGTATATGTTTATCATGGAAAAGTTATGAAAATTCTCATTTTGTAAATGGAAAGAAAGAAATAGGAAAAAATAAATGGAAGATAGAAACAGTCATAGCATAGGAAAGAATGTAATAAACGGTAACCAGGAACATACCTCTACAAACAGAGTATTTTTGTCATGGTTATGTGAATCGACCTGCAGCAAACAAGTAGTTAATTGCTGGAGTGCTAGAAGCCACTATCATGGCTCTAGTGAAAAGTGATGAAATCCACTTTGAAATCACCCTTTGCATAGTCATGTTGTTTTCTTAGTAAAAAATAAATCTTTATGTAAAATTATTATGTTTCAATTTATTGGAAAGTGCAAGGTGGCACTCTCCAATAAATATGATAAAACAATTGTTCATGAACAAAATCTTGCTGAACTAAGGCCAACAAGAGTTAGAGGTTATTACTAGGTCAGTTTCATATCGGCCAGGATAACAGCCCTCAGTAACTTTACATCATCCTGAGACCAAAGATCTTAGGCTGATATGCAGTTACCTCAGCTAATATCTTGTCCAGTGTGAAACTATAACCAAGCAATAACCTATAACTCTTGTTAGGTAAAGAGTCAGTTTGATGCTTTTCATTATTCTGTTTCATATGTATAATTTGAAATGCTTCAGTGGGCAATGAATATTTTTTGCTCATTTCTTTTTCAATTTGTGATGCATATTCCTGTGGAAATGTGTCATTTGCAAAGTTTCACTGGATTCTGTTGTCTGAGTCATTCACTGAGAACCAGTTGGTCTGTAGGAAAAGATTCTTGTGCATGGCAAACTAGAGAGTGTCGGTCTTCTGAACGGAGTTTAATTCACACTTTCCTTTCTGGAGAACAAGACATTTATAGAAGGTAGTTAGTATCTAGTAGAAATTTAAGCTCTTCACACATTAACTGAGACACAGTACAGCATGTGTGGAGTGTATTACTGATCAAACACTCTTGGAGTGGGGTTTCCACCCAGATCATAACTTCAAAAATTTATAAATTTGAAAATAAGGATCAACACAGAGTTTTTGCCTGTGGACCTACCAGGTTCAGCCTGGAGGTCCATTGGCTAAAACTTGGCTTTTGTTTCTTTTACTTTCTACAGAATATGAATGACTGTGTGGGTTGTTCCCTTTGGTGATCCCAGGTAGTGGGGGAGTGCTTAATTACTTGTGTAAACAAGTTCCACTTTACTGGTATAATAGGAACAGGTATTCTGGGGTGTGGGTCCTCTTAATTGATAGAGTGCTGGTCCTTCTGGAAGCCCATATTTGGGCTTTATTCTGAAGTGCAGGTACTCCAAATAAAAAACCTTCATATTTTGTGGATATTCCTCATTTTATCTTTGGATTGAAACTATCTTGTCTGTATGGATTTTTTTGTTAAAATTTATGGGAGATTGCCTATAGGCACTTTCCATAAATTGTAACAAGGAAAATGTGAGCGCGGTGGCTTAGTGGTAGACTGTTGGACCTCTTTGCTAGATGTCCCGAGTTCGATCCCCGTCCGGGATGACCCGCGTTGTGTCCTTGGGCAAGGCACTTTATCCCGGTTGCCTACATGGGGGCACGATGACACCGTGTACTAAGGCGTACTGCACGTCGATTGTGCACATGTCTTCAACCTCTGTAACCCGGCTTGAGCGAAGCTTGAACAGAGTTAGAATGTTAAAGAGCTGACAGTTCGTCCCCTGGGTTCCAACGTGTTCTATGTGCCAGTAAGCACATAGAACACATTGGAACTCAAGGGACGAGTTGCTCGTCGATGCTCGGTGGTTCTCGCCGGGTACTCCGGCTTCCTTCACCCGTAAAATTGTCATGGTCACACGATTAGAAATTGTGCACAAGCATGTGACCATAAACACCAATAAATCAATAAGCAAAATAAATAATACATGTGAATAAATTTTGTCTCTACCAGCATTGGTTAAACAGTTGGCTAAACTTGACTTTATATTTTTACTGCCATCACAAGGTAGTCATAGATGCTGAACATGACCTTAAATACCAATAAATAAATGACTTTTTTATTGGTTGAAATTCCCGTGGGTACCACTGGAAAGTGAAGCAGTGCTTGTTTACTGCTGTAAACAAGATCTGCTTTACTGGTAAAATAGAACCTGGAACCAACACCTTGGTTGGAAGTCCTCCACAATGGGTAGCATATGTAAAAACAAGGGACGCGGTGGCTCAGTGGTAGACTGTTGGACGTCTATGCTAGAGGTCCCGAGTTCGATCCCCGTCCGGGACGACCCGCATTGGGCAAGGCACTTTACCCCGGTTGCCTAATGCGTACTGCTCGTCAGTGGGCACTTGTCTTCAACCGCTGTAACCCTACTTGAGCGGAGCTTGAACAGTGTTAGAATGTTGAAGAGCTGACAGTTGCTCGTCGATGCTCGGTGGTTCTCTCCGGGTACTCCGGCTTCCTCCACCTTCCTCCACCCGTAAAACAGTCACGACCTTGATTAGCCATTGTGCATAAGTATGTGACCTTAAACACCAATAAATAATGTGAAAGCAATTGGCTACAGTTGACTTTATACCTATGTTGCGGTCAAGAGATAGCCAAAGATGCTGAAAATGACCTTAAACACCAATACTATACTTGAATAAATATAAGTAGCTTGAAATTCTTCTTTATGGCTGTTTTTTGTGATATCCAGAACACAAGTATCATACTGAAATGTATTATAATCCAGAAGACCATCAGCTGAAAATTTTCCAATTTGCTTCCATTGTTTTTTCAGCAGAATTGGGAATTCTGTGTCTGAGTGGAAAGTCCACCCTGGGGGTGTTTTAATGTTAATCCACTCTTCATATAATGTTTATCCACATATCGTCCCTTGAGTGGAACAAGGTGCCAGGGCACCTTGTTCCACTCCAGGGACGATATTATTTTGACTGGTGGTAGAGAGTTGAACACAATCAAATTTTGAATAAATAACATAATCACATGCAAGGGGGCGTGGTGGCTCAATGTTCATGTCATTGAACTTCAAACCGAATGGTCCACGTTTCGATCCCTGCCAGGTATGACTGCATTGTGTCCCTGGGCAAGGTACTTAATCGCGATTGCCCACGTGGGGCACAGTGCGCCGTGCACTAAATTGTACAGGGCACCGGTGTTGCTCGGTGGTTCTCTTCTACTACTCCGGCTTCCTCCACCCGTAAAATTGCCGGACACGAGGTGACCTCGGCTGTCGAAATTGTCATTAATCCCCCCCCCCCCCAAAAAAAATAATAATAAATAAATAAATAACCACATACAACAATTAACTGGGAGGTTATAATTATAATGACTGGGTCTCGAGGTAAAACGGACAGTGACGAAAATGGGTGTGACACAAATGGCAGTGATGCAAATGGCAGTGAAAAAGTTCAGGAATAAAATTGGTTATTATCTCACAATCATGATGAAATACTTCATTACGGAAATATCGTCTGTAACACGTCTCATAAACATGTGACATCCGAAGTCAACGTGACATAGTAACAATGTGAGCGAGTTAATTTTGGAAGTAGAATTGATTAATCAATCTCTATTTTTTGAAGCCATTCATTTCATTAAATGTTTACCACACGCACAACTGGCAGGCAACATTTTGCAAAAATATCTGGATAACTATTTTTTTCCATTTTTCGCCTCAAAACGTAGCATATGACACATCATTGGAAAGATCTCGTCAAGCTTGATCCATTGAGGAGTCAAGTTTTGTTTTCCCTGCATAAATTGAACAAAATTTTTGTTGTTGACATTTTAGTGAACGGCGATATTCGGTTTTGGTCGTTACAGAGCATAACGGCCAAAACCGGCCAGCGCTATTCTCAAAAATCGCCAATTAATTTTCATTATTTTTTTTCATTTTTTGTCTCAAAAACATAGGTTGTGACCCCTCGTTGGAACGAGCTCGTCGAGCTCGTTCCAACGAGGGGTCATAACCTATGTTTTTGAGACAAAAAATGAAAAAAATTAGTTATTCAAGAATTATTTTTGCAAGTGTCGTCTGCTTTTCAGGTTAGGTAAAGGTTTAAGCTTCACAATATGTGATGAAGAGAATCTCAAATTTGCCCCGATTTGATATGCAATCTCTTAACGCCATTCACTAAAATTGTTGTAGGCCCTGGTAAATTTTGGTTTGGATTTATAATAGTGGATTTGTTTAGAAATTCCATACGAAATTCTTACTGATTCGAGATCTTCTATTTATAAAAAAAACATTGTCTAAGAAGGGACAGCTGAACACAAACTAGTTTTGAGCATGGAAAGTTAATTTTATAAGATTGACATATTTTCCTCATGTTTAACTCTTAAAGCACTGGCCATTTTTATCAAAACACTTCCTCACTTTATTCTCTTGTCGCCCATTCTATTGTGATGTTCTGCACATTATTACATGCCTCTTCTATGAAATCCCCACCCACGACAACACTAAACCATGCGGAAAATGACAATCCGTTCCATACACGTGTGGAACGGAAATCGTTGACGGACTATTTTCAAATAGACGCGAGATTTCAGTGGAAATTTCCACAAATCCAATGTCAAATCGTGCACCGCAATTACAATTTGAATCGCTAGCGATAGCTAAAAATCGTTCCTTGAGTTCCAAGGTGTTATATGTGTCAGTAGGCACATAGAACACATTGTGGAACTCAGGAGACGAAATAGTGACACAGTTCCCCTCGCAAAATTGGTTGGCAATAAAATGTGTTCTTTTTGTTGATACCCGTCAAATGAATTTTAGTGTCCTTCTAATAATTGTTCTTGTAGACGTGAAGGCGTGTAATAAACACAGAACGGCACGCGCGTTTGAATGGGTCAATGGATATGTCACTTGAATCATTGCGACAGGATTAAACTCGAGGCCTGCGGTCTCTAGTTTGGCACTCCTGCTGTATCGATTAACCCATTCACTCGTGTGTGTCGTTCTGTGAATTTCGTCATGAACAGATTAACCCTTTGAATGTCTGTTCAATGTCAGCAATTGTACGAATTCATATTTTTATTGGGATGCGCGTTGGTCTTCTCCACACATTCCATTAGCAGGCATCGCACCTTATGAAATTATGACCGTATCATGAATAAAAAAGCCTCTCGGGTTGAAAGAATTAACACAACAACCTGATTAATTCTAGAATAAAAACTCGTGATAGCGCCTTCTTCGATTTATTTATTTATTTATTTATTTATTTATTTATTTATTTATTTATTGGTGTGTAAGGTCACATACTTATGCACAAAGGCTATTCGTGTGCGTGACAGTTTCACGGGTGGAGGAAGCCGGAGAGAACCACCGAGCACAACAGACACAACTGGGCCTGGCAGCTTAAGGGTCAACAGTAAATATTCATGCAGTGATTAAAGGTCAAGCAGTGATTCCTCAAGCCAAGTATTGGTGATTCCTTGTTAAGACTCGACAAGGAATCACTCATTCATTGAAAGTTAATTTGGGACCCTGGTTCCTTGGGATTATTTTTTGGTGAAGCGGAAAAATAGGAGACTCTGCAATTTATTTTTAAAAACCTATTCTGCAGCTTTACTTATTAGCTCACCTGACTGAAAGTCAGGGTGAGCTTTTCTGATCACTTTTCGTCCGTCGTCCGTCGTCCGGCGTGAAGGTGGTGTTTGGGTCTTTTTCTTCCAAACCACTGGCCGCATGTTAATGAAATTTCATGTGAGTAGGGGTTATATAGCGGCATTTTGATTTTTGGGCAAATTAGGTTTCGGCTCATATTGAGCAGAGGGGTGGGGCAAAAATGCTCCAATTCTTAAAAAATCTTCTTCTCAAGAACCAGCAATAGCAGAGACTTGATATTTGGTATGCAGCTTCCTTTTGAGGTGTAGACTCAAGTTTGTTCAAGAGAAGTTTGTAGGTCTATACTTGGCGATGTTATGGGAGGAGCAAAAATTTGGGCCCCACCCCAAATTTCTATTTTTTAAACCGAGAGGCCAATTTGAACCAAATTTTATGTGAGGGCTTATTGGGTCATAAGTACCTAATTTATGCAGAAATTTTTTTTCCTGTAGCCCCGTGGGAACCACAGGAGCTAAAAATAGAAAAAAATTAAAACGCCTATATCTCAAAAACTGCACGGCAGTGAGAATTTTTATTTGGTGTGAAGCTTTCTTGGGACCAACAGAAAGGATTGGTAAAAAAAAATTGCTATCGGTTTTATCATAGGGTACTTTTTCGGGACTCTGAAAAAGTGCTGAGTCAGTATTTTTTAACACAGTAGGCAATGGGAAAAAAATAAAGAATTGTTTTCTTCCAAACCACTGCTCTAAAAGCTTTCATATTTTACATATAACATCTTTGGAACATTGATTCACATATTTGTAGAAATCAAATTCCTCGGTCCATATTTGGGTTCCCTATGGGAACCCAAATGTTCAAATTAGTGCAATATGAGGGATATATTTTAAAAATCTTCTTCTTCGGATCCACAAATCAGAATCTTTTGATATTTGCTATGCATCATCCTTAGGGGGGTGAGATTGATGTTTGTTCAAGCCAAGTCCCTGAGTTCATATTTGGACTCCCTTTGGGAACCCAAATTGTAACTTAGTGCAATACGAGGTATATTCTTTTAAAATCTTCTTCTTCGCATCCACCGGTCAGAATCTTTTGATATTTGGTATACAGTATGCTTAGGGAGGTGAGATTCAAGTTTGTTCAAGTCAAGTCCTTCGGCTCATATTTGGTCTCCCTGTGGGAGCCCAAATTATAACTTAGTTCAATATGAGGAATATTCTTTAAAAAAAATTTTTTTTTCAGATCCACCAGTCAAAATGTTTTGATATTTGATGTACAGCATTCTTAGGGGCTGAGAGTGAAGTTTGGTAAAGCCAAGTACCTGGGTTCATATTTGGGCTCACTGTGGGAGCCCAAATTATACCAAAATTTTTATTTTCCAAACCAAAAAGTCGATTTGAACCAAATTTGATATGAGGGCTTATTGGGTCATAAGTACCTAATTTATGCCGAAAATTGTTTTCCTGTCCCCCACGGGAACTGCAGGAGCTAAAAAATTTTTTTCTTTTTAAATGCCCATATCTCCAGAACTACATGGCACTGAGAATTTTTATATGGTGTGAAGCTTCCTTAGGACCGGAAGAAAAAAATGGTAAAAATTTTATCATAAGGTTCTTTTCTAGGACTAAAAGTGCCGAGTCATCATTTTTTAACACTGTAGGTAATGGGAATAACGTTGAATAATCTTCTTCTCCCAAACCACTGCTTCAGAAGCTTTTGTTTTTGGGTTCCCTATGGGAGCCCAATGTATAACTTAATTCAGTATGAGAAATATTCTTAAAAAATCTTTTTTTTCTGATACTCCTCTCAGAATCTTTTGATATTTGATTTTTAGTTTTCTTAGAAGCGGCAAATTGAAATTTGTTCAAGTTCTGGTTTATTGATAAAATTGGGCCCAGTAACCAATTCCTGCGTTGAAAGCCCTGTAAAGTGGGCAGTAATAGGCATAAACGATTGACCAAACCTGATATTATAATTATGCCTCTGTAATGATGTAGCCTTAGAAAGTGACCTTAAATTCCAATAAATAAATAGATAAATTATTGAGTACCCAATATGGGGATCTAACATATGAACACTCTGGGTTACTAAGTAGAGAAAACACTTTTATGTTGAAAAACTGATAATAACCACAAGGCAGAATCCCTTGCTATTTTGGTGATATGACTCGGCCAGTATCAGGTGAGCGCCCTCAGGCCCCGTGGGGCCTCTTGTTTTATTATTTTTTTAATCCTTTCCATTTTGTCATATCGATTCATTTTATGCAGTGTTAGTCGCTGCCCTTTTTTGTTGCCTTTTTGTCGCTGTGCCAATGTATTGGGACACAAGGTGTTTAGCATATCACGGATTCTGTAAGAGTTTTATAGTACTGGGCCCTGATTTTATTCTTTCCGAATAAAATCAGCGCCCAGTACAATAAACTCTTACAATTGTATTTTCTAGTTATGACTTTAAATGGGTTGAAATGAACCATTAGCATTTTCAAAGATGTCGCAATTTTCCAGTTGGCAAATTGGCATATCTTTTAAAATACTAATGATTCATTTTAGTCAGTTATATTAATAAATAGAAAACACAGTTCTACAAAATGCATATGTAAAAGTTTTATAGTATTGGCTCCAGATCTTCATATTATTTCTGAATGAATTGTAGTGGTTGGGAATTTTTTTTTTCATTATATTATGCATTTGGTTTGTTTGTTTGTTCGATACCAACAGTGTGCTTCTGTGAGGTTTGAAAATTATACATTTGTTTTTAAATATAACATATACATCAATTATATATTTATAAAAGTTATGCAGCATGCTTTTTATCTGTTTCATCCCATTGAAAACCACGAGAAGAATGATAACAATTTGTGGAAGATATAGATGACCGTCCTTGTCAATTCTAATAAGCTGTTTTCAATATTTGTTAGTCTCGATTTTCCAGTGGCACGGGAACAAACGGTGCTGACGGTGCCTGATAACCCCGAAAAGAATTTTGAATTCTGTCAGTCCTTAATTTTTTTTATGTTAACTTGAGATAAGCTATTGCCACCACCCGTGCGGAAGTCTGTGGGCCTGTTCACATTTTCTTTAGCACAGGCTAAACTCCGTCGTTCTTGTCTGGTCATCACTACATTTCATTTGCAGGTTCGAGGCCATGTCCAGATAAAAATGTCCCACTTTTGGTCACGATCGGTGAATCGTGACGACTACGCGGGCCCGAATCCCGAAAGCCTTAAACACAATGTACAGGTCTAAGTTATGAAGAGATTTCATTGTAACTTGGTAGGATGTCTAGATGAAAACGTCATATTTCCGTTGGGTTCAGCCAACTGCGACAGCCACAGGGGCACGTTAACCTAGACTTCCTTAGCATAGTCTACAGGTTGCATTTATGAAGGGATTTCATTGTAAATTGGTAGATGACTCGGAATAACGTCTAGATGAGAATGTCCTAGTATGGTTGTGATCGGTCATCCGTGAAGGCCGCATGAGCACGTGACCTGGATTTGTTTAGCACAGTCTAAAGTTTATATTTATGAAGCGGTTTCATTGTAACTTGGTAGGGTACGTCCATTTCATGTCTAGGTGAGTCCACCTAGTTTGGTCACGATCGGTCAGCCGTTATCGCCGTTTGGGCATGAGACCAAGATTCCTTTCATTTAACTTGGTAGGATGGCTTGGTATGATATCTAAATGAGACTGTCCTATTTTGGTTGTGATCGGTCAACCATTACCGCCGGATGGGCACCTGCCCGAGATTCCTTTAGCAAACTCTACGAGTCAAATTTATGAAGGGTTTTCATTGTATGGCTCGTTTTGGAATGATGTTACTATCGTAACTTGGTAACTTTGGTTGACATACAGTAACTATGAGGGCCACATCAAACCAGGCCTCAATTCTTTAGTACAGTCTACACCTCAAAATATTCGTCTTATTTCATAATCCTTTTATAAACATTAAACATTATCCTTTTCATCAAACACTACACACAGTCAAGTTGAGTTTCAGTGTCATTGACACTTTCATTAGCTTAACTTGACCAAGTCAAGATAAGCTCTTGCCATCACGCGTGCGGAAGTCTGTGAGTCTGTAAGTCTGTTCACATTTTCGTTAGCACAGGCCACATCCCGCAGGTCTTGTCCGATCGTCACTAAATTCCACTTGCGGGTTCTAGGTCATGTCTAGATGAGAACTTCCCATTTTGGTCGCAATCGGTCTCACCTGTCGACTGCGCTGGTTCGAAACCTAAAATCTTGAGCACAGTTTGCAGTGCGTATTTGTGAAGAGATTTCATTTAACTTGGGAGGATGGATCCTTATAATGTCTAGATGAGAACGTCCTTTTTTCTTGTGATCGGTCAACCGTGACGGGCGCGCGGGCACATGACCTAGCACAATATACAGGTCGTATTTATGAAGGGATTTCATTGCAACTTGATAGGATGACTCGGTATATCTAGATGACACTGTCTTATTTTGGTCGCGGTCAGTCAACCGTGACCGCCTGACCTGGCACATGACCTAGACTCCTTTAGCAAAGTCTACGAGTTATTTATGAAGAGATTTCATTGTAACTTGGTACGATGACTCGTTTTGGGATGATTTTACGGTGACTTGGTTACTTTGTTTGACATGTGTTAACTGTGAGGACCACATCAACCCACAGCGTTCATAAATAAAACATACACGGAGTGTACATTAAGTGGCAATAGTGCAGTTAAATACATTCAGGACTTTTGTTCAGTAGAAACATGCCCTATTTCCCTGATTCATTGAGCCGGTAGCTCTTTCTAGTAGGTGTTTGATATAATAAATAATATAAGAGAAGAGGGTTTTGCCTCTTATTTTGGAACATTTTTGAAACATTGAAACTTGGATGATGAAAAGATGCCATCTCCCCGAGTTACTTAACAACTGGCAATTATGTTTAGTGTCAACAAATAAGTTATTGTGTGGATAATGAAAGTGTCAATGACACAATAGCTTAACGTGACGGCGTGTACTGTTTGATTGAATAGATAATGTTCAATGTTCCTGAAAGGATTACGAAATCAAGAAGAATAATTTGATGTGTAGACTGTACTAAAGATCTGAGGCCTGCGTTGATGTGAGAAGATCTAAGCTCACGTATATACTTCGACGAACCCTCATCACAATTGGGTCCGAGTCTGTGATCAGTTATTGTAGGTCCGTGCAATTTGGCCTTCAATACCTGGTTAACCCTTTACCCAACGCTACGGCCAAATCCGGCCAGCGCTATTCACAAAATTCACCATTCAATTTTTATTACTTTTTATTTTTCGTCACAAAAACATAGCTTATGACCCCTCATTAGAACGAGCTCAACGAGCTCGTTCCATTGAGGGGCCATAAGCTATGTTTTGGAGGCAAAAAATTAAAAACAATAGTGCTTCAAGAGTTTATTTGGAAGTGTCGTCTGGTTTTCGTGTTAGGTAAAGGGTTGAATGGAAACACCATCCAGAGACTGATAATTCACGGGTTCAAGACTGATTTGGACGAAGCAGCTCGCGAATACATCCGGACAATCAGTATAATCCATGGATTCCGTCCAACTTTGTCAAGAGCAGGAACTCTGAAGACAAGAGACATTGGCGGCGGTGCAAGTGAACATAAATTCTGATGTTTCGGCGCTTTCGTCATTTTCGGACATTACGATTTTCGTGTTTTAATTGTGTTGCTGCGGGTCGCATCAATTCGAGTGGAGAGGTTATATGACTGTGGCATTATATGGAAACTCACAAATTATTTTCTTAATACTCAAGAATTGATATTTTAAAATAAGAAGGTCACATAATTATTTTTCTCTCAATTAAAACGTTTCCAGTTAAAATATTAAAGTCCATGTTTGCTCATTTGGGAAAGACTATTGTTTTTCTTAAATTTTCAAAAAATTATTTTGTCTGTGGCAAGCTCGAAAACTAGCTGAACGATTTCAACCAAATTTGGCACACTTATGTAGCACCATGGGAACTCGCAAAATCCCATTTCCCATGTCTGTGAAAACGCGTATTTTCAAAATATTCTGCCAAAACCTTCAAAATTTCACCATTTTTCGAATATTCCAAAATTGTTTACAGTTATTTAGCTCAAATTTTCCACACATTTAGAGCATAATTTGACACACCACAATTACCACTCAAATCTTTCAACATTAACCCCCATTGGCCCAAAATGACATGAATATAGCTTTTTTCTTCAAAATTGACCAACTTCAAGAGCAAATTTCTCTAATTGCAAGGTTGTTGTAACAATTATTTTGATATGGATAGATGAAACAATGATTGCGGAAGAAAGTTACGGTTTACTTTTTAATCTCAGATTTAACCCTCAAGCACAATGAGGGCGAGAATAAGAGTACCGTTTGAAAATACCAAAATTAGCCATCTTTGGTTGCTTTTCTATCATTTTGGAAAGAGTTAATTTCAAACACTTTACTGACTAGATTTCAGAAACACGTGTGTACACACAAAGTAAACCCTGACGATTCGTCATTAATGTACAGAAAAATCGGGTTAAATAATTAATATGGCTGATAGTTTCATGTGTACACAAAACCGCCTTCTTTTTCACATTAATAAGTTGGGAAAGCCCGTAATGTGGTCAACAAATTACAATTTTCTAGCTGAGTGTTGTTGTTGCTATCCAAGTGCCAGCTACATACCGGTTTGGATTGGAAGTGACGAATCTAATCTCAAATGGCTCAATCACTTTTATTCGATGCAATTGGCATTGTTATGTAAATTGTATTTGATCGTAAAACCTGCTTTGTTGCACGATATGTATATAATCTTTGATAAAAGCCAGAGACTGGACCCCGCCATCATTTCTAGCACAACGTTGACGTAGCCAAATTTGAGGTTATCTCATGGCCCGTCGCCCGTCCGTTAACAATTCAATACGGCTCGGACAAGAGGCCGATCTTTACGAAACTTCTTGGGTACCTTTGTTATCACCGTGGGACGAGAACGAGTCTTTTTGCGTGTGGTCCGAAATTCAAGATGGCTGCCGGAGGCCATTTTGTACCGAAATTAGGTACAATCAGTCTTTTGTGTAGAACTTCTATATGAAGGTTCTGATTTGAATAAGGTTTTGAATGAATGTTTTAACATGGAATAAATCACATATAATACTGGTTTTTTCTCGTGCAGAAATTATGCAAATTAGATGAACTTTGATTTATTCAGTGCTGCAGTGGGGCCCATTCAATTGGATATCTCTAAAGAAACTGAACAACCCCGTTAATTGAAATTACTTTCCCAACACGAAATCATTTCCATAACCTCCAGTACAAATTTGACCTGTTAATTGGATATAGGCTATAAAGTCAACTCCTGTTAATTGAATAAAAAATCTTGTATCCTGTCGAGAAATTACCCTAACTCTCCCCCAGTTTTCTTTGTTTATAGACCCATTTGGCCGCAGGACATCCAATACAGGCATTTTATCTATTATATTTTGTTTGACAGAGCTTATGGACCTCTGCCAAACAAGATATAATAGAATAAATGCTAAGTTTATCTCTAGAATACAGGAAAGTGACACAATCCTTGTTAATTGAATACTTCTGTTAAGTGAATAATTTTCATTGGCAAATTGGCTATTCGATTATTAGGGTTCCACTGTATACTGATACACTGTAAGTGCACATGTCAATACGGCTCGGGCTGGAGGGCATATTTATGAACCGATCTTCACAAAACGTCTTGGGTATCTTTGTTATCACCATGGGACGAGAACGAGTGTTTTTGGGTGGGGTCCGAAATTGAAGTTGGCTGCTGGTGGACATTTTATACCGAAATTAGGTGCAATCAGTTTTTTTTATACAGAACTTCAAGGACTACGCTTGTTATCATCATGGGATGGTAACGAGTGCTTTTAGGCTCGGCCAAAAATTATCGCTGTGGTATGAGAACAAATATTTTGGGGTTCTGTCAGACCAATTCGCGGACTCAAAACGTGAGATAATTAAAAATCTTCTCCAAAAACACCAGACAAAATAATGTTTCTTGAATTCAGCATCCCTAGGATGTATACTGCTTGTTCTCTTGGATTTGTCAGCAGCATTCGACACAGTTGACTATGATATTACCATGCAGACGTTGACACAGCATGGCATATGTGGAACTGTCTTATCGTGGTTTGCATCATATCTAGAAGGTCGCAGTCACCACATATATATCAATAAGATCGTTTTAGAAAGCAGGATGTTAAAGTGTGGTGTTCCTCGGGGCTCAGTTCTTGGGCCACTCTTGTTTTCTTTGTGCACTTCTCTAGGTCGCTTTTTTAAAAAGCATGGCATATTATATTATCTGAACGCAGACGACACACAACTGTACATCACATCCAACCGATCTGTTCCAAGTGACTCATTCTCTGCAGTCAGTAACATGGAAACTTGCAGAAATCTGGTGCGGGAATGGATGATAGATTTTAAACTGAAAATGAATGATCCTTAAACTGAATTCTTAGTGATATCCGGGGTCCGCATGCCTACATCCTCGGTTACATCAATTCTGGGTTGGAAACAACATCACTATGAAAACTGAATCGGCCAGGAATATTGGACTGATTATGGACTCAAATTTAAAACTAGACATCCTTATCAATAAGATATGTCAAAAATGCTACTGGTAGCTTCGTAATGTTGGAAGACTGCGACCTTATCTTAACCAGTCAGAACTTGAAAAACATGTGCACTCCTTCATCACCTCACAACTATAGACTATTGTAATTCAGTGTTAGCGAAGCTGTCCCAGTACCCGATTCAGGCGCTTCAAAACGTTCAGAATACTGCTGCTAGGGTAATTACTGGTATCAAAAGCTCTGAACACATAACACCCGTTTTGAGACTTCACTGGCTTCCAGTTAAACAGAGAATTGATTTCAAAATATTGATCTTAGTATTTAAATGTATCCACAAACTGGCTCCAGTTTACCTGCAAGAGCTCCTCAATGTATATACACCATCACGCAGTCTCAAATCTAAAAAAAACAAATTCAACAAGAGCTATTGCTGAAGACAATTCACACCCCAAACTGCATTGCTGGACTGATGAAGCATAAATGAATTAAAACAAGTAATAAAAAAAATAATGTGACAACACAGAAAAGCATTCTTGTCTTGGGAAATGTTACAATTTAATTACATACCAAGTTCCATAATCATTTACTTGAGTTAAGAGAGTAGTATATAAGGTACCCGATCGTGCCTTATTACCCGGAGCTTTGGGGGTGCAGCTAGTGTTAAATTCCCATAGGAACCGGAACCGTTTGGGGGTGCAACTTTGGGGGTGCAAAATGTCGGCACCATACATCTAGATCCGCCAAGCAGTGTAGTACTGTATATATAGTATACTATGGCATGTATAGTGATATATGTACGCATGGGGCTATAGGTATATATTATGGGTAAGTGACTGAAAGATGATGGGAAAATTGGGTTTTCTTGAATGTTTTTCCCGCGAAACGGTTGACGTTGCTATTGACGTCGTGACGTCATGATACGCGCGCGACGTCATAGAGATGTTGACCACTGTTATTGTCCAGTATACAATCTGAGATAACGTTATTCGGGTCAGTGGATGTCGGACTTCTTGTAGGGGGGGGGGGGGGGGTTGATATGGTAGTTGTGGTATATATCCATGTTGGTATACTATTAGCCCTTGGGTCTGCATATTATGCTATGTTTGCTATAGGTAGGTCAAGCAGTATTGTGGGCATGGGGGGTCATGTATGGTCGGCCAGTGCGGTATTGCAAGATAGTCCTTGGTGGTTTAAGTTGGACAGTATAGGATGAATGGTCTGTTGGCCTATTACCCCCTTAGTACTATTAACCTAACGAATCCTTTGTATTATCGTATGGCTGGTATTGGTAGTTTAGCCTTAGGTCGGGCAGTATTATAATCGTGTGTTTAGAAGTGGGATATAGGATGCATTGTATATACCGCTGATGGTCCCCTGTTAGTCCTCTGTGTTATTAACCAACCGATTGCTTTGTATTATTCTATGATTGGTATAGGTAGTACGTTATAGCAGGTCAAGTGGTATTGTGGGGCGGGGGTAATGCCTGGCAGTATAGAACGGCAGTATAGTATGGACGATATATACCTCTGTGGGCCCCTACAGGGACCATGTTAGCCCTTAGAACTATTAATCCACCTGATGCTTCATGTTATCCTATGACTGGTATAGGTAGTATGCAATGCTAGGCATAGGGGTATTGTGGTAGGGGTACTGCCTGGTAGTTTAGAACGGTACTATAGTATGGCGGTATATACACCTATAGGCCCCTGATAGTGCTTGGTACTATTAACCAACCGATTGCTTTGTATTATTCTATGATTGGTATAGGTAGTACGTTATAGCAGGTCAAGTGGTATTGTGGGGTGGGGGTAATGCCTGGCTGTATAGAACGGCTGTATAGTATGGACGATATATACCTCTGTGGGCCCCTACAGGGACCATGTTAGCCCTTAGTACTACTGATCCACCAGGTGCTTCATATTATTGAGCGGTATTCTGGGGTGGGGTCAATGCCTGGTAATACAGAACGGCAGCAGAGTATAGTTGGTATATTCCCCTGTAGGTCCCATCCTAACTGTTGATAGTATTAACCTACCAAATGTTTGTATCATCCTGTTACTGGTAAGGTGGTACGTAATACCAGTAGTTCCTACCCTATTCCGAGTACTCTTGTTGTTTCATTTATCTAGATCATTTATATAAATTATAATTAACCAATTAGATTGCTTGATTTCCCATAATCTGTATGCAGAATTATCTCCCTCTGTATAATAAAAGCCTATATCCGATGGCAATATCCCCGGCACCCCAATTTCGGCACCCCTTTTTGAAAAACATATGGCCTTCGGCACCCCTTTTTCTGAAATGAGGATAAGAGTCGTAGTAAATTATACCTCATTGAGGGATTTTTACTACGACTCTTATCCTCATTTCAGAAAAAGGGATTCTCCAGTAGGTATCCTCGATAGGTATCCTCAAATAATACAATATCAGGCCATAGGTATCCTCAAATTCTGAAATGAGGATAAGAGTCGTAGTAAAAATCCCTCAATGAGTCCTCATTTATTATCCCTCATAGCCTCATTGAATTTTGAGGTTATGAGGACCATTGAAAATCCCTCATTGAGGGATTTTTACTACGACTCTTATCCTCATTTCAGAATTTGAGGATACCTATGGTCTGATATTGTATTATTTGAGGATACCTATCGAGGATACCTACTGGAGAATCCCTTTTTTCTGAAATGAGGATAAGAGTCGTAGTAAAAATCCCTCAATGAGGTATAATTTACTACGACTCTTATCCTCATTTCAGAAAAAGGGGTGCCGAAGGCCATATGTTTTTCAAAAAGGGGTGCCGAAATTGGGGGTGCCGGGGATATTGCCATCGGATATAGGCTTTTATTATACAAAAGGGAGATAATTCTGCATACAGATTATGGGAAATCAAGCAATCTAATTGGTTAATTATAATTTATATAAATGATCTAGATAAATGAAACAACAAGAGTACTCGGAATAGGGTAGGAACTACTGGTATTACGTACCACCTTACCGGTAACAGGATGATACAAAGCATTTGGTAGGTTAATACTATCAACGGTTAGGATGGGACCTACAGGGGAATATACCAACTATACTCTGCTGCCGTTCTGTATTACCAGGCATTGACCCCACCCCAGAATACCGCTCAATAATATGAAGCACCTGGTGGGTCAGTAGTACTAAGGGCTAACATGGTCCCTGTAGGGTCCCACAGAGGTATATATCGTCCATACTATACTGCTGTTCTATACTGCCAGGCATTACCCCCACCCCACAATACCACTTGACCTGCTATAACGTACTACCTATACCAATCATAGAATAATACAAAGCAATCGGTTGGTTAATAACACAGAGGACTAACAGGGGACCATCAGCGGTATATACAATGCATCCTATATCCCACTTCTAAACACACGATTATAATACTGCCTGACCTAACGCTAAACTACCAATACCAGCCATACGATAATACAAAGGATTCGTTAGGTTAATAGTACTAAGGGGGTAATAGGCCAACAGACCATTCATCCTATACTGTCCAACTTAAACCACCAAGGACTATCTTGCAATACCGCACTGGCCGACCATAACCCCCCATGCCCACAATACTGCTTGACCTAGCTATAGCAAACATAGCATAATATGCAGACCCAAGGGCTAATAGTATACCAACATGGATATATACCACTACTACCATATCAACCCCCCCCCCCCCCCTACAAGAAGTCCGACATCCACTGACCCGAATGACGTTATCTCAGATTGTATACTGGACAATAACAGTGGTCAACATCTCTATGACGTCGCGCGCGTATCATGACGTCACGACGTCAATAGCAACGTCAACCGTTTCGCGGGAAAAACTTTCACGAAAACCCAATTTTCCCATCATCTTTCAGTCACTTACCCATAATATATACCTATAGCCCCATGCGTACATATATCACTATACATGCCATAATATACTATATATACAGTACTACACTGCTTGGCGGATCTAGATGTATGGTGCCGACATTTTGCACCCCCAAAGTTGCACCCCCAAACGGCTCCGGTTCCTATGGGAATTTAACACTAGCTGCACCCCCAAAGCTCCGGGTAATAAGGCACGATCGGGTACCTTATATACTACTTATGAGAGTTATGAATATTCTCGGACGGACGCACACACGGGCGGACGGACGGACGAACGGACGTTCTACCGCAGATGTACTTGTGAGGTGATTTTAGTGTTAGGTGTGGGGAAAATTGCGCAACTCACAAGTGGGTTTTTCGCACCTCGCAAGTTGAAAAATACCTCACAAGTGGTTGGTGTACTAACAGTTTTATCCCCCAGCCTCACAAGTAACGACTGTACACGGGCGGTCACCTCGCAAGGCCATCTGCGGTGGCACGGACGCACAGACGGACGAACGCATGTAACCAGTATACCCCCCCCCCCCCCCCCATTTTCTTCGAAAGTGGGGGTATAACTAGTAGTATCTTTTAGCAGGTCTAATCTGGCTAATGATCGCGTGTTCTCCATCGTGGGTCCTAGGCTGGAATTCCCTGCCTATTAGTGTCAGAAATTCAGAAACTCTCGACATTTGAAAAGAAATCTTGAAACTTTCCTATTTACTGAAGCATTCTCCTGAACCTCCCTAAGAGGCAACCGAAACAGATATGACTCTTTGTATTTCTGCCAAGCGTTTTAGAGCACTATTCGTGTTTTTACGCTCTGGAAATCAATTATTATCATTATTAGCTCAACTTGACAAAGTCAAGCTGAGCTGTTGCCGTCACTTCTTGTCCGTCAGCGTACATCCTGGCGTACGTACGTACGTCCGCAATTTCATTTAGCACACTACACAGGTCACATTTATAATCGGATCAATTTGAAACTTGGTATGCTTGTTTGGGGTGACTTCTAGATGGGAGCTATCGATTTTCTTCCATTTCTGTCAAAACATGTTGCCGCAGGCAACGGCCGTTGGACCCAGTTTAGTCAGACCTCAATATTTCCCTTTGGCATACCCTACAGGGCACATTTATAATCTGATTTCTTTGAAACATGGTATGCTTATTTGGGGTGAACTCCAGATGGGAGCTATTGATTTTCTTCCATTTCAGGCAAAAAATGCTGTCGCTGGCAACGAGCTTTGAACTTAGTTTAGTCAGACATCAATATATTCCTTTGGCACACCCTACAGGACACATTTATGATCAGATCGGTTTGAAACTTGGTATGCTTGTTTTGTTGACCTCTAGATGGGAGCTATCGATTTTCTTCAATTTCCGTTAAAAAATGTTGCCGCGGCCAACGTCCTTAGAACTTTGTTTAGTCAGACCTCAATATTTCCCTTTGGCACACCCTACAGGGCACATTTATGATTGGATTGCTTTGAAACCTGGCATACTTGTTTGGGGTGACCTCTGGATGGGAGCTATCGATTTTGTTCCATTTCCGTCAACAACACCAACAGCAGTCCAACCACACCACCAAGAACTGCTACGGTTTCACCAACTCAGACACCTCCACCGAAGAAAACCCGACTTAGACACAGGCGCCGCGAAGTACCTGTACACTTTCTTCCTTTGACACGTCCGGGCATGTTGCGTAAAAATACACCACACTGTAAAAGTGTCGAAAGGGGCTTCCCTCACATCGTCCCTGCGCGCCTTCGGTGCGCGAAACTATTGATCCTGATTGCCTGAGACTGAACTCTGGAATTCTTTGGTTACAGGACACTCTGTCCCTCAGAGTTCGATGTCAAAACCATCTATATTCATTGTTACTTGATTCCGTCATTGGATGTAAATAAACGTTTCCGTTTATGTGGGTCTCACATAAGTGTATGTAATGAGGTTTTCATGCCATATTGGCAAGACCCCGGAAGTGAGGTCATGTCACGTAACCCAGTGGCGCCATATGGTTTTGTCACGGTAACCCGTGTGAGCGGCCATCTTGTGACGTCATCCCCATAGTGATACGTGGTATTAGTGCGCATGCGTAGCGCTTGTTAGGGTGATACGTGTTTCCGTCGGCCATTTTGTATACTGGAGGGCGCCATCTTGGTTTCTATGGTAGCACATGGTTTCTATGGTAGCACATGGTTGCTATGTTATCCAAAGGCTTCTAGTAGGACAGGGGCATGTACCTCTGTACAAGAGTGATTGAACGGGAGTAAATCTAATTACCACAAACAACCCGACAATCCCTCCAAATCACCATAACGACTTAATTTAAAACGGATTTCCCCAAAATCCTTTTTAGGTCCGCCATACCATGGCACTGAGAGACCCCCAGGTACAGAGAAGGCGCCCCCCCCCCCCCGGGGTAAATTCGATTGAAGTAGAGTAGTTTTTTCTGGTTCGGATTTTCCCAGAATCCCATCTTTTCTGTCAATTACAGATGCTACTCTAACCCTAGAAGTTCATATAGTCCACACTATCTCTGGTTCCCTCATCCAAGTCTTATAATCATCAGTGCTTGATATTCTGTAACCTGTATGCCTAGTTATCTCCCTTGTGTTTAATGAAAGCCAACAATCTATCGAGCAGTTACTGATAAGTCATTGCTCGAACGACTCGAACCCCATCGAGCAAATAAGCTATCGAGCAATTGCTCGTTCGAGTGACTCGCACATACGACTCTTAGCCTCATTTCGGTATTTGAGGATACCTATGACCTGGTATTGTATTATTTGAGGATACCCATCGAGGATACCTTCTGGAGAATCCCTTTTTTGTCGCATGAGGCCATGATAGCCATGAGAAAAGCCATCGATGAGGTCTAATAAACTATCCCTCTTAGTCTCATTTCGTTTGAGGCCATGGGGGCCATGAGAAAAGCCTTCAATGAGGTCTAATTTACTATCCCTCTTAGCCTCACTTCGTTTGATGCCACGAGGGCCATGAAAAAATATTTCAATGAGGTCTAATTTACTACCCCTCTTAGCCTCATCTCGGTATTCAGCAGCCATATCCCGTGGCACCCCAATTTCAGCGCCCCTTTGTGGAAAACGTCTGGCCTTCGGCACCTCTTTTTAGTCGTAGTAGGCCATGAGGGTTATGAGAACAGCCCTCAGTAAGGTCTAATGTACTATCCCTTTTAGCCTCATTTCGTTTTAGGCCATGTGGGCCATGAAAAAATCCCCCTATGGGGTCTAATCTACTATCCCTCTTAGCCTCATTTCGGTATTTGCGGACACCTATGATCCTGCTTCTATACAGGTAGCCTTACCAACAGCTTCCATCTTATCTCCAAAGGTCCAAGGCCACTACTTGTCTATGGTCAATCTGTCCTATCATTCTTCGACAGCAGTCTTGTGTCGTTGTGGTCTTGTGCCAGTACTATTGACTACTGTTATTCAACCATTAATATTGACTTGTAACACTACTTCCTAGCTATACCTTCTAGACCTTCAAAATGTTCAATCTGATTGCTTCATTTCCCCTGTATAACACGTATACATCGAGACAAGCTATTTAAGGAGTTCCGTAATTGGGATACCTAGCCGATTCCGTAAAGTTGGATTCCGTATTTTAACACTCGAGGGTATTCCCCTTCCCTATTGTAAGAATTAAGTTCAAATTGAGTTAATATTATATACTCTCATTGGGGTTATAGTTCAAAAATAAAGTTGATTGATATCACCTTCCTTATATTTTCATTATGACTGTAGTTAAAAATTCATTCAGTTAAACTTTGTTCAGTTCAAGGGTGTTAATTCTATATATATATTACATACAGTTCATTTAAACAGTCCAAAGAGGTTAACACTGGGTTATATATTTTCATTGGGATTATAGTTCAAAACAACTTTTTGGGGTTCAATCACTTAAACTTTTGTTCAGTTCAAGAGGATTAACATTGGGTTATATTTAGGGGTTGTAGTTCAAAAATTTGTTCATTTTGTTATGTTCTGTTCACTTCGACCAGGGTTGTGTTGGATCTTCGTTCACTTCGTTCTGTTCAGTTTCTTGCAATATTAAGTGGGTGTAACCAACCCCTTTCCATATCCACGAGTATTAAAATGTGAAAACACGGAATCCAATTTTACGGAATCGGCTATGAATCCCAATTACGGAACTCCTAATATAGCGTGTCTCGATGTATACGTGTTATACAGGGGAAATGAAGCAACCAGATCGAACGTTTTGAAGGCCTGAGCGAAGGTAGGCCTATAGGTAGGAAGTAGTGTTGCAAGTCAATATTAATGGTTGAGACATGGTTCAGAATAACAGTAGCCAATAGTACAGGTGCAAGGCCGCAATGGCACAATACTGCTGTACTACTACTAATAATAATTAATAATAATAATTTTAAAGCCTAGAATCCACACACGGTGCTAAATGGCTGTACAATAATTACATATACACATATACACATGCATTCTCTCACAGATACATGGATCACTATTATCATTTATTGGTGCCCAACGCCACATCAGCAACCAAGGTTATACCATGGCGATAAGCGACAGAACCTAAAAGAAAAAGGGTATTGAATTATAACAAAATAAAAAACAAAACAAGCTACAACTTTATCAAAACAAGTATGTGAGTGTGACTTGACGAGTAACGAGACAATCCTCACTGACTCAGTCTCATCCACGCACCTGGTAATGTCAGAAGCTAATGACAGGACAAATAGACCATGGACAAGTGGTGGCCATGGAGCTTCAAAGATAAGATGGAAGCCGTTGGTAAGACTACCTGTATAGGAGCTGGTCATGGGTATCCTTAAATATCGAAATGAGGCTAAGAGGGACAGCAGATTTGACATCATTGAGGGATTTTGTCATGGCCGCAAACGAAATGAGGCTAAGAGGGATAGTAAATTAGACCTCGCTGTGGGCTTTTCTCAAGCCCTCATGGCCTCATACGACTAAAAGGGGTGCCGAAGGCCAGACGTTTCCCAAAAAAGGGTGATGAAATTGGGGTGCCACGGAATATGGCTGTTAAATACCGAGATAAAGCTAAGAGAGATAGTAAATTAGACCTCATTGGGGGATTTTTTCATGACCCTCATGGCCTCAAATAAAATGAGGCTAAGAGGGATAGTAAATTAGACCTCATTGAAGGTTTTTCTCCTAGCCCGCATGACCTCATACGACTAAAAGGGGAGCCGAAGGCCTGACGTTTTCCAAACGGGGTGCTGTAATTGGGGTGCCACGGGACATGGCTGTTAAATACCGAGATGAGGCGAAGTGGAATAGTAAATCAGACCTCATTGGGGGATTTTTCGTGGTCCTCATGGCTTCAAACGAAATGAGGCCAAGAGGGATAGTAAATAACGCCTCATTGAGGGCTTTTCTCGTAGCCCTCATGGCCTCATACGCCCAAAAAAGGAATTCTCCAGAAAGTATCCTCGATGGGTATCCTCAAATAATACAACACCAGGTCATAGGTATCCTCAAATACCGAAATGAGACTAAGAGTCGAGTGTGCAATTGCTCGATAGCTTTTGTGCTCGATGGGGTTCGAGTCGTTCTGGCCATGACTTATCAGTAACTGCTCGATAGATTCTTGGCTTTAGGAATCACATAGGCTTTCATTATACATAAGGGGGATAACTATGTATACAGGTTGCGGAACATCACGTGATCACTCACCGTCCGTACTCCGTGGACGTGGTGTTTGCACCTGCCCCTCCAAAACTAATTTTAGTTATACATGTATTTGAGTGATTGCTTGCTCTGACATCGCATTTGTTTTTTTTTTTTCAAATCAATTTGCCCAGCATCATAGGGAGGGTGTGTGGGAAAATCCACCCAAATTCTTTAAAAATCTCATCAACCAGAGGGTACAATGACTTGATATTTGGAATGGAGCTTCCTTTTCAGGTGTAGAATCAAGTTTATTCAAACGAAGTTCGTGGATCAACATTTGCTTTTGTATTGGGAGAGGCAAGATTTTGGGGCCCGCCCGAAATGTCTATTTTCTGAACCAACCGATGGTCCGATTTGAACCCAATTTGATATGAGATATCATTGAGTCATAAGTACTTCATTCATGCAAAAAAACAATTTTTCCGTGTCCCCGTGGGAACCCCAGAAGCTAAAAATAGAAATATTTTCAAATGCCCATATTTCCACAACACACAAACACTGAACTGTTATTTGGTATGAAGCATCGGACCAGTAGAATCGAATGGTAAAAAATGGCCATCGGTTGTGTCAGGGTGTTCTATTGGGGGCGCCGAAAAAATGCTGAGTCAGCATATTTGCTAAAATTAAAAGAGACATTTTCTCCATAACCATTGATCAGAATCTTTTGATATTTGGTATACAGCATCCATGAAGGGGGGGGGGGGGGGGGGGGAGCGGGGCAGATACAAGTGTTTTAAAATGAAGCCCTTGATTCTTTGGGCTCAATACAGCGGCCTAAATTTTTAACTTAGGGCAATACGGGGAATGATCTTTCAAAACTTCCGAATTTTTAACTTAAGGTTATATGGGGAATGATCTTTAAAAACTTCTTCTTCAGATCCACCAGCCAGAATGCTTTGATATTTGGTATACGACATCTCTAGGCGGGTCAGATTCCAGTTTGTTCAAATCGGGTCCCTGAGTTAATATTTGGGCCCGAATTTAAACTTTGTTCAATATGAGGGAATTTCTTAAAAAGTCTTCTTCTTAGAACGTTTTGATATTTGGTATACGGCCTCTCTGGGAGGGGGAGGGGGTGGTCAGATTCCAGTTTGTTCAAATCGAGTTCTGGGTTAATATTTGGGCTTTTTATGGGAGTCTGAATTTTAATTTAATGAAATAAGAGGGAACTTCTTTTAAAATAATCTTCTCTGGACAGATCCATCAGTTAGAATGCTTTTGTATTTGGCATACAACATCTACGACTACCTTGTTAGCAGCACAATATAAAAAGTACAAAGCCCATTAGGTAGAATTCATTAATAGTAAAACTTCATTTTGCCACTTTTAGCTTATGTAGTCTTGAGAAGAGTTAATCGCCCCCTTAGTGCATGCGAGGGGAGCGAATTTTAGCGATCCTGTATTTGTAAGAACGCCAGGCCTTCACCTAGTCCATAGTTTTAAGCATTCTGAAAAATGTTAAAGCCTGGAGGGAGTATATGGTTGTAAGTAATCTTTATGTATCTATCCTGATTTCAGTTCCAAGGATTATGTCAGGATTTATACTTTCGATAAGGGTATGTACATGTCCTTGTTTACTTTTGATGGATTGAAAATTTACGTTCAGTATTCTTTGTGGTACAGTTCTCTTTGTTCGGTCAGTTTTGGTCTTATCTGGAGTCGATGTATATTCGATGGTAGTGCACTGATGAGAGAGGTGTCGGACAGAATACTACTGTTTGGATACGCTAGACACAAACAAGTAACATAGTGTCGAATGGTTCGGATAGCCACGTACGATACAGTCCCATACGATTGCACTCTCGTTTGCATATATGTTGTAGGAGCTTGTGGTCACGGACTGACACGAGACATTATACCGCTGCTTGCATGTCACACACTATTTCCCAGTCGTTCCATATGACTGGCTTGATCGTGTGTCATGTAGATAGATTGAAGGTTCTAGTCCTGGGTTTGGATTGATGTCGCTTGATGCTTTAGACAGAATGACGGCCAGATATAATGGTGATGATCTGTATTTTGTTTTTTCTACGTTTTTGTCCTTTTCTGTGTGGTAGTATTTTAGAGTAAGTAGATCACTGGCTGTGTGTTTATCAGTATTCACAATTAACAGATCCCAAGCATCCTTGTTCATCGGTTTACTACCAGTCTGGTCCAGGCAGTCGTGGAACCAAATATGACTTCGTAGAAGCGTACACAGGGTTAATTGTGATGAAATGCTTGGATTGACTCTGCAATCTGCATTGAAGGCTGATAAGATTAACTTGCCTATACCCTTTCTTAAAAATGTATACATGATCGGTTTTCCTTTCACCAAAAGGCCTCTCAAGGCTTATTGGGTAAGTTGAAGAGAGATAAAAGTTCTGCTTCTTCTACTTCAATTTGCAGAAGTTAAGACTATTGTCGTAGCATTCGGTGTACCGGCATGTGTCAATCAGTATGTGTTTCGTAATCGCCTTAGCTGATTTCCGTGATGTGCATGATCTGTCATATTGATTGAGATTTTGATGGCTTTCCTCGTGCTACCAATTTGGGTTTTCTGTCTCGCTGGACGTATTTGCTGACGTTAACTGTACATATTTCTCTTGATGCTTTTATTAATTTCAACTGTTTTTGTGTTGAGCTGTTCAACCTGCCTTGTTAAATCGAGTTCTTCTTTCTTGTATTTTCTGGTTCAGTGTGGTCTTTGTATCTGTTGTAATTTACAATGGACAGTAAAGAACTGTCCATGAATTTGATCTCTGCTAATGAACAATTTCTATTTTGATCGCTCTGTTGAATTGTTCAACGACTTGATGTATAACATTGTTATTATTATGTCTCGGTGAGATGGCCCTCCCTCTCTTAACTGTCATGTCACATGTCTCTGACCTCAAATAAAACACAACTTGTTGATGGCGTTTTACTGCCTTCTCTGGTCTTTATTCTTTGAAGTCAACCAGTTCAGATCAGTTTGGGGGTCAATTCAGCCTTCCAGTCTATTCGGTCTGAGTCAATTCGCCATGAGTCAAAAATAATCGGTTAAACTATATTTTAGTTAAATAAAACGTAAATAACAGAAATTCTGAATTTTTCAAAGAACTTTATTCTGAAAACGTAGAGGTACAGATAATTCAGTCTTTGATTTCTAGTTTCTGAACAACTGTTTTCACAACCATAAAGCAGTGGGATTAGTGTCTTGTTTTTCGTATGGTCGCAATTTTTTACCACAGGTAAAACTGTTTTTAGAGTGATCACGTTGCATCATCATCATCATCATCATCATCATCATCATCAATTCTCGGATTATAAGTCTTTCTTGACTTCTGGATCTGGTACTTAATATTTGTGAGAACAATTGCTCATGTGTGAAGTTGTCTCGTGGTCATAAATATGTCTCTGATTTCCATTTTTTATTCGCTGCTTAAGTTGTACTAATTATACTTAGAGACAGTAATAAAGAAGACTTTCTTTTCTATTCAAACTGTGTGTTGTCAATCAATTAATTCCCTAATCCATATTGACAGTCAGTTGTGGTGGAAATTATCTCATTTGGCAGGTTAGATAATATAGGTTATTAGGTTGTTAAATTGAAAAATACTGATCAATTAACACCTCTTAATATCCTCTAATATCTAGCCTGGCGGATGAGATAATCCCAAATTTCGGATTCCCTAATCAAAGCCTCAATCAACACCCAATAAGGCCGCCACTTAACCAAACACCGTAATTAACTACACTCCCATCATGAATAAGTTACAAATAACCGTGTGGAACGCTAGAAGCGTTAACAATAAAAAACTTCAAATCAGCCGATATTTCGAAGACACAGACATTATCTGTATCTGCGAAAGTTGGCTTCGACCCAATAAAAACTTCTCGGTAAGCGGGTTCAACACTATTAGAAGAGATCGATTAAACACCACTGGTGGAGGCGTCGCTCTTCTAATAAAGCAGAACATCAAAACCAAAACCATAAGAACTAATCACCTCGACACGGAGGTGATTGCTACTGAAATCACTGTTGATAATAAAAACATCGCGATTGTTTGTTATTACAATGACCCAAGCAAAAGTGTTTCTGACACTGTCTTTCAATTCTTTACGAGGAAATACAAACACTGCATTTTCCTCGGCGACTTCAATGCCAAACACCTGTATTTTGGCTGCAACAAAACTACCGCAAACGGTGAAGCCCTCTTTGAAATCACAAAAAACATAACCTTCATGTGGTTATGAATGACAGCTCAGCAACCTATATCAGTAATAACCAATTATTCTCATCCGAAATCCTCGATCTAATTATCGCTAGTGACTCCCTGATAAATCATATCGACGACCACTGGGTCGGCGATGACGACTTAGGCAGTGACCACCTCCCGGTCCATGCCTCTCTGCAGCTTGGAAATGGCCCACTCAGGTACCCCCCCCCCCCACACTCTCCGTAGAAACTTCAGGAAAATTAATTGGAACCTCTACCGCGACATCATTGACGTCAAACTCACTAACCCCCCCTCATCCAATGCAGCGGAACTTGAAACCCAATGCGAGAGCATTGAGAAAATCATTAACTCTACTTTAAACGAAATATGCCCAAAAGAGGAAGTGCGCCCCTGGAGAAACACCATCTCGGGCGAGACTCTGTTACTTATTAAATCTAAACAGAAAGCTCTCCGCGCTCTTAAAAAAGAATCTGACCCCAGCATGAAATCTGAACTCAAAAAAACATACAACCGCCTTCATGGCGCAGTCAAAGAAGCCCTAAAGACTGAAAAACAAGCCAGCTGGGAAAAAGCAACAGCCAACCTAAACGGGACCCAAGATGCTAAAAAATTCTGGGACTCTTTCAAAATTCTCACTGGGCAAAAAAACAAAGGCGTCAAAGCCGCAGCAAAACCTCTTAAAAAGGAAGATGGCTCTTTCACTCGCACAGACAAAGAGAAGGCCGACACCTTTGCCGACCTCCTAAGAAAAACGCATCGCCCGTATGAAGGCACGGGAAATGATGACGCCGTCATCAACGCGATTGATGACTTCATCAATGAAAACCCCGATATCTATCGGGACCCCAACTTCGATAACGAGCTAGAAGAAGGCGACGATGATGACCTTGTCATCCCCATCACCAATGACGAAATCATTAATGTCATAAAAAAATGCAAAAACTCCTCCTCACCCGGCGAAGACGAAGTAAGCTACAAAATTCTAAAACAAAGCCCAAACTCCCTAATCGAAAGACTAAACAAACTATTCAACTCGTGCCTCACCCATGGCTACTTTCCCAGATGCTGGAAAAAAGCCATCGGTGTCATGATACCAAAACCCGACAAGGATCCCTCCGATCCAGCCAGCTACCGCCCAATCAGCCTGCTCAGCTGCATTGGTAAGACTTTCGAAAGAATTCTTACCAATCGGTTCAGGGGGCACCTTGAAGACATCGACTTCTTCAATAAATGGCAAAGAGCCTATAGAAACCGTAAAGAAGGCATGGAACATGTCTACCGACTAGTCACCCAAATGAAAACCGCTATCAACAATCAGCAAATAGGCGCGGCAGTCCTGTTAGACGTCGAAAAAGCATTCGACTCTGTTTGGCATAATGGAATGCGCTACAAATTATCAAAAATGAGACTCCCCGTGAAACTGATTAGATTACTATCCTCTTTTTTAAATGATCACGAAATTAAAGTCCGAGTGAAGAATGAAATGTCTGACACTGTCCCCCTCGAAGCAGGCACCCCCAAGGATCCGTCCTAAGCCCCTCCTATACATCTTTTTCGTAAATGACCTTAGCTTCTCTGATGACCGCGTTAAAGTTTCCCAATTCGCGGATGATAAGGGTCTCTGGGACTCTAACAATACGGCCAATCTGCTCCAAAAACCCCTGCAACGCGCTCTCGACGAGCTTGAAGAATGGTGTGCCAAATGGAGAATTAAGCTAAATGCCAATAAAACCCAACGAATCACCTTTACTCGCAAGAAAACTAAACGGGATTTTGACCTAAAACTTATGGATAACATCCTCCCAGAATGCAAAGAAGCGAAATTCCTCGGCATCACTATTGATCAGAAACTGTCCTTCAACGAACATACCGACGACATGGCGAAAAAAAGCTACCAAACGAATTAACTTACTGAAAATGCTCAAGGGAACTTCATGGGGGCCAACCAGTCCACCCTACTCAAACTATACAAATCCTTTGTGCGCCCAGTACTCGAATACGGTGAAATAATACTAACTGACCTCAACCAAACTAATATGGGAAAACTCCAGAGGGTCCAAAATCACGCGCTTAGAGTTGCCCTCCGCGCCCCATGGGACACACCCATCAAAACACTCCACGACGGGGCCGATATCCCTACCATTTAAAGACCGCCTAGCCACCCTGGCCGCGAAAAATCATGACCGGTTAACCGACAGCGAACTAATCTCCGAACTTGGAGTAATTTGCGAAAGCCGACAAAAGCCCCAAAATTGTAACCAAAACTAAGACCGCTCGAATAAAAACTAGGAATGACAAGGTAAACTACGATCCCCGACGCCCCCGAATACCCCTAAACTAAATTAAATAAATGAGTCCGCAACCAGCGAAGGGTACAACAGGAAAGAAACACCTTCGGGTGTGGTCTAGTGTGCTAGACCTGTTGCCCTCCCGCTGACAGCCTCGGAAGCTCAACCCGCATTAAACGATCGCGATCCCCGGCACCCTCAACTTCAAATAAACTTAAACTAACCTAAATAAGGCCACTTCCAGCGAAGGACACAACAGGAAAGAAACACCCTCGGGTGTGGTCTAGTGTGCTAGACCTGTTACTGTCCCGCTGCAAACTAGGAAGTTCAGCCCACTTAAAACGCCGGCGATGCCCGGCACCTTAAAACTAAATAATAAATAGGGAACGATTGGGGTCCCAAGAACGAGAGGATGTTACTGCTCTTACGAATGTAAAGATTCGTGCGTCTCATACTCTCCCCCATAGCGACAAGCACACGCACAGAACACTACCACACGAGAGTATGTTACTGCTCTTACGAATGTAAAGATTCGTGCATTCCATACTCTCCACACACACACAGCAGACACCACAAGGACACGCAACTAAAGAGGTGCTGCTTTTAGCTTTTATCTTTACAGTTTACATATTCTAATGAAAACTAATTCTACTTTCTTCTTTTAGCAGGTACACAGAAGATGTTTTTTGGACCAGCACCCCAATAACCGCTACAGAGAGTCTAACCGTTATGGAAACAGTCACCCCCACGGTTCCTGAACATCCTCCGCTCCATCCCTAAAAGTGGTCAACCACTTTAAGGGGGGCGAACGTTGGTCCTGCGTCCCGCCTCTGCCCCTTTTTGTAAGCGCATTGCGCATCTTTTTGTCCCAACCCAATAGGATTACAATGCAGGCCTGCCCCCGAACCAGGGAAGTTCGGGTCTTCTTCTTGGTGGTCCCCGAAAGGGGTCGTTGTTGTTTTCCTTCAAAGAGTCCAACTATAACAGAGACAGCCTGAGGCAGATTATACTTGCCAGTGATGGCCATCACTCATTATCATCCTCGAAGCGGCAGACTATACTTGCCCGAAAATCTAGATCGACTGCACCCTCGGGGAGAGGTAGTACCTTTGTGAGAGGACCCAACCTCCCACACTGGTCCTCACCCGAGGGTCCAACCGACATCAGTCTGCGAGACCGCCTACCCACAACTGGAGACACCTGCTGAGTACCGGATCCTTTTCCTCCTTCGACACGCCTAGACATGCGACAGCCATCATATACAGCTACCGAGGGTCGAAAGGGGCTTGTCCCCCATACCGTCCCTGCGCGCCTTCGGCGCGCGAAATCATTTCCTTCGAGATAATCCCCCTCGTGGACGCTCTTGATTCTTACACATTCGCACCTCTGAACTCAGAGTGCGAGCATCCTAATTAGAATCTCAGTTTTGGAAAGACTGGAACTACCAGCGCGACTGAAGAAAACGATAGCAGCTCTGGGCGTCTCTTGCCCTGTCACCTGGACTATCCAGGAGACAGACAAGAGCGTCCATCTGTCTCTTGAGTTCAAGATCGAGGAAGATGAGAAATCACCACCCTACTCGGGGAGAGGTAGTAGCTTTGATGAGAGGATCCCCTCTCACACTGGTCCTCACCCGAGTAGGTCAGGAGGCCCTGAAAAGAGAAAGAGAAGAAAGAAGAGCCCGTCCACCAAGCGGAGGGATTCCCGACGCTTGGAGGCATTCTTGGAGATGAAGAAAGAGAAAGGTGAGGAAAAGAAAGAGCCAGAGGCGGCCACCATTTCCCCTCCCACTCCCACAGACAGCCCCATCCAACTGCCGGCTTCCCAGTCGGTATTGTCGGATGTGGAAGAGTCTGTGGAGGCTGAGGTGGAAATGGAAGCTGCCCTCTCGCCTCTTCCTGATCCCCACTCGCCTCTTCCTTCTAAACCAGAATGCCATGACGCGGATGACAGGATAGAGAACATCTTACGGGAACACGAAATACAAGAGGACCTTCACAGGCAAAAGATGGACAGGCAATACCAAGTATTCCTCCAAAAAGTCGAAGAAGCCAAAAAACTAATAGACGCCAGAAATCAACAACAACAAAAGACTCAGCAATCACCCACAACCACTCCAGATTCGGCTAGGACCAGACCCTACAAAACTCAGCAACCACCATCAGGCAGCCCACCAACAACACCAACTACCACTTCCTCTCCTTCCAAACCTCCACCTCTGAAAAAGAAGCAGAAAAGACACAAGCGCCGCTAACAACCCACAACTTCTCCTTCTTTACCGCGGTCTGACACTTTCAAATTCTACAGCTAATGAGGGTTGAAAGGGGCTTGCTCCCCAAATCGTCCCTGCGCGCCTTCGGCGCGGAAAACCATTTGATTTGATAATCCCCCTCACTACTGACTGCTAATATAGGAGGCCGAAACGTCCAGGGCCGAAACGTCCCGAGGCCGAGGCCGAAACGTGAAACGTCCCAATACCGTCGACTCCGTGTGTTGATTGCATTGCTTTTGTGTTCTATACACCGTAACCTCGATTTTGAGGCATAATTTATGTATATTTAATTTTTATTCATGGAATATCAGACTCGGAAATTTCAAAGTTACAATACGCCAGAAGTGGATTGACGCAACGTACAATGCAGAGGTAGAAAAGAAAGTAAACAATTTTCCGAAGCGCCTTCAATTTGAAATACTTTATGTTGTCAACCAGAATTTGGTTTCGTTATTTCTATTTCCATGTCCACGCTTCATACCCCCATAAGGCGGAAGTGCAAATGTTTCCCAAAACAATGTATCACGTATCACGCTTCTATTCACAACAATCAATTTACATGTCATATTAGGTCGAGATTTAAGATATTTGGCTACACAGAACGTTCCCACTGAAACATCAAGTAACTCACTATTCTTGGCGATTAGTAGAAATTGAAAGTAAGACAATGACTGAATGAGGATTGACAATCTAAATACCGAAATTTACAATGCAGAATCGCCGCCCTACCGAACGAAATGATTTTTGCGCGCCTCGGTAACTGTATATGATTGTTGTCACATGTCTAGGCGTGTTGAAGGAGGAAAAATGTTCCGGTACTCGGCAGGTGTCTCCTATTGCGGCGTGGCGGTCTCGTTGGCTGCTGTCGGTTGAACCCTCGCCCTCGGGTGAGGACCAGTGTGGGAGGTTGGGTCCTCTCACAAAGGTACTACCTCTCCCCAGAGGGTGCAGTTGATCTAGATTTTCGGGCAAGTATAGCCTGCCACTTCGGAGATGATTTTAAGTGATGGCCATCACTGTGTGGTAATTTTTGGGATATAATAATCTTAATACACTAATACTTATATATACCACCTAATACCAAATAGTTACAAGCTCATCAAGTGGGTTATTTCCTCCAACAGACAGGTTCTTTTAACTCACCAAATGATATGTTCAGCAACCAGATAACAACAACGACTGGGTTTCCGAAAGGAATGGTTTTGGGCGCCGACGGCATGCAGGGACGATATGGGGGACAAGCCCCTTTCGACCCTCAGTGACTGTAGATGATTCATTCACACATTAGGGACCTGCAAACCTTTTATTATTCGATTTGATTTCTAATCCTTGCAGCTATTCGATTCGATGCTGGTGTCATGGGTTCGAAATTTTCGAATCTCGTCGGACGAGGTCGGGAAAACTTTTTTCACGCCACTGTGCCGATACGTGTGTTTCTGCTTCGATAATAGGCTTGCAATCACGTTCGTTTATCAGTTAGTTAGGCGCGTGCATTGGAGTAGCACCCCCACCCACCCCCATCCGGTAACATTCCTGTTATAATATAACCTCGCAACTTGGTCTTAAATCGGCATGCTCGCATCGTATATGCATTATGCACACCACTGCGTGTTACGGGAGTTCGACGAAACCAGCATGTTTTACAGTAAAGTGCAGTATAATAGAATTACCCCCCTTACATTGCAATTTCCAATGAAGCGGTCACGCGTTTACATAAAGACGCTGACACAGAATGTATATAAAACGGAGAGGTCAATATGCGTTTATATGCGTCGTGAATCACTCGTGATTAAAGATCAGCGGAAGTTAGTAACAGCAGTTATTGTCGATACATGTGATGACCCAATGAAGTTGAATGAACGTACCAGAACAAGCTAACTTATATGATATACCAGGCTGCAGAATTGCATTTCATTTAGTTTGAATGGTTTAATTTAGCTTTCGATATTTTAATTCACGCGTGACATGTGTTTACAAAAGTTCAGTATGGCCATGTATGTTTCCGTTTCTCGCCAGTTATCACCCCCGGTCTATTATCCAAAAATGCCAACGATCCTATGGCACCCGAAACAACAATTGTCAGCATATACACGACCACTATTCGAGATTCGATTTGATTCGAAATCCTCATTCACATTCGATTTGAGATTCGATTCGAGACAAAATTTGATATTCGCTGGTCCCTATCACAAATGTCTAGGCGTGTTGAAGGAGGAACGGCTTCAGGTACTCGGCAGGTGTCACCAGTTGCGTCGTGATGGTCTCTTGGCTGATGTCCGTTGAACCCTCGGGGGAGGACCAGTGTGAGAGGTTGGGTCCTCTCACAAAGGTACTACCTCTCCCCGAGGGTGCAGTCGATCTGGATTTTCGGGCAAGTATAGTCTGCCGCTAGCGGCTTCGAGGATGATTTTGAGTGATGGCCATCACTGGCAAGAATAATCTGCCTCAGGCTGTCTCTGTTTGGTTGGACTCTTTGAAGGAAAACAACAACGACCCCTTTCGGGGACCAGCAAGAAGAAGACCCGAACTTCCCTGGTTCGGGGACAGGCCTGCATTGTAATCCTATTGAGTTGGGACAAAAAGATGCGCAATGTGCTTACATGTACAATAAGGGGCAGAGGCGGGGCGCAGGACCAACGCTCGCCTCCCTTAAAGTGGTCGACCACTTTTAGGGATGGAGCGGAGGATGTTCAGGAACCGTGGGGGGTGACTGTTTCCATAACGGTTAGACTCTCTGTAGCGGTTGTTGGGGTGCTGGTCAAAAAGCATCTTCTGTGTACCTGCTTAAAAGAAGAAGGTAGAATTAGTTTTCATTAAAGTATGTAAACTGTAAAAAAGTAGCACATCTTGTTCAATCTTAAGGTTTAATCTTAAGCTGAGTCGGTGAAGGCAGCCCTTTCTGGTAGAAGGCCACAGCCAAGCTGTTTTTCTGCCTGTTTATTCACCTTCTCGTTCCCTATTTATTATTTAGTTTTTATAACAGTATTTAATCCTGATGTAATTTTTAGTTGAGTCGGTGAAGGCAGCCCTTTCTGGTAGAAGGCCACAGTTAAGCTGTTTTTCTGCCTGTTTATTCACCTTCTCGTTCCCTATTTATTATTTAGTTTTTATAACAGTATTTAATCCTGATGTAAATTTTTAGTTGAGTCGGTAAACGCAGCCCTTTCTGGTAGAAGGCCACAGTTAAGCTGTTTTTTGCCCGTTTATTCACCTTCTCATTCCCTATTTATTTAGTTTTTAACAATATTTAATCCTGATGTAATTTTACTTGAGTCGGTGTAGGCAGCCCTTTCTGGTAGAACGCCACAGTTAAGCTGTTTTTCTGCCTGTTAGTTCACCTTCTCGTTCCCTAGTTTTTTATTTTTTGAGCGGCCTTAGTTTTGATTGCAATTTTTGGGCTTTTGTCGGCTTTCACAATTTGCTCCAAGTTCGAAGATTAGTTCGCTGTCGGCTAACCGGTCATGATTTTTCGCGGCCAGGGTGGCTAGGCGGTCTTTAATGGAGGGGATATCGGCCTTGTCGTGGAGTGTTTTGATGGGTGTGTCCCATGGGGCGCGGAGGGCAACTCTAAGCGCGTGATTTTGGACCTTCTGGAGTTTTCCCATATTAGTTTGTTTGAGATCAGTTAGTATGATTGCACCGTATTCGAGTACTGGGCGCATAAAGGCTTTGTATAGTTTGAGTAGGGTGGACTGGTTGGCCCCCCATGAAGTTCCCTTAAGCATTTTCAGTAAGTTAATGCGTTTGGTAGCTTTTTTCGCCATGTCGTCAGTATGTTTGTTGAAGGACAGTTTTTGATCAATGGTGATGCCCAGGAATTTCGCTTCTTTGCATTCCGGGAGGGTGTTATCCATAAGTTTTAGGTCAAAATCCCGTTTAGTTATCTTGCGAGTAAAGGTGATTCGTTGGGTTTTATTGGCATTTAGCTTTATTCTCCATTTGGCACACCACTGTTCAAGCTCATCGAGAGCGCGTTGCAGGGGTTTTTGGAGCAGATTGGCCGTATTGTTAGAGTCCCAGAGGCCTTTATCATCCACGAATTGGGAGACTTGAACGCGATCATCAGAGAAGCTAAGGTCATTTACGAAAAAGATATATAGGGGGGGGGGGGGGGCTTAGGATGGATCCTTGTGGGGTGCCGGCTTCAAGGGGGACACTATCAGACATTTCATTGTTCACTCTGACTTTAATTTAGCGATCATTTAAGAAAGAGGATAGTAATCTCAGCAGTTTCATGGGGAGTCTCATTTTTGATAATTTGTAGCGCATTCCATTATGCCAAACAGAGTCGAATGCTTTTTCGACGTCTAACAGGACTGCCGCGCCTATTTGCTGATTGTTGATAGTGGTTTTCATTTGGGTGACTAGTCGGTAGACGTGTTCGATGCCTTCTTTACGGTTTCTATAGGCTCTTTGCCATTTATTGAAGAAGTTGATGTCTTCAAGGTGCCCCCTGAACCGATTGGTAAGGATTCGTTCGAATGTCTTACCAATGCAGCTGATCAGGCTGATTGGGTGGTAGCTGGCTGGATCGGAGGGGTCCTTGTCGGGTTTTGGTATCATGACACCGATGGCTTTTTTCCAGCATTTGGGAAAGTAGCCATGGGTGAGACATGCGTTGAATAGTTTGTTTAGTTTTTCGATTAGGGAGTTTGGGCTTTGTTTTAGAATTTTGTAGCTTACTTTGTCTTCGCCGGGTGAGGACGAGTTTTTGCATTTTTTATGACATTAATGATTTCGTCATTGGTGATGGGGGTGACAAGGTCATCATCGTCCCCATCTTCTGGCTCGTTATCGAAATTGGGGTCACGGTAGATATCGGTGTTCATTGATGAAGTCATCAATCGCGTTCATGACGGCGTCGTCATTGCCTGTGCCTTGATACGGGCGATGTGTTTTTCTTAGGAGGTCGGCAAAGGTGTCGGCCTTCTCTTTGTCGGTGCGAGTGAAAGAGCCGTCTTACTTCTTAAGAGGTTTTGTTGCGGCCTTACCGCCCTTGTTCTTTGACTTTGCCGTGAAGGCGGTTGTATGTTTTTTTGAGTTCGGATTTCTTGCTGGGGTCAGTTTCTTTTTTGAGAGCACGAGGAGCTTTCCGTTTGGATTTGATAAGTGACAGAGGTTGAGTTAATGATTTTCTCAATGCTCTCGCATTGGGTTTCTAGTTCCGCTGCATTGGATGGGGGGGGGGAGTTAGTGAGTTTGACATCAGTGATGTCGCGGTAGAGGTTCCAATTAATTTTCCTGAAGTTTCTACTGAGAGTGGGGGGGTACCTGAGTGGGCCATTTCCTAGCTGCAGAGAGGCATGGACCGGGAGGTGGTCACTGCCTAAGTCATCGTCCCCGGCCCAGTGGTCATCGATATGGTTTATCAGGGAGTCACTAGCGATAATTAGATCGAGGATTTCGGATGAGAATAATGGGTTGTTACTGATATACGTTGCTCAGCTGTCATTCATAACCACATGAAGGTTATGTTTTTTCGTGATTTCCAGGAGGGCTTCAACGTTTGGGGTAGTTTTATTGCAGCCAAAGTACAGGCGTTTGGCATTGAAGTCACCGAGGAAAATGCAATGTTTGTATTTCCTCGTAAAGAATTCAAAGACAGTGTCAGAAACAATTTTGCTTGGGTCATTATAATAACAAACAATTGCGATGTTTTTATTATCAACAGTGATTTCAGTTGCAATCACCTCTGTGTCGAGGTGATTAGTTTTTATGGTTTTCGTTTTGATGTTCTGTTTTATTAGAAGAGCGACGCCGCCACCTGTGGTGGTTAGACGGTCTCTTCTAATATTGCTGAACCCGCTTACAGAGAAATTTTTGCTGGGTTGAAGCCAACTTTCGCAGATACAGATAATGTCTGTGTCTTCGAAATAGCTGCTGATTTGAAGTTTTTTTTTATTGTTAACGCTTGTAGCGTTCCACACAGCTGTTTGTAACTTATTCATGATGGGAGTGTAGTTAATTACGGTGTTTTGTTAGGGATTAAGTGGCGGCCTTATTGGGTGTTGATTGAGGCTTTAATTAGTGAGTACGAAATCTGTGTTTTGAAAAGCCGGGACGCTGACCGGCTAACATCACGACAGATGTCAGACAAATTAGTATTTACGTGTTTATCTAATACAGTGAACAAAGCTCACGCAAATAGTGAGCAGATTGTATGGGGGAGAAGGCGCAGTCAGGATTTTTTAGGTTTAGTTTTTTTAATTCTATGCTTTGTTTGACTTTTTTAAAATGGGAGCACCCGCGATAGCTGCTAACGTGGTCTCCCTTACAGTTTGGGCATGAGGGAGAGTCTGACTTGCATCCCTGTGTGAGGTGATTGCCTCCACATCTCATGCAGGTCAGATTCTCCCTGCATTTCGAAGCTAAGTGCCCGAATTTCTGGCACTTGTGACATTGAATTGGTGGAGGGGAGGATCTGTAATCCTCCACCTCGTGCTTTCTGCCATTGATTAAGACCCCGTTTGCGGTGAATTTCTGCTTAGTTGCGTTACTGGGGCAGTTTACCTTAAGTCGCCACGTGCATTTTCCCGTGGCTCTCAAGGTAAACCTTTCCCATTCGCACCCCGGTAATCCCTCAGAGATTACCTCTTTGGGGGGTCTGGGTGAACCCTGGTGACGACTATTGTGAGAGAATTCGCCTTTTTAACAGGTGGGGCGGGTGTAGCTTTCCTTTGCCCCTGCCTTAAGGCTTTAGTTAACTGACGATCCGCTGTCTTCTTAACAACAGTGGAGAAGTCCAGATCCATAAGGGGTGTTGGAGTTGGTGATGGTGTAGGTCCTGAGTTGTCTGGAGTTGACTGACCTTGTGCCTTAGTTGCTGCGCTGGAGTTAATGGATTTGCTCGAATTGCTATTGCTGGGTTTTTTGGAATTATTTGCTTTTTCTGGGTCGCTATTTTGATCAGTTGGACTAAGGACTGAGATAGAGCCAGGAGGGCACGGACGAGGAATGAGACTCCGACACCTTTTGACTTTGCGTTCTGTCATGGTGTCAAAGCCATCCTCATTCGTGCTTTCCTGCAGTTCTATCTCTCCATCTATGCTGTCTCTTTTTTGTTGTTTTCTCTTCTGTTGAGGTCTGATGGTTGAAGGGACTTGAACTTTGGATGGAGTGACCTCAGACAGACTGTTACCGCTATATTCAGGGCTGAACAACTGTGATAAGGGTTTATCAGGATTAAAGTCTCTAGTGTTGAAAGGATCCTTAGAGTCGATTGGAGGAGGGGATTTAGTTATCCTGCCCCCCCCCTTCCCCAGCAGCCCGAGCGACCTCTGCGTAGGATCTGGGGCTACCGCCCTTCCCCAACTCAGAGGTTGCTGGTGTTGTTGAGCCACCAGTTACTTTGGCGGTAATGTTGTCATTAGGTTCAGTTACCTTAACTAGAGCAGGGGGGACATCTACCACAACCTGAATTTCCTTTGGAGGAGATCCAGGGGTCAGCATGCAGACCTGGGTACAACCCTGAGCCTCAGAACTGCTCATCAAGCTGGGCAGGCTAGAATTGACTGCTGCAGTTGCAGGAGTTGCTGGAGTTGCTGAGGATTTGAGTCTGGCGACTTCCTCCTCTTTGGCGGCGAGCTGCGCCCTGAGAGAGGCCAACTCTTTCCTCAACTCCTTCAGCTCATCCGCTAATACCTGGACATCGGACCTCCCCGTAGAATGATAAGAAAGACCGCCTACCTTGCCAGCTCTCCTAGCAGCTCTTTCTCTCTCTCTCCTCATCTTTCTTTCTTCTTTTCTCTCCTCTCTTTTTATGTCCTTTATGAAGGCAGTGGAGATAGGATTGCTGCAATTCTGAGACATTTTCTTGATAACAGTATAAGTTCAAAGACAGAGCGGCAGAAGTGTGTTATAAGTTTACTCTTTGTGACTGAAATATGATGATAATCACTTTTTCAGACTAAACGCCTTGCTTTGTCAAAGTACGTATGAAAGTCAATCGACTGGGTTTCTTCTTCTGATTCAGTATATATACCATTCTCCTGGTGACGTCACCGGTTCTCTTTACTCTTCTGACCAGTTTACCGTTCCAATTGCTGATTCCATATTGGAGGAGTAATCACAGGGTAAATTATGCTACATTCCCCCAGTTTTCTAAATAAAACCCCCTCCAAATGGCCCCAGGGAACATAATAAAATCCCTACCCTTAAAGGGCAAAAGCGTTAGGGAGACAAACTCCCTGTATTTAACTAAATCAAAAAAGGATCAGCAATGGAATTCTCAGAAAAAAGGGATCCAGGGGCATCCCAATAGATGGATACTCTCACATTTCACTACACAAGAATTGAAGATAGAAACCCATAAAACTATACAAAATATTACAACTTTTTGTACCAATCCCCTCCCTCTACTACTTTTAAACTGCACCCAGAAACAAACAAACTCAAGGTACAAAAATTACAAAATTCAACAAAAATTAAAATATATCACACATGGCATCAGAAATAAAACCATTTCAACTTATCAATTTTATCCTTCAAAATTCAGTTACTGGTCTTGCATTTCATCACTTAACCACGTTTTTTTTTTATAAGTTTTAAATTTTTTTTTTTTTTTATATCGATATATACCAGGGAAGGGGTCCCAATTCAATACTTTTCTTAATCCTTATATTAATAGCAGCGGGGATAAATCCCCAGGTTTATACATAGGTAGGAGACGACAAATTTATTTGCATCTGGGCAAACAAATGATTAAAAAGGATGTGCCCAGCAATGAGTAAACAGAATTCCAGACAGAATCTCAGGATTTTAAATAATGCTATCCTATTGAAATTCCTACGAACACCAGAATTTTTTAATTGGGAAAATAATTCACTACCCAACCGAAACAAATACGCCAATAGCGGTACCGTTTCCTATTAGAAGTGCCTTTACAGGTCCCAAACTATCTCAAGTCCTCATACAAAATTCAATATGATATCAGAAAAATCTGTCTGGAGCCCTGTCTGGAGCCCTGTTATTTCAATTTCGGGAAATTTCTGGAAACAATATTATCAGTTTTTAGCATACTAATTCTTTGGGGGCATGCCTGTGCATTGCCCGAAACTCAACTCCTGCCACAATTTCCAAAATCCATCCAAAATTATCTGAATATATGGATATTATTTTATGGGGAAGGGAACCCATAGAGGGTAAAGGCATTCTGTGTGACCGAGTCCACCAGCACCCCCAAGGACATCTGTAACTCTGAAGCAACTTTCAGTGCAATTTCCCCCAAGTAGAGAGGAGTGCCCCCACCGCCAAATTAATTTTCCCCTGGAAATACGGAGCGTCAGATTCCAGTACCAGACGATTTAGCGGGATGGCTTTCACACCGTCCCACTGTTCTGGTTTAAAGTATAAACATTTTGGGCCTATACTAAAGTATGCATTAGGGAAGTGGTTTACCCATCTCTCGACCACATCCCTACTGGAGGTGAAACAGTGTAGGTGAATTTTTAGCTTCGACTAGCAGCTCTATAAGTGGCAGTGTCGGTCTGTCTGTCGGTCGGTCGGTCTGTCTGTGACCAATGAGTTTCAAAACTCAATAACTTTTGAAATTCTTGATGGAATGACTTTATATTTGGCATGTAAGTGTATCTTATTGATGTCTAGCCACTGTTCAGTGCATGTGTTGTTCCAAATATTTTTCTTGGAGTTATGGCCCGTCGGTCGGTCGGTCTGTATGTGACCAACGCGTTTCAAAACTCAATTACTTTTGAAATACTTAATGGAATGACTTTATATTTGGCATGTAAGTGTATCTTATTGATGTCTAGCCACTGTTCAATGCATGTGTTGTTCCAAATATTTTTCTTGGAGTTATGGCCCTTGATGAATTTTTTGAAATTGCACCACCCGTCGCAGCTACGGCGTCGATGTCGCGATTTTTTGTTGCTTACCTATGTTATCCATCATCATCAGGAGCGCGAGGGAATTTACTTCCCTCCCCAAGTAATCTCTTGAGGGACCCCTTAAGAGTAACACAATGGGCTTTGCTAAGGCTGCCAACTTCAATAACCCTGCAAATACAGTCCTGCTGATACCATGTATCATCTGGCTCTGTTCTGTTGAGCCTCACTTCACCTAAACCTGCAGCATATGGGAGCAAGCCCATTATTGGGAACATGAGGTTTTCTAATTCCACCAGGGGGATGTTCCTTACATGACGGGGATGAAGGCCAATCACTGCCTTCATACCAGGATCCCCGAGAAGTTCCTCTGGCCTAGGGTAGGTTGACGGATCACAATAAACTACCACCCCACCCACAACAGGCAAAGGACAAGTTGTAGGTCGGCCACCATTAAGGGAGAGAACCTCCATGGCTGACAAATTGGGTTTTCGGAACCTCTGGCGAACCCTATCTAAATGAAAATGCATGTCCACCAGATTCATGGAACAAGATTCCCTGGAAGATCTAGCGGGAGAAAAGCCTGGAGGGACTCCCGACAAAGCACTGGCTGTTGGGACAGCAGGAGGAGGACCTGGATTACCTCCCACCCTGGGACTAACCACGGAGGAAATGGCACAAGAAACGACTGACAAACCCTCTGAAGAATGAGACATGGCCGACGAAACGGGAAGAGGAACTAACTGACCTCCTCCTCAGGAACTAACTGTAGGAGTCGTTGAAGAAAAAATGGGGGGAACCTCCGAGGGACCAGTAGCTGGAGAAGCATGTCAAGCGGGAGATAATACTGAAGAAATTGTCGAGGAATCTCCCACTGAATAATCTGCAAATGAACAGGCAGGCACCTCCACCACCATCCGTGCAACTGAACAGGTAGGCACCTCCACCACCATCCATGACTGAACATGCGAGGTCACCACCAAATTCTCCTGGGGTTCCAGGGAATGAAAATCCTCCCTGACCACTGTTTGGCGTTTTGAAGGAGGTGACACCGGAGATGTCACCCTGGGACTGTAATCTGAGATACACTGATCCATCAGTCGGGGTATCCTCTGAGGTACTCGCTTCAGGGGCTTTTCAAACCTATTACCTGAGGGACGTGATCTCCTGGTCTCCTCAATTTTAATTTGAAGGAAGAGTAGAATTCTCCAATGCACCAACCCAGCTGGCGTAGCCAGGTGATCTAAACTTCCTGCAGGAGGGAATTGAGTACTTGGCACCCACTCAAACAGGCCTTCCAACTCCTGCACACGTTCCACAAAATGTGGTGTTATCTCCAATGGGAAAATTCTTGTAGTCCTAAATAACCCATCTCAAGGGGAGCCGTCATCCTCTCAAAAGCTCGAGCAGTGGTCTTAGGACTGAAATATTGCCCCTCAGCTTGTGGCATCCACAAAGCAGTGGGGAGATGATCCCCTTGGCAGTGCTTATGTAATTGCTTTACTTTGGCTCCACATCTTGGAATGGGACTCACAGAGGGTGGTCCCTTCAGTTTTGGGGTGGGGGGGGGGGGCAATTCTACCGATTTAGGTAGAAAGGGAACATCTTCCTCTCCAACTTCTATTGCAGAGAATCCTTTATCTTTTTTTTGAGTACTAACTTGTACTTCCACATCTGGCACCTGGACTAATTCCTTGTCACTGAGGGATGAGGGCACCCTCTCAGAGTCTGCAATAACTGTAATACCCACTCCCTCGGGGTCTTTCTTGGATTCACTTGAAACATTCCCTCCTCCCCCCCGGGTCAAACGGTTCTGTTATATACCGTGATATGGAGGCACTAAGAGCACATTGGATTTGTTTCACCGAATTGGAGGGAATTATTACTTTTTCCAATAACCTCACCTTTACTCCTTCCCTCTTTTGTGACTGCCTCAACTGAATGGGAATTTCCTCTCTTTCTTTTCCCAAATACATCATATTGTTAGCCAGATCTAATTGGGTACCATGTTCATGCAAGAAATCAAGACCCAAAATAATTGGAGTCGAAACAGGGGCTACATAAAAATTCCTGATGTACCAATTTCTTCCCACTTTCAGCTTAATGGGCCCAACTATTTGTCCAGAGATAGTTCCTAATTCTCTGCCTACTGTTCATACTTTAATACCCTTCAACATGCGAGGGCGTTCATCAAAAAGCTCTAAAAGATTGTCAGAAAACACTGTTACCTGTGCCCCTGTATCAATAAGAGCATCTAATTTGACGTTTTCCAACATCACTGGTACAGTATAGTACAACGAAGTATCCACTTGGTTAATCATTATACTATCTGGCATCTCATATAATGTTTCCTCTTTTGGGAAAAAATGTTCAGGGAATTTATCCCTAGCAATGACAGGATTATGGCCTATATTTAAATCTGGAGTCGGCAAACGGCCTACATTTCCGACTCATTCTCGTTTAAATTATCCTCTGAATCGTCCGAAATTTTTACCATTGGTAAATTTTGGGTATTAGGGTCATTTGATTACGTTGATGGTGTAGAAGGTTTTGAAGCTGACCGATTACTTGGATTTCTGGAAGGGCACTCTCTTGAAAAATGGGACATCGACCAACATGTCCAACAACCCCTCCTTCCAGGTGAGGGAGATCGACTCCTTGATCTATTTAGAATCTGACCTGGTTCAATCAGTTGGAAAATCTTTATGGTCAGGGTAGCCATACTGTCATTTAAATTTGATAATACTGTGCCAATTGATCAAAATTCAGTGATTGTTTCTCCAGAAAACTTCTTAAATTCAGTTACTAATTCAGACACAACACTTTGGGTATCCTGAGGCTGGGGCCTTATTGTACTGGGTCGTACTGATGGAGTAGACACCCGAGCCGACTGCACACGGGGATGTGAGTTATCCCATGAAAGGGTTGCAATCTGAGTTGGGCCCCTGGGTTCTGGAGCTAGTTCCCTCACATTTCCATAAATAGCCAAAGATGTGTATTGAAACCATTTAATTTGATCTATAGCTTCCTTGACTGTTTTCGGGCACTGATTTGCTGCGTAATGCCCTGCCCCTTTATCTAGGTCACCATGGCAGAAACGCATAACGGCCTGGTGAAACATGTGTTTTTTGGGCAAGTGCCCAAATGCTTTTTCGGCCAGTATCAAAATCTCATCAGCCCATTCTTCTAGAGTCATGTCTGGTTGCTGCTGGGCTTGATTGAACTGCATTTGTGCAGTCTCAGGGAGTTCGTACTTTCCGAAGCGTTTTTCTAACTTGTCCAGCACATCAACAAAATAGATTTGTGGGTCTTGACGAATTATGGTAGCAAAATACTGGCTTGTTTTGCCATCCAAACACCAACAAAGGTTGTCCTTACATTCTCCAACAGTCCATTCTTGCATGTCTGCAAACTGCATGAACTTCATTCGAAATGTTTGCCAGCTGGTGGTCCCATTGTATTCTAAGCTCTTGGGAAGGTTAGGCATCCTACGACGATACCTATTGTCCGGATCCCTCTTCTCTCGCATTTGGGGACGTTGTCCCCCAAATTGATGGTACACAGGTTGGGGGTCATGGGCATACCTCTCACCCCTCCACCTGTCCCCTTGTCTATTTAAAACAGAACTTTGAAATGGCCTGCCTCTAATATGCCAAGCAGGTGTTAATGTGGGATCGTCACAGGACTCCCTATTATCCCCTACTGTATTTCTCGATGCTCGATGACGTGGGGGCGCTGAGGTCGAGACCAAGGTGGAGCACCAGGAGTTTCCCCCACCCTGGAAAGTGCCAAAGGGCCACTCACTCCTTCCCCACGCTGGCAAACTTGATTCTCGGCTTCAATGCATCTAGAACAATTTGAACAGGGATTTTCATCTCCCAGAGCATGTGGGGCGGAATTTATAGTACTCAAAAGGGCCCTGGTTACCTTTAAACCAGGAACCTCTCTCAGAGTGCTTTCTGAAAAATTTCCTAACTGAGCACGTTTCTGCACCAGCTGGCGAGCTCTGGGTACATCAACCCCAGGTAAGGCAAAAAATCCCATGAAATCACATGTATTTATGTAAATTTGTGGTTTGGGAACCCTAGGTGCCTGATTCTGATCATGTGTAACAGCCGTAGCCATTTTCTCTAACCCAAAATAATTTTCATCAACATTGACAACAAAATGCAAAAAAATCTTTCATTTGGGAAATTCCCAACAATCCGACAAAAAAAACAATATTCAAAAATAAATGACAAACAAATCAAAAGAATATTACATTGCATGGGCAAGTAAAATAACTGGATTTACTGTGATTAAAATTGGTGGGTTCGTGTGTCAACAAGACAAAGGCAATATGGCCGCGAGTGGCAAGTTTAAAACTTGAAAAGTTTCGGGCATCAGCCCACACAAATTCGGTTAAGTCATTGCGCCAATGTGGTAATTTTTGGGGATATAATAATCTTAATACACTAATACTTATATATACCACCCAATACCAAATAGTTACAAGCTCATCAAGTGGGTTATTTCCTCCAACGGACGGGTACTTTTAACTCACCAATACCATGCTCCTGGTGACGTCACCGGTTCTCTTTACTCTTCTGACCAGTTTACTGTTCCAATTGCTGATTCCATATTGGAGGAGTAATCACAGGGCAAATTATGCTACAACTGGCAAGTATAATCTGCCTCAGACTGTCTCTGTTTGATAGGATGTCTTTGAAGGAAACAACGACCCCTTTCGGGGACCACCAAGAAGAAGACCCGAACTTGCCTGGTTCGGGGGCAGGCCTGCATTATAATCCTAATGAGTTGGGACAAAAAGATGCGCAATGCACTTACAAAAAGGGGCAGAGGCGGGACGCAGGACCTACGCTCACCTCCCTTAAAGTGGTCGACCACTTTTAGGGATGGAGTGGAGGATGTTCAGGAACCATGGGGTTACCATATTTTTATACTGTACCAATGACCCAGACTTAGCTGGTGCTAACTCTAACAAAACCAGGGCCAAACACAAATTTTGCCCCCCAATCCCCAAAATTTGCATCCAAAACAAAAAGAAATCATGTCCTAAAGGACCTCCATACTACGCCTCTACTGCGCATGCGCAGTGACGCAGACGTCCCGAAATTGGCGCCAATTATCATTCTCTGTTTGGCCCTTCATCAGTCAACATCTCACTGATCTTTGTGCTTGTAAATCTCAGTTTAAAGGATGCCAGACACGTAATTTTTGGAGAAAATGTGATTCTAAGGAGGATAGAAGGAGGAGAGGAAAAAGAAGTGACAAAAAATAATCAGGGCTGTACTTAAAATTTTTTGATGAAATTATGTTAAGTTGCCTATTTTCGAGGCATGGGCCTCTTGTTGTCATTCTTGCTAATTGTTGCACTGCTTATTCAGTGTTTCCTCTCCCCTAGCCTTCTAAAGTCCCCCCTTGCAATTCTCCCATGCTTTTGGCATATTTTTGAGAAATTTCATTTCTAAAATTTCCTGGGAGAGTTGCTTGGTTACAGAATGTTTTCTGTTATTTTCCCCATAGTTACGTTTTCACCCATGGGTGTATAACGTTTGTGTTCTGCATCTTCCATCTGATGTTCTACAGATTCTCCCCTGGGAGTCTCTGTTTTGCATCAGATAGAGTGTAATTGATGACTGATTCCGGGCCAGTTTTTTCAGTGCCTGGAGTCATGTTTTCTGGTGTTTTTACACTGTTTGTTTTCATTGGCAACAGCCTTTTTTGAGGGGGGCTGTTTGCCTTTGCTGTAGTTTATCTCACTATAAGATACATTTATATTATCCGAAAGTGTCTCATTAATTATTTAATATAAATTTAAAATTTTTGACCACACTTTGCCATCGGATCCATCGGGGCTCAACGTTACTTTTCAGCAACTTGGGCTTCGCTGAAAAAATATTTTTTCAAAATTATTTTGTTTTGCAATTGTTTTTTCATTTATTAATGGATCATGTTATTATGTATCTTTGTGTCAGGGGTTTTTGCAAGTAACTAGGACTTATTGTTGTTCTTTCACAATGAAGGGACATTGTTCAAATTGTAATAGGAAGAAATCTTCCTCTGACTTTCATGATCATTGTATCAATTGTAGTCAGTGTTCTCGCATTAATCCCTGTCCTATATGTGAACATTGGGATGAGAAACATTGGAAACGTGTGTCACGATATGTTGTTTCTGGAGAAAGAGCGATTCCGGCTCTTTCTCCGCAAGGTCACTCTACTCTCTCAGTTTCTATTTCAGAGGAACCAGAACAGGGTGATGTTTCCATGTTATCTTCTTCAAGTGTGCGTCCGTCGTCACAAATGAATTCAGAGCTAGCGGCAAAAGTGCTCATGGAGATTAGACAAATGTCGTCCGCTAGCTCGCCCGGTGTAGCATCCATTCACCGAATGGTTCGGCAGCCAGGTTCGTCCGATGCGGTCCAAGAGGAAATTTTGGGTGATGCGAGCACTATAAACATAATAGATGCACACCCAGTGACGGCGGATAGTAAGCGAGAACGGAGGAAGCCTTTGAGTCCGGTTCCTAGCTCGTCCAGGTCCAGCCGGGCCGCGAGCGAGAGAGGCCCCTCTCTCGTACAACAACATCTGGGACCAGATTTTGTGGTACAAAATGTGTCTTTAGCGGAGCATATGTCCGTCGCTCGGGACGCTCCGTTGTATAAGCAGTCCGCAGAGACTGTTAAGGCTTCCTCTTCTCGTCAGCGCACACGACCGCACCTTGGCTGCGTGACCGCCGATATATTACCAGCTTCGCCGATGAAGGATTCTTCGGCGACCAGGTCACACCATCCGGCAGCCAGGGATTCGAGACCAATGGACTCTGGACGTTCGCATAGGAAAAGTATGCGGGAGCCATCTGATGCGGAGCTGCCCTCGGCAAAGCAGCGAAAGACTGCGCCTCCGCAGGTCTCGACGCCGGACATTCTTGTGCAGATAGCACAGCTTATCGCAGCATCCCAGCAGCCGACAGAAACGGTGTCGGATCGAGAATTATCCGACGGCGCTGGGTCGGTAGGCTCCGCCGAAGCATCGGGGGCGGACAACCGGGAACATCATGAGGTCCGACCGGATGGTGAAAGGGATACGGATGACTTGGAGCTATCCCTTTCGGAACAACATAAAGCTGCCGTGGACTTCATCCGGCACTTTCTCCCTCAAGTTGTTCCGTCGGGCCAGACTGCTGCGCTTCTGGACAAGAGAATTATAGCGTCATTGGACTCTGAATTTTTTGAGCGGTTCAGGGACATCGCTCCCGAGTTTCCGTCGCAGTCCAATAATGTTGCAAGAACATTTGAATTATTGAACGACGCTATATTTAAACTTGCTTCCAGGACGGGGAAAGCAGGTTTCTTGTCCGCTAATACTCTCAACCTGCCTTTCATTAATGCAAGGAATAAATTCGATACGGCAGGACAGGGTATACCGAGAGTTCCTCTGCGTATGGACGACGAGGCGGAAGACTTAGAGCTATCATTACCGTCGTCAGCTTCTATTCCAACCGCGGTGTTGGAAACAGCTATTGCGTCTAACAGAGCCAATTTAGATGCCTTATCTTACGCAGATCACCTTACTAAGGCGTTATCACTGCGCCTTCAGGGGAAAGAGTTTCAGGATATACAATCCTCTTTAAGACTTCTTTCAAGGGCAGTAGCTTATTCCACGTGTAACTCCGCCCTTTCAGTGGCAAATCTGGAGTTGGTTAGACGTGACGCAGCCCTAGCTACATCCACACTAGTGGATTCTAAGGTGAAGAACTCTCTTAGAGTCGCTTCGGTCTCAGGAGAACTTCTCTTTGACGGCAAGCTTTCCGCTATTTATGATAAAATTAAAAAGAAAGCTAATGATTCTCTGTTGTTCAGATCTGCTCCTAAGAAGTCGGATACAGCAGACACGAATAAGACAGGCACTTCTGGGTCTAATGCGCCCAAGAGAGGTTCCTATAGAGGTTCCGGTGCGTCCTCTTGGTCTTATTCGAGAGACCGTCAGGATAGCGACTCTCGTTCGGGACGTCCTTCAGGCCGGGACAATCGGTCGGACGCCCCGAGGTCGACGAGGCGAGGTGCGGGTCGTGGAAGACGTGGTTTCTCCTACCGCAGGCCTCGCAGGTCCAGGAGGTGATGGCTTAAACCTCTATCGCGTTCCGGTTGGCGGAAGGTTGTCGAGCTTTTCACAAGAGTGGGCGTCGATTACGGACGACCTTTGGGTGAGAGGAGTGACTTCGGAAGGTCTAAAGATATCCTTCAAACGAAAGCCTCCATTAACTCGAAGTCCAAAGTGGACTCATCTTCCGTCGAATCCACAGAAAAGAGACGCTCTGTTATCAGAGGTGCAGTCTCTTTTAATGAAGAACACGGTAGAGGTCATAGAAAACCAGGAATCTCCGGGATTCTACAGCCATCTGTTTCTGGTTCCGAAACCAGACGGCTCGTTCCGTCCAGTCATAGATTTGAGCTGGATAAACAAGCTGATCGTCGCTCCGAAGTTTTATATGGAGACGATTCGATCGGACAGAGCGAGTATTCGGGTGAACGATTATGCAACGAGCATAGATCTCAAAGATGCGTACTTTCACGTCATGGTACATCCGACATTCCGAAAGTATCTACGCTTCGCAGTCCTAGGAGTGGTGTATCAATTCCGGGCGATGTGCTTCGGATTGAATCTAGCACCCTGGGCTTTCACTCGGGTAATGAACTCGGTAATGATCTACTTCCGAGCTCATTCGTCTGCGGTAACGTCGGCCTACCTGGACGACATTCTTCAGAGGTACGGCAACGAGTTAACGCTTCAGAACGATGTTCAGAATCTTCTTCTATTGCTCCGACGTCTCGGTTTTATAGTAAACGAGGAGAAGTCGGATCTGGTGCCGTCCAAGTCATTCACTCATCTGGGAATGAGCTTCGAGACGCACAACAATCTCGTTCGTCTGCCGTTAACCAGAGCGAAATTAGTCAGTTGTTACGCTCGCTATTGTCTGCACGCAGACAAAGTCACGGCGAGAGAATTTATGAGACTGATAGGTCTGTGCGGAGCCGCCGCGGATCTCATTCCGATGGGGTGGTTACGCACACGTCCTCTTCAAATTTTCCTGACTCAGAATTGGAGTGTGAAAATTCATTCGCTCGATGTAGACGTTCTCTTGTCAGATCAAGTGAAACAAGAGATTCAGACTTGGGCAAACATTCAGTGGTTAACTCAAGGAGTTCCGCTGCAGTTGCCGGATCCGAGTTTTACCGTTATGACGGATGCCAGTCAAACAGGTTGGGGTGCATCATTAATCCCAACGGATTCGAGATGCCAGGGTCTTTGGGATCCGCAATTCCTGTGCAAGCACATAAACATCAAGGAAATGATGTCAATTTGGCTTGCGTTACGTCACTGGATGGACATTATTCACGATGCTCATGTCCAAATCCTATCCGACAATACGACAGTAGTGGCGTATATACGGAATCAGGGAGGCACTCATTCAGTTCCGTTGTTCAATCTAACGGAAAGAATCCTTCTGTTTGCGTTAGAACATCACGTTCTTCTTTCGGTCCGTCACATACCGGGTCGTCTGAATGTGCTAGCAGACTCCCTTTCACGAAAGGGTCGCTTGTTGCCGTCGGAGTGGACTCTCAACAAACAAGTATTCAATCAGATTTGCTACCAATGGGAACGGCCAATGATAGACTTATTTGCGACACATCTCAACAATCAGTTGCAGACGTATGTGTCTCCGTGTCCGGATCCAAGAGCTTTTGCAGTAGACGCTCTGTCGATCCCTTGGGACGGAATGATAGGATATGCGTATCCTCCAGCGCCGTTAATTCAACAAGTATTGCTAAAGATAAAACAATCTCAATGCAAGATTCTGTTGGTAGCATCTCTGTCGCCACAGAGACCGTGGATAAATCTACTCAGGTGTCTGTTGTGGGACCTACCGCGGAAGCTTCCTCCACGGGAGGATCTTCTTTCGCAGGGGAAATCGTGCCAACTCCATCACAACCCGCAAGGTCTCAACCTTCACGTTTTTCCGTTGTGCGGTCCTTCTTGCATGGCAAGCACTTTGCAGGACGAGCAGTGGACGCGATTTCTAACTGTAGGAGGACCTCCTCTTCGCTAAACTATGCGGCTAAGTGGAAGGTTTTTCGTCGTTGGTGTAGGGATCATTCTGTAGATATATTCGATCCCTCTATACCAGACATTGCAAACTTTCTAGTATACTTGTTTGACGAAATCAAACTGCAGCCTGTTACTATAAAGGGTTATAGATCTATGTTATCTGATACCTATGCACATCATGATAGTTTACAAATTGGATCTAATGTCTCTTTATCGAAGTTGGTTAGAAACTTTTCGATAAATAGACCCAGAACTCTTAGATTAATTCCTAAGTGGAATTTAGCTTGGGTTCTCCTTAAATTGAAGGAAAAGCCATTTGAACCTCTTGGGACAGTAGATTTCAAATTCTTATCTTATAAGACAGCTTTTCTCTTAGCTTTCTCTTCTGCCAGAAGAGTCAGTGAGCTTCATGCACTATCGGTGGATGATTCTCATTATCGTAGTGTTGGGAACACTATCACCTTCACTACTAATGTGGGGTTTTTTAGCTAAGAATCAGGCTCCTAATAAATATCCGGAACCTATTGTTATTAAGGCTCTTCCGTCTTCAGACGGGCGTAGGCCTTTACTCTGTCCTGTTAGAGCACTACGTATCTATAAACAGAGATCTCAGTTTATCAGAAAGGGACGGAAACGTTTCTTTCTGTCTTTGATGCCTAATAGAAAGGACATTTCAGTCCATTCTATTGCTAGATGGATTCAGTTAACTATCCGTACTGCTTATGAAGATTTATCTTCTTCTCAGCAGTCTGTGCTTAAGATTTCTGCTCATGAAGTAAGAGCTCTTTCTACTTCCTGGGCTTATGCTAATAGTGTTGCTATTACAGATTTAATGAAGGCTGCTTATTGGTCTCAGCCATCCACATTTACGAATTTTTATCTCAGAAATATTGAGTCCATTTCTGGAGACCTGCGTTGTTTAGGTCCGTTATCTGTTGCTCAGAATGTCGTCCACTAAACAGTTGCAACTATAGTTATGCAGGCTTTCTGTTCCGGCAGTGACTCCGTCCGGTTGCCCTCTTCGCTCTGGGCTATTTGACCCAGGGCAAGGGGAAGGGGGGGGGGGGGGGCGGGTGTTCCCTTAGGTCACCTGCTTTATAGTGAAAAGCAAGGGAATGCCTCCTCCAAGTCAGTATTTCTGAGTCGCTTCCGGGATGGTTTTAAAGTGTAATATTAATGTTTAAATTCATTCATGTCTTATTTTTAAAGTGTAGCTCGGTGTGAAGCATTTGTATATGTCAAGTGTCAAACGGGCTTTAATATACAATACTCGGACACTTTTAAATGACTATAAAGAGTCTCAATTCTCTGGACTACTTTATTTATTGGCTTGCTTTAAAAATAATTAGTATAAGGGTTATACTGGATGTTAATAGAGAACATGAATGTTATTGTGCTCAATTATTAAGGGTAGTGTATCTTTCTAATTTAATATTAAATAAGAAAGATACATGTAAAGCCTAATACTCCTTTTCTCCTTAAGGGGTTACCTCTTTACTATATAGTTGAGCTTATTGGATTTTCCTCTATGTCCTAGGTCCTCCAGCCTGTTTACTATTCAGCTAAGTCTGGGTCATTGGTACAGTATAAAAATGTTAAAAAATTTATAGTAATTTATATATTTTTTATACTTACCAATGACCCAGACGGGGATGGCCCTCCCTGGAGTTGGGAACTCTTGCCTCCCCGCTGAGTACATAGCGCTGACCAGGCACTGCCAGTAAGAATGATAATTGGCGCCAATTTCGGGACGTCTGCGTCACTGCGCATGCGCAGTAGAGGCGTTGTATGGAGGTCCTTTAGGACATGATTTCTTTTTGTTTTGGATGCAAATTTTGGGGATTGGGAGGCAAAATTTGTGTTTGGCCCTGGTTTTGTTAGAGTTAGCACCAGCTAAGTCTGGGTCATTGGTAAGTATAAAAAATATATAAATTACTATAAATTTTTTAACTTCTATAACGGTTGGACTGTCCATAGCGGTTATTGGGGTGCTGGTCAAAAAGCATCTTCTGTGTACCTGCTTAAAAGAAGAAGGCAGAATTAGTTTTCATTAGAATGTGTAAAAATAAAAAGATAAAAGTGGCACCGTATGTTTTAATTGTGATCACAGTTAAGCTGTTAATCTGCCTGTTCGATCACCTTCTTAGGGTGATAGTGAGTTTGTAGCGGGAAGGTAACAGGTTTAGAAACTAAACCACACCCGAGGGTGTTTCTGTTATGCCCTTTGCTGGTTTCGACCATATTTAGATTAGTTTGAGTTTTTTTTGGATCATGATTAAACACTGCAAATCCCACCCCCAGCCGGGAAGGCCCAGCCCACACAAAACGCTCTTGCATGGTATCGCGAGCGTCCTGTGTGGGCCGAGCCCCCCGGCCGGAAATGAAATCTACAGTATCCAATCGTGGTGTAATTTTAGTTGAGTCGGTGAGGGCAGCCCTTTCTGGTAGAAGACCACAGTTAAGCTGTTTTTCTGCCTGTTTATTCACCTTCTTGTTCCCTATTTATTTAGTTTTTTAAGAATATTTAATCCTGATGTAATTTTAGTTGAGTCGGTGAAGGCAGCCCTTTCTGGTAGAAGGCCACAGTTAAGCTGTTTTTCTGCCTGTTTCTTCACCTTCTTGTTCCCTATTTATTTAGTTTTTTAAGAATATTTAATCCTGATGTAATTTTAGTTGAGTCGGTGAAGGCAGCCCTTTCTGGTAGAAGGCCACAGTTAAGCTGTTTTTCTGCCTGTTTATTCACCTTCTCGTTCCCTATTTATTTAGTTTTTTAACAATATTTAATCCTGATGTAATTTTAGTTGAGTCTGTGAAGGCAGCCCTTTCTGGTAGAAGGCCACAGTTAAGCTGTTTTTCTGCCTGTTTATTCACCTTCTCGTTCCCTATTTATTATTTAATTTTTAACAATATTTAATCCTGATGTAATTTTAGTTGAGTCAGTGAAGGCAGCCCTTTCTGGTAGAAGGCCACAGTTAAGCTGTTACTCTGCCTGTTAGTTCACCTTCTCGCTCCCTAGTTTTTTTCGAGCGGTCTTAGTTTTGATTGCAATTTTGGGGCTTTTGTCGGCTTTCGCACATGGCTCTAAGTTCGGAGATTAGTTCGCTGTCGGCTAACCGGTCATGATTTTTCATGGCCAGGGTGGCTAGGCGGTCTTTAATGGTGTTGATATTGGCCCTGTCATGGAGTGTTTTGATGGGTGTGTCCCATGGGGCGCGGAGGGCAACTCTAAGCGCCTGATTTTGGACCTTTTAGAGTTTTCCCATATTAGTTTGATTGAGGTCAGTTAGTATGATTGCACCGTATTGAAGTACTGGGCACACAAAGGCTTTGTATAGTTTGAGTAGGGTGGACTGTTTGGCTCCCCATGAAGTTCCTTTAAGCATTTTCAGTAAGTTAATGCTTTTGGTGGCTTTTTTCGCCATGTCGTCGGTATGTTTATTGAAGGACAGTTTTGATCAATGGTGATGCCCAGGAATTTCGCTTCTTTGCATTCTGGGAGGGTGTTATCCATAAGTTTTAGGTCAAAATCCCGTTTACTTATCTTGCGAGTAAAGGTGATTCGTTGGGTTTTATTGGCGTTTAGCTTAATTCTCCATTTGGCACACCATTGTTCAAGCTCCTCGAGATCGCATTGCAGGGGTTTTTGGCCGTATTGTTAGAGTGCCAGAGGCCCTTATCATCCGTGAATTGGGAAACTTGAATGGGAACATCGGAGAAGCTAAGGTCATTTATGAAAAAGATGTATAGGAGGGGGCTTAGGATGGATTCTTGGGGGGTGCCTGCTTCAAGGGGGACACTGTCGGACATTTCATTGTTCACTCTGACTTTAATTTCACGATCATTTAAGAAAGATCATAGTAATCTGAGCAGTTTCATGGGGAGTCTCATTTTTGATAATTAGTAGCGCATTCCATTATGCCAAACAGAGTCGAATGCTTTTTCCGCAGCGCTACCCTTCATACCTTCATCTTTATAGTTGCAACGCTGTGTGACATTTGTCCAACTGCTGCACCAGTTGGAAGGGTTCTTTTGTCTAAATATCCCTCCTCGTCATATCTTTTGTAAATGTTTCTACTGGGTGTCGGGGGAAAATTTTGAGTTCATAATAATCTGAACGTAGTGGCTACCCCTCTCCTTTCAGATTCTTATCATTCAATCCTATAGAAAAAGTTCCCATTAAGTTTTTATGGGAACTCAAAACTCGAAATTAGGAATATACATCAAGCTTCCGCTCTTATTACCAGCTGCAATCGATTGTACATGTATTTCCTTACAAGTTACATTTGTGCAGTCTCTTGCTCCAAACTATGTTTTATCCTTTAATTATCGATAAAAGAATATTTCGAAATCAGCCATGTTTTTGTATAAATATAAAACAGTAAAAACAATAACCCGGTAATGGCTCCGAAACAAACAGACCTTTTCATCGATAAGGAATCGGAATCTCGATCTCATTTGTGCAGAGGAGGTTATCAAACTCTGTCCCATTCGCACAGAGCAGGTTATCAACTCCCTCTGCACAATTGCGATCGAATTTCCTTTTCTGCATTGATGAAAAGGGCTTTTCGTTTCGGCGCCATTACTGGGTTATTGTAACGTTTTTACTGTTTTATATTTATACAAAAACATGTCTGATTTCGAAATATTCGTTGACCCCTTGTCAGTATTCTTTTATCGATAATTAAAGGATAAAACATACATGTAGTTTGGATCAAGAGACTCTGCACAAATGTAAGGAAATACGTGTACAATTGATTGCAGCTGGTAATAAGAGTGGAAGCTTGATATATATTCCTAATTTCGAGTTTTGAGTTCCCATAAAAACTTGATGGAAACTTTTTCTATAGGATTGAATCGTAAGAATCTGAACGTAGAGGGGTAGCCGCTACGTTCGAATCGCTGGACTAAATAATCCGAATATCCAAAGAGTTCCACTCTTATACACAGGGGCTCGTGAGTCATTACAAACAAAGATTGAGGAATAAAATAATATTATAAAATAAGCATAACTGGATACCCCCTCCCCCTTAGTATATACCGGTAATATAATAACAAAAGGGAGGGCATACAATTCCTACCCCGATTTTTCAAACTGTTCAAAATATATTCTGCTTACGTTCAGCCATCGACTTCTGTGCACCGTTTTGTCGGGAAAAGACTTATCTTCCAGACTGCACACATGTTTTCATCATATTAAATTAAAATCAATGCACAAAACATGATTTATTGTCACTTTCCTTCGAAAAGAACTCTGGTGGTACTGGAAGCTCGACTTTCAGTTGTTGAATCTCATCACCGCATCCCCAAGAAAAGTCGGTCCTGAATGTTTCGTCAGCGACGGCGTTTCGTTTTTGTCAGTCATTTCTGCCATATTCAGAGGCCAGAAAGCGGCAGGGAGGGTCTGTTCCAAACAGTTTTGAGAATTTAAGTGAAAAATATTCGGCAAATGAGTGTCGACAAATGCTTTTATTATTTTTATCACGGCTTATGTGTGTTTACAACTAAATTGCCAGTGTACATAAGTGTCTATTTTAATGTTTTCAGCCTAAGTACTTATCATATCATAGAAACTCTTTTTATCGAAATTAATGTTAATAAATCTCGGCGAATCATTGGGGTAATTTACAGACGGAACACACCACCGAAAGCGGACATTGATATCTTCTTAAACAAACTAAACGAACTAACTGACAAATTAAATCAGGAAAATGTATCTTCCTATATAATGGGCGATATTAATATTGATCTACTTAAATATGGCTGCAATGCCAAAACAGATAATTATATCAACCAAATGTTCAGCCAGGGATTTTTACCTGTCATTACTAAACCCACCCGCTTAACTACACATTCAGCCACACTCATCGACCACATATTTACTAACAATATTTTATCCACTGCAGTATCGGGGATAATAATAACTGACTTCTCCGACCACTTTGGTACTTTTCACGTAGAAACTGTGCCCCTCAAAACAAAGAAAGAATCATATTCATGGACTTGAAAGGTAAATGCTGAAACTATTGCAAACGTCAAACTACTTCTATCACAATGTGATTTTTCCTCTGTTATGTGTTCAGATAACCCAAACACGGCTTATAACAATTTTTTACATATTTTTCTAGGGTTATTTGATGCGGCTTTCCCCCGAATACGTGTCAGTATGCATCAAAAATTCATAAAGAGGCAACCTTGGATGACAAGAGGGTTAGTTGTCTCATCTAATAATAAAAGCAAATTTTATAATAAAAAGTTAAAAAACTGAACTTAATATAAAAAACTACAAAAACTACTGTAAAATATTTAATAAAGTGAAAAAGCAATGCAAAGCAAGTTATTTTAAAAGTATCCTAAACGAGCACAAATTTAACATGTGTAAAACATGGCAAATACTAAATGACGCCATTAAAAAGTTCAGCGGAACAACCAACTTACCTCAAATTTTTATACATAATGATAAAGAAATAAGTGACCTGACAGAAATAACTAGAGAATTCAATACTTACTTTGCGAATATAGGAAAACGAACAAGTGATAAAATATCTGGTACTAACAAGTCATTTCATGACTTCATGGAGGCAAACTCTACTAATACTTTTTACTTAAGCTCTACATGTGATCTTGAAATTATGAATATTGTAAAATCCCTAAAGTCAAAAGGAACCAAAGATTGTGATGATATTAGTTCAAATCTACTTAAGCAAACTATTGACCCCATCGTTAACCCATTAATACACATCTTCAATTGTTTGTTTTTATGTGGCACTGTTCCAGACGAAATGAAAATCGCAAAAGTTATTCCAATATTTAAAGCAGGCGACCAACATAACTTTACAAATTACAGACCCATTAGCATTCTTCCGACATTCTCAAAAGTGTTAGAAAAACTTATGTCAGTAAGACTTTTAAAATACTTAAATCGTTTTAGTATCCTACATCCAAATCAGTACAGTTTTAGGAAAAATCATTGTACGGTGCATTCTCTCATGCAATTGTTGAAAACTATATCAGAAGAAAATAATAAAAGAAGCAAAAACAGCACATTTGCATTATTTTTAGATCTTTCAAAAGCATTTGATACAATAAACCATGACATTTTAATAAATAAACTATATAGATACGGTATTAGAGGTTTGGGTAATGACTGGTTTAAAAGCTATTTGTCTGATAGATCACAGTATGTCACATACGGCGACCATACATCTGACAGAGCAAAAATATCACACAGAGTTCCACAAGGCTCGATACTCGGCCCAACACTGTTCCTGATATATGTCAATGACATCTATCATGCTACATGCCTAAATCTCCTATCTTTTGCTGATGACACAACTGGGCTTTCTTTGGGTCCAGACCCAAATCAATTGGTCCAACTCATAAATAAAAAGCTTGGAAAAGTATTTGAATGGTGTTGTGCGAATCAACTTGTACTAAATGCAACAAAAACTAAATATATTTTAATCAACCCTTCCACCAAAAATAAAACAAGAATTCAACAAAATATATTAATAAATGGCCAAATTATAAGTAGAGTAGGTTCAAATAATGCAGAAAAATCTCTTAAATTCTTAGGAATACAGATTGATGATAGTTTATCTTACAAACATCATGTATCTCAACTCTCTTCAAAGATTGCTCGGGCAAACTTCGCACTAAATAGAGTGAAGACCAGCTTCCCCGTGAAGCTCTGAAAACACTTTATTATGCCCGGATACACACACATTTAGTGTATGGGATAAACGTATGGGGTAATCCTAGAACGACCAAAAAGATACTGCTTCTTCAGAAATGCTCCATCCGTATAATAAACAATAAGAAATCTAATGCACACACAGATCCCCTCTTTCGGGAAAATAAGATTCTTAAAGTAAATGATCTCTTCAAACTCCACGCCTGCTTGTTTGTTTTTGACTGGTATCACGATAACCTGCCAGTATCCTTTAGACATTATTTCTTACCAACTTACCTCAATTGTTTACAACAGGCTTGCACTACAGTGGAAGAACCTAACTCGGATAAAATACTCTCTATTTTAATCTTTCCCAAGATTTGGGAAAGAAAAGTGGTGCAAAAACACCACGAAAAAATAAGCCAAAACTGGGCCGAGTGCCATCGGCGCACACCCAGTATGGGATGCTCTTCCATAGTACAAATCCACGACTTCCGTAACAGTGTGCAATGCATCAATTCGCCATTCTTTTTCTATCCGAAGCATGAGCAGGATGTGCTTCCGCCATATGCATTATGAAACAGTGATAATTCAACTCGTGGATAATGGTTTTCCTGTGACTGGAATTAATGGATCTGAAGATCGTATAATAACAGGACTGTGTTTTATATATTCTCGTTTATATTTTCAACCACATTCTCATTGTTTATTAATTACTATTCCGTTTTTGCGAATGTTTTGCGACATCGTGTCATCGCGATTCGACAATGAATTTTTTCGGTTGATAAAAATTTTTATTGGAGTAGGTGGCGGCCGTCTGGGTTCTGCCACCTTCTCTCGTAGTTGAGGGTGTTCTTCTACTTTCTGTTTCTGTTGAGTTCACCTTTTTCTTCTACTGCTCTCACCTCTGTTCTTTCCAGTTCGGTTCCTTTAGGGCAATTCCTTTTGCCCTCGCCATTGGTGCGTTCTCGTGTCCATTTCATCTGCACCTGCGGGTGATGTGGAATGCAGTCGTTTCGGGAGCCTCCCGACTCGACCACGTCTGATGTGAGTTTACCCCCTCCATGGAGGATGTGCAGCTCCTCCCGCACATGGGAGGGGGGGGGGGGCACTGTCGTTTCGGGGCCCCCCCGACTCGACCACATCTGGTGTGAGTTTGACCCCATCCATGGAGGATGTGCAGCTCCTCCCGCACATGGGAGGGGGGGGGGGGCACTGTCGTTTCGGGGCCCCCCCGACTCGACCACATCTGGTGTGAGTTTGACCCCATCCGTGGGGGATGTGCAGCTCCTCCCACTCCCGCGGGGGGTGGTGAACGCTTTCGTTTCGGGTTGCCCGATTCGACCACGTCTGATGAGAATTGCTCCTCCTATGTGGGGGATGTGCAACTCCTCCCGCACCAGCGGGGGGTGGGGACCGCTGACGTTTCGGGGCTTCCCGATTCAACCATGTCTGGTGAGAGTTATTCCCCTTCCGTGGGGAATGTGCAGTGTTTTACCGTGGTGGATACTGCAGGAGCTGTTGGTTTTCTGGTGTAGAGATGCCTGGTTCCGGGACTATGCGCCCTCTCCAGTCGACATCTGAGGCTGTCACTAGGGTTGTGACTCCTCCTTTGGAGGCCGAGCTTGGTGGCTCTCTCCGCTTTTCCGCCAGTTCCAACAGCTCCCGTCGTATCTGCTGCTACTGCTGTTCTGCCTACAACGTCATTGGGCATCGTTTTTAGCCGGCCTCGGCTTCTCCCTGCCAGGGTCTGCAGGGATGTCTGTAGTGTGGTTGTGGGGTTTCGGCCTCAGCCTTCCCAGACTTCCACTCAGCGAAGTCAAATGGGTCTGCCGACTGAACCCCATACTGTGTCCTCTCAGCCATTGAGCACAGTAGTTTTATACCTGCAGTGGTCTGCTGCGGTGTCTGGTTGTGTAGACGTGGGGGTATCGGCCTCAGCCTTCCCTGACTTCAACTCGGCAAAGTTGGAAGTGGCTGCCGGCCGGACCCTCTTCTGTGGTCTCTGCGCCGTCGAGCACCACAGTTGTCATTGGATTCGGTTGTTCTTAGTGGGACATTATGAACTCTGTGGCGTTTCCGTCCACTCATTCTGGCCACACGACCAGTTTTGGGGGTCCAACGTCTTTTGTGCAGCCTGGACCTTCTGCCCTGCAGAGGTCAGCAGTGACTCTCATGAGTTCCTGCTATGTTGATCCTCGGGGTGTGTCACACCCCATACACGTCTGCCTTCAGACGTTTTCGGCTGCCGCCTGTCGTCCTACGTCGGGTCTTTTGGAGGATCGTGACCCTTTGCTGGTTCAGAGGGTCAGAGGTGAAGCCACTTTGCCGGTTCGTTCCCCTGTCGAACTGGCCAGTACGGGCAGTGAGCTCAGGGAGGCCCTCTCCTTCCTCACTCAGGTTCTGTCAAGGAGCCTTCCTGTTGCTTCCAGCGAGGCAGCGAGTGGTTTTCAGGCGCCTCCTATGGCGCCGCCTCCCGGGATTGGAAACAGGCCGCTTTCTGATCCCCTGGTGTTTCGACACCATGGGAGGCGTCGGCTGGTTTGCCCACGGTGGGCTATGTGTCTTCCGACTCAGGGGAAGAGTCAGACATGCTTGATGTCGAGAGCCAGCAGTCTTCGGACTTGGGGGCAGCTCCTGATTTCGTGTTTGGGTTCCTTCCGGATCTCAAACCATCTAACCAGTCGACAGTGTCAGCCAGGCCGTGATCATCGGTCGCGCGCCAACAGTCTATGGAGCAACCTGTTTCTGGGCTTCTTCGACCGTGCCCGTCGGTACAGTTGGTTGAAGCATTTTCAGCCTTGGACTCCAAGCTAAGTTCCAAGGCTATGAAGGCTCCGTTCTTCACCAGGGTTGACACCTTTTTGCCTCTGGCGCGTTATCGTTCCTACGATTCCGCCAAATCCGTCGGTCTACCAGACTTTGACGGTTTTGGATCAGGACTCCAATTCCTTCGGGCTTTCCAAGTCCAAGTCTGCCGTCATTCCGATGACGTCTCTGGAGTCCACATTGGGCTTATCGAAAGAGATGCTTGGTATGCTTTCTCTCTCCGATCACGTCGTCTCAGCTTTTGTTGCTTATCTGCCTTCAGATAAGTTTGACGAGGTACAGGCTCCTTTGCGTGTGCTGTCCTAGGCGCTCATGCATCTTACTCACACGCGTGCCTGTAACACGGCTAATCTGGAATTAGTTCGAAGGGACTCTGTGCGGGACACAGGCCGATCCCTTCCTGAGGAGCAGTACGCTACTCTTCGATCTGCTTTTTTGGCAGGTCCGCAACTTTTCCATGATTCTGTGTTGATGGTCTGGGATGACGTCCTATGTCATTCCAACGATCAGCTGCTGTTTCTTCAGCTTGATCAGCCTTCTAGGGTAGGTACGGGCCTTTCCAAGCCTAACAAGTACCCTCTGCTTCCTCTGCGAAGCAAAAGGGGCTGATCTTTCTGCCACCGCTTCTACTTCTTACTCAAGGGGTAAGGGTAAGTGTCGGCAGTCTAGAGGGAACTCCCAGGATTCTTCATTCAGTAGAGGTGTTTTCTCCTCTCGCGAGCCTCGTTGGGGTTCGCAACGAAGGTCCTCACCTCGACTCGTCCCAGGTTGGAGGAAGGCTAGCAGAGTTCGCAGACTGTTGGGCCACCGTCACATCTGATCCTTGGATGTTAGATGTTGTTTGGTCCGGGCTGCGAATATCCTTTCGATGGCACTCCACTCTGTCCAGGGTGCCTTTTTCAACCACAGTTCCTTCAGACATTTTACGTCAGGAACTTTTGTCCACGGAGATAGACAATCTCCTGAGAAAGGGGGCGATTGAGGTCATCAAGAACATTAGGTCAGTGGGTTTCTATTCCCGCCTGTTCTTGGTGCTGAAGAAGGACGGCCGACTCCGACCGGTTCTCGATCTGAGTTTCCTGAACCAGTCTATCATTGCTCCCAAGTTCAGCATGGAGACTTTCAGGTCGGTCCTCCGTTCAATTCACCAGGGAGATTTCGCTTCCAGCTTCGACCTGCGATACGCTTACTTTCACGTTCCGATTCATTGGGCGTTACGGAAGTATCTCAGGTTCATTTTTCTGGGGCGAGTTTACCAGTTCAAGGCCATGCCATTCGGCCTCAACCTGGTTCCTTGGGCCTTCACCAGACTGATGTCGCATGTGATAGTTTTCCATCGCACACAGTCCAGGGTGACTACTTCGGCAGATCAGGACGATATCCTCCAGGGGTATTCCAATGCTGCCTTACTGGAGTCGGATGTCGCCACTCTGTTGAGCTTGCTGACATCGCTACTTTTCAGAGTCAACGAGGAGAAGTGGGACCTGGTCCCTTCTAAGTCGTTTTATCATCTGGGGATGGCTTTCTGCACACAATTCAATTTGGTGGTGGTTCCCCAGGCCAAGGCTGTGATTCTCTCAGCTTTTGCTCCGACTCTGTCCAAGTCCACATCCGCGACGGCTCAGAGTTTTCTCCGGCTAATCGGTCTCTGCTGTTCGGTGACGGATCTCATTCCTCTAGGTCGGCTTCGTGTCAGACCTCTCCAACACTTTCTGCTCAGTCATTGGAGGCCGAATGTAGATTTTCTGGATCTGGTGCTTCAGTTTCCAGAATATCTTTATCCTCACCTCCTCCTCTGGGCAGATATCCAGTGGCTTTCGCAGGGTGTTCCGTTGGACTTACCCACGTCTGACCGCGTTCTGACGGCAGATGCCAGCGATCTCGGATGGGGTGCGACGTTAGATCCTGTAGGTCTTTCCATTCTTGGGATGTGGGACCAGGATCATGCAGCTCTACACATCAACCAGAAGGAGCCTCTTGCTCTTCTTCTGCGTTTCAGGCAGTGGATCCCTCACCTGTCGAATCAACAGGTCCTTCTGTTGTCCAACCATTCGACGGTGGTTGTTTACATTCGGAACCAGGGTGGCACGCACTCTGTTCCAGTGTACGAATTGGCTTGGGATCTTCTACTGCTCGCTCAGGATGTCCACGCCGGGGTGGCTGTTCGTCACATTCCCGGCTGCCTGAACGTCCTAGCCGACTCCCTGTCCCGTCGGGGCAGGGTCATTTCTACCAGGTGGATGCTCCACATGGCGGGTTCCATCGATCTCTTGTGACTCGTTGGAACCATCCGGTGGACACTTTCGTGTCCCCGTGTCCAGATGCTCTGGCTTTCGCCGTAGACGTTCTGGCCCTCCTTTGGGATGGTCTTGTCGGCTATGCCTTCCTACCAGTTCCGATTCCGCCTCAGGTTCTCACCCAGATATGAACCTGCTGTCGTCGAATCCTTTCGATCACACCCGTCGCTTTGGTGGGTGTGGATCAATCTGCTCCGCTCTCTGTTAGCGGCGGTTCCGGCATGTCTCCCTCTCCCTCACGACTTTCTTTGCCAAAGTCGCCTGAGGAGGTTTTCAAGTTGACCCGACTGCATTGTGCCTTCGCACATGTCTTTTATCGGGTCCTGTCTCCTCCGTAGTGGTTTTTCGAGACACGCAGTGGAGTTGCTTTTCTTCAAGGAGGCACTCACTCCACTGGTTTAGCCTCTGTGGCTAAGTGGAAGGTTCTTCTGTCGATGGTGTGCGATCACTCTGTTGCTTCTGTCACTCCTTCGATCACACCGCTTGCGGAGTTTCTGGTATATGTTTGTTTCTGGGGGTCTCTAGCAATGGGTACTTGTCCATGCTTCGGAGACATTTTTTTCCTTTGTGATACCGCATTGTTTCGACACTCATCCTTGCCTCTCCAAGCTTGTTCAGCTCTTTTCCTTGAAAAGACCTAGGACTTTGCAGTTTCCTCCAAGATGGTCACTTTCTTGGGCGCTGCTCTGCTTGGGGGTGAGGGGCGTTCACGCCTTTATCCTGGATGAATATGCGTTTTCCCACATGCCAGATCTCTCCTGCATCCATTTCTTGATGGACTTTTCTTGCTATTCGTGCAGCTTCCGCTCGTCTAGCTACTGGTGATTGTATTACCAATTGTTTTTTCTGCCATGAGGTGCATGCATTGTCTTCCTCTTTTAATAACTCTGTCATGTTGTCAGATGACTGATGTTATACTGGCAGCCTTCTGGATAAATGCTACTTTCTCCTTTTATCTGCGACAGTTGCAGGAGCCAACAGGGAACCTTGGGGCCCTCTTTCTTCGGCTCAGGATGTTGTCTATCCAAGCTTTTCAGCTTTTTTCAGGGTCAGTTCCAGCTTTGTGCTGTTACTGCCCTTTCTGTCTGTGCGTCGCACTTCACTATACGCCTCATCTTTCATTGGCTTTTCTAATGTTTGTGATGCTATGGTTTGATAGGCCTAGGGATCTCTTCCTCTGTCCACGGTCCCAGAGCTTTGTGTGGGTTGGTTATGTGATTCCCTCCAGCCTTTTGTCTATTCAGCCTGCTGTAAACAATTGAGGTAGGTTGATAAGAAGTATAAATTTTATAGTAAATTTCCTTTCTTATTATACCTACCGAAATTGTTTACATGGAGACCCTCCCGTCGTCTTATTCGGGTAAGAATCCTTCCTCCCCGCTGATCACATAACTCCTGTGTTGTTCGGATTCAAAAGAATGACGAATTGATGCATTGCGCACTGTTACGGAAGTCATGGATTTGTACTGTGGAAGAGTGTCCCATACTGGGTGTGCGCCAATGACGCTCGGCCCAGTTTTGGCTTATTTTTTCGTGGTGTTTTTACACTACTTTTCTTTCCCAAATCTTGGGAAAGATTAAAATAGAGAGTATTTTATCCGAGTTAGGTTCTTCCACTGTAGTGCAAGCCTGTTGTAAACAATTTCGGTAGGTATAATAAGAAAGGAAATTTACTATAAAATTTATACTTCCACCCAGTAGTCAATACTACGGGTAGAGCTAGTAGAAGGAGAGATACTCTCCAAATTGTTAGAACAAGGACAAGGTCTCTTGAGAATTTTCCAACACACATGTACCCCAAACTCTGGAACGATTTAGACCTTGATTTACATAATATAAACAACAGAAACATTTTTAAAAAACAATTAATCACAAAATTATTGTCCCAATACTCCGACAACATCGACTGTAATAATCCTTACTGTACTGACTGTGCTTTTAACAATAGGTAGAATATTTTCAGAATAAACCGAGTGGGTATTCATTTTTCATTTTCATTTTTATGCATTTCCAAGATAACACAAATTTAAAGCTTTCAAAGTGCAGAGCCGACAGACATGGGCAGTGAAATAATAATAGGGGAATTTTGTACCTGGTCTACTCCTGTTGAGGACTCCAACTCTCAGCGTCGGTCCGTGGGAGTCTCTCTCTGAGAGCACCCCACGGAGAGGAGTCAGGGTTTTGAGTTGTCAAAGAGGGAGAAGTAGTTACTATTGACACATTTCTGCTGGTACTGTATACGACTGCACAAATTGTCGTCTCTTGACCCTTTGCCTAACGTGGCGGCCGGGGCAGGCCAGCGCTATTCTCAAAAATTGCCAATCAGTTTTCATTATTTTTTTTTGTTTTTTTTTTTGTCTCAGGAGCATGGGTTATGGCCCCTCCTTGGAGCGAGTTCGTCAAGCTCGTTCAGGTGGGGGTTCGTGACCTGTGTTATTGGGAATGAAAGAATATAGTGATTCAAAAGTTTTTTTTGTTTTTTGTTTTTTTTGCAAGTGTCGTCTCCTTTTATGTTGGATAAAGGGTGAACTCAATGCTCGTCTCTTAACTAAATTGTGTGAGTTACACTAGCCACCAGTGACCAAGACTAAGTATAGATGAACGATTGTTGGACAGTCCAATTCCAATGTTGCATTATATAATCCCCAGGAGACAACAGGTAGACAGCCGATCTGGCTATGCCGTCTCCCTGCGGTATACAGGTTTATTAGGTTATTTTAGATCTATAATTCTGTATGTATATTTTTGTTCTATAATGATGCATATATAATTTTCTGTTTTCTGTTGTATACTGCTAAATAAAGATTCATTCATTCATTCATTCAATTAGTTGAGTGTTTATCTAATTAATGGCATTTTTAGAAGCCCACTAATCTTAACATACTTTTTTATTTATTTTAATATTAAGATTTGTAAACCCATTGTGTGAGTATTATTTTGACACACAGGCGATCCTATAAAACCTCTGGTATTCCAAGGCAGGATCCTCAACATTTTCATCATCGGATTCTGAGGTGTCAAAAACTACACAATGGAGCTCCCAATTGTTATACAAGAGACACTGGTCAGAGTGAAGCCTACCCTAACTACCACCTGGAGCATCCAGGTGCTCAAGGGTAAAATTCACCTGACAGTGGATTTTGAGAAGGAAACCGAACCGCCGTCCTTGAAGAGGTGTAGCACCTTTCGCGAGGGGATTTCCCCCCGCACTGGTCACCCTCCAAGTGATACGGACTCGCAGGATGATGCCAAGAATACGAAAGCAGCCAAAGGAAAGAAGCAAAGGAGAAGAAAGAAGGGACCTTCCGCCAGACAACACGATGCCTGCCGACTAACGGTGTTCATGGAGAAGAAAAGGATGGAAAAGGAAGAGAGGGAGGCTAACCATGGCGTTGAAAGCTCAATGCCTGCTACCCTTGGCCGTTCCACGTCCACGCTGGTTCCCCCACTCCTGTGGAGGGTCCGGAGGACGCTGGTTCACCAGGCAACACTCCAATCTCTAGCCCATCACACTCTTCCTCGGAAGAGGAGATGGAGGAGGGAGGTTTGTTTATGGTGCAGGAAGTTGAGCCGGACAGCACACATGTACAGTTAAAACTAGAAGTCCTGTCATGAAATGCGCACAAATAGCACGTCGATCTGCGCGTTAATCTACGTGTTATGACCATAGTAAGGCTATCAAATTCTGTACATATGGCCTGTACACAAGCAGTGTTTCAGCCAATGGACCTCCGGGTAACCCGGAGGTCCATTGGCAGAAATATTGCCAGTGTTTGCTATGAGTAACCAGGAGAACCTGCCGTGCTTTGGATGCCATTCGATATGGCAACTGCGCGCAATTCCTACGCGCCATTAAGCCTAGATAAGCGCACAGTTCATGACAGGACTTCTAGTTTTTACTGTAGCTACACCCGCTCTTGCTTTTCCAGTCTTTTCCGACCAGGACACCATCCAGGAAGCTCACACCACGGAGTCCGTGAAAAGCATCCTTGGGGAAAAGGTCAGGGGTGACGAACATCTAGCAATTCTCCAACAAATGCTGAATACCCTGGATAACCATGGACTCTTGGAAACTGCTTCATGATGGATATTTGCACTTTGTGTAAACAGTACAAAAATGGGGAAAAAGACATTGTGCAGTTTCTTAAATCAATTGGAAATGCAATCAGATATTAAGGTTATGTACATTTATTGTAAAACACAACTGCATGATTATTTTGTTTTATTACATTTTATGTATCATATTTAAAAATAGATCAGAATAAAAGTGAGTAACTTCAGTGAGATCTTTTCATTAATGTAAGGTCACCTTCCCTGCGAGTTCAATTGTGTAGCACATCAATTGCAAAACATTATAAAGTCTGTTCTTTACCAGTATCCTTTTCACAATTATTGTAGTTTGGGTTTGAGCAAAACCCACCCTCCAATAATTGTAAAAAGGACACTTGTTACGTCTTGTAGTTTATCATCCTCTTGGCTGCTATTATTTTCCTTTGGGGGGATTTTTTCCATGTCCAAAAACTGAGTGGGGGATTAGTTCTGATCCTTTTTTTTGTGTCTGGGGGAATATATTCCACCTTCAAACTTCGACTGGGGGAATAGTTCCAAGTCTGTAATTCGACTGGGGGGAATAATTCCACTTATACAGTTTTGGACTGGCGGGATTAATTCCAACATTCGATTTCAGTGAATTTCTGGACCACAATGAAGAGTTTTGGACACGTAGTATGTTATTGTTAGAGAACTTCATAGTGTATATTATATATATTGTGTGGATATAGGAGTGGCCGTCCTTCCATCTCCACCATCCCCTTGTTTCAGAGTTCTGAACATTGGCGTATTTCTAATTCGTATGATGTTAAACTCTGATATTATTAGACACTGCCACTGGGTGCTGCTCCAATCCACTCCCCCACCCCCCCCCCCCCCCCCCCTCTACACAAAAACAGAGATGCTTTGGCATGGTCTCTCCTGCTTTCAGCATCCGCTTGATGTGGTAGATGGAAAATATGGTTACGTGACAACTCAGCCTCGGGACAACTCAACTCGAGCTGATTCTCCAGGACAACTCGCCCCCATCTCGGCTAAAATCGCCCTGATCACTTCTTCATTCACAAAGTTATACATCAGTCTCTCTGAAAGGGACTCAAAAATGCCGTTTACATGTCAGTGGGCTTGACTTTATTATTTATTTGTTCCTTTTGTTTATTACCCTATTAAAGAATGAACGTAAAATTGTTCCGGAATATTTTACTGATCTATGAAGACGAATTAACTGCAAAAAACAGCCGACATGTAACTGTCAGACTTGTCAATTTACTTAAACCCACTGATACGCAAAACTTGATTTAGATTTTATGTGTATTGACCACACAACCAACTTGAAGCAAGTAGATTTTTGTTGTTATTGTTGTGAAATGACAGATGCCAGACATGGGGGGGGAGGGAGGGGGGATTCGAATTCACTGTCTCTCAATCAGAAATTGGCCACTTACAAAACCCATTTCTTTCAGCGATCTTTCTCTACTCTAGAGAATTTTGAACACCGGATCGGTGCAGTGGTCAACTCATACGCTAAAATCGGCCGCATTACTTCTCAAGTCACAAAGTTTTACCAGTACATGAATTCCAAGACATGGTTTCGGAAATGACCTTTTACATTTCAGCACTTCTGACTTTTAAAACCAATATACAAAACAAGAACCCCACACCCCCAGTTGCTGAGTTTTCCGACTGTATTTCAGATACCATCAAAGATTGGCCCTTGGAGCATATTCTTTTGAATTATAGAAAACCATTCACTATTCGCTACTCCTTAAATCATTTTTTACCTCTCCTATCCACCCCCCCCCCCCCCACCCCCAATCACACATTTATCATGTTATGTTTCACACAACTCTATTGTTGGTGTTTAGTAGTAGTGAATTCATCTTATGGGATACTGACAATGCCCCCTCCAGTCGTAGAGTCCTCTTTTACACTCATGTCGCCATTACAGGATGATCGAACGAAATTTGTATTAAAAACACTTGGACTTAATTGAAGACTTTAGAGACATACTCCTTGAAACCCTGAAATAGTAGAACTGTGTATAATCATAAAAAAAATGATTAGAAACAAGACAGATGCAGATTATACTTTCCCAATGATGATTCCTCCAACGCCCCAAAAAAGAACACTGTCAGCATGGATAAAACTCCACTTGATTGATTTCTTTTATTTCTGCATACGAACATTATATGTTCTCAAACCATCAGGGGGCCCAAGACACAGTGGGCAATAATCGTTCAGCCCGGCAGGTGAAAATGTTGAAAATTGCATATGAAAAGGAGCAAAATTCTCGATTCTTACTAAGCTCGTACAAGATGTCGATTTTGTGTTAGCCAGTGGAGAATATGCAGTCTGCATGTACATGTAGTTTGGGCTTAGTGACTCTAAACACTGGAAGGAACACCCAACGGAAGAAACAGAGTGCACATTTAGTGCTTTTTGAGATACTTTAATAAAATGCAACCTTCAATAAAGAAGACTATTTTTGGGGGTGGGGATGGGGGGGGGGGCATCATGCACATATGTTGGAGCACTGTCAAGTGTGGTGGTCATGGTTCCTTTTGTCCAGGGAGTCTTCATATACAAATACTGGCTGGGTACCTGTCTTGAGGACCGATATGAGGGTCTCTTAGTAGTCATCAGAACTCAACCGAGGCCTAAATGCTAGCATACACAAAGTACAGTTGGTGATTTACGATACACGAATTCAAATTCCTGCAAATACAGAGACCTCCTTCCTCTCTCTCTCCCCCTCTCTTTCTCGCATCTGTGGGCTTGGGGACCCCTTTTGACACTGTGGGTCCCATATTTCGTTGTGCCATTACAAGCGAGGGGCCTATGACCATTGACCATCATGCAACATTTGTAGTTAAGGGGAACATTCATGCTGATGTATAATACTTGATTGTGTTTAGTTGCCTCAGTTCAAGTATCCTTACTTTATCTCTTGTATTTGACAGTAACGTGTGTTTCTAATTTTCTGGTAAAGTTTTTGCTGTCAGTATGACATAATAAAAGACATTGTAATTATTGAAAATAATTTCGAGAAATTCTAGAACTATCAGATCACTTGGTTGCTGTGAGTGTTGTACCTGACACCCTTTCAGGTCCACTGTTTATTTATTTATTTATGTTCAAGGTCACATTTCTGCCTAAGGGATAATCATGACTGCAACATGGAAAAAGTCAGGAATAGCCTATCGTTCACATCTGTGTTGCTCACTTTAGAGGATTTCCACCTCGATGATTGGTGACCGGGTCCTATTTTACCAGCGAAGAGCTTGTTTACCACATTAAACAGGCTCTGCTTCATTTCCCATTTTTCCCACAGGGAGTTTATATTTTTCATCTACCGCATCAGACGGATTCCAAAAGCAGATGAGATCATGCCAAAGCTTTCAATTTGGGAGGGAGTGGGGGGATGTGAAGCAGCATCTATTGGCAGTGTCTAATAATAATATTGACGTTTAACATCATACAAGTTAGACAGAAATCAACAGAATTCTGAAACAAGGGGACGGTGGGGATGAAAGGACGGTCGTTCATTCTACATCCATGCCACCAAGTGGTGCGTTTTAATAAATAATTACAAAATAACATGAATTACTTTGCCCAAATTAAGTCAGTCGTTTTTTAGCTCACCAAAGGGAGCTTAACTTATCACTTGCCGTCCGTCGTCGTGAAATGTGGATGTTCATTACTATATGGCAATTCAAGTTGGTTCAAAGGAAATGGCCACTTCCCTTGGGGGCTCTGTATGGGGCATAACTCTGATAGCACTGTATGAATTATAGAAAAATTATTAAAACATCTTCTTCTCCAGAACCAGTGGGCAGAATCTTTTGATACTTGGTATGCACCAACTTGGTATGAGTCTGATTCAACTTTGTTCAAATCGAGTTCCTTGATCAATATTGGGGCTGCCTATGGGGGCATGAATTTTTACTTGGTGCAATTTAAGAAAAAATCTTTAAAAATTTTCTTCTCTAGAACCAGTTGTCAGAATCTTTTGATATTTGGTATGCAGCATCTTGGTATGGGTCTGATTCACGATCAATATTGGGCCTCACTATGGGGGAGTGAATGTTTACTTTGTGTAATTCAAGGAAAATTCTTTAAAAATCTTCTTCAGAACCATCATGCAGAATCTTTTGATATTTGATCAGCAGCATTGTTTCATTCAGTCCTGTTGATGTTTTAGCTCCACAGAGAGTATAGATTTTCTCTGTAGAACCTTAAGAATAGCTTTTGATAAAATTTGTGTCTTAACAGTATGGAACATTTGCTGAGCACCTAAGGCCCCCTGGGGCCTCTTGTATTTTCATCCTCTCTCTATCCCATGTGCAAGTTTTAAATCGTGTAATTCATGATATTTTGAAATTTGTCATTAAAACGCACCAAATGGTGCGTATCAATAAATATTTACAAAAAAAAACCCCAAGAATTACTTTACGCAAATTAAGTCAGTCGTCCTTCTTTTATTTTCATCCTCTCTCTATCCCATGTGCAAGTTTTATTTCCTGTAATTCATGATATTTTGAAATTTTTCATTAAAATGCACCAAGTGGCGTGTTTTAATAAATAATTACAAAATAACAAGAATTACTTTATGCAAATTAAGTCAGTCGTCCTTCTTTTATTTTCGTCCTCCCTCTCTCCCATGTGCAAGTTTCGTTTCATGTAATTCTTGATATTTTGAAATTTTTCATTAAAATGCACCAAGTGATGTTTGAATAAATAATTACAAAATAACAAGAATTACTTTGCACAACCAGTGTTTCAATAAATAAATACGTAAAAAAACATGAATTACTGTAAATAAAATTAAATCTTCACCAAATGTTATTTTGAAATTAAAGACAAAAAAATCACTCAGCGGCGAGTTTTAATAACTAGTTACAAAATAAGAAGTATTTTTGAAGGTAATTCATAGTCACTCATTTTTTCAATCATCTCTGAAAACAAATTGATAAATTAATACTTGTATGTAATTGACTGTTTTCTCGTGTTACTTCATTTTTAGCCCGACTATTTACTGTGAGGGCTATAGTCATGACTTTCGGTCATCTGTCTGTCCGTCTGTTAACATTTAGAGTATTGGTTAAAGTTAGTGGTTAAAGTTTTTCACTGAAGGTTCAAGTGGGGGTTTTTTTTCCTGTTTAGTCATGACTTTCTTCTGTCTGTCTGTTAACATTTGGAGTTTTGGTTAAAGTTTTTTAGTCAACTTTAAAGTTTTTTTGTTTTTTTTTTATATTGATATTGCTATTGATTGTATCATTCTCATTTTGTTTTTATTTTTTTTATGTTTCATGTTATCTTGGGAAATATTTAACCCTTTTTTTATGGCAATTTAACTTACAACTTTCAGGTTAAAGTTTTTGGTTAAAGTTTTTTTTTGGAGTGGGTGTTTTAAAATTACGCACCTTTAATTCTTCAAACATTTTAGTTGAATGTCACTGTATCTTATTTGGGACAATGTCTACTATCTACTGAACATTTCTACAGTGATTTTCATTAATATTGGCATGATATTTTAAACATGTTTTCAGACTTACTTTCTTTGTATTGGAAAATAGACTTTGCCACATACTTTCTTACTCTACTTCTTGCATGGTCAATACAACTTAATGATTCCATTTACATCAATGATTTCTTTTATCGATTTTAGGAAATATTTAACCCATTTTTGCCAATCAATTTTACTTAGTATTCCCAGCTTAAAGTTTTGGATTAAAGTTCTGCTTTTCAAGGTTCTACCTTTCATTCCCCAAACACTCAGTTACGTCATTTCCTTTTTTAATTTCGGGCAAGGTCTACTGAAGCTGTACACAGTGGTTTCAAATAATATTGGCATTAACTTAACCCTTTTCACAAAGCTTTTCGAACTTACTTTCTCTAAATTTCAAATTAGGCTTCTACCACATACTTTGTTACTTTTCATCCCCATCCACAAGGGGGGGATATAGCACAGAGCTCGTTCCATCCATCTATCTGTCAGTCCATCCATCTGTCCGAACTTTCTTTATGCCATAACTTAGACAAAAGTTAACGGATTTCAATTCTTTTCAGTACATGTCTCTAGGTCAAGTTTGATGACCACAATTATCCAATGAAAATTGTTGAAGTTATTTCCCTGCCCAGTCCCCCTCCCCCCCCCCCCACCACCAATTAGGCATTTTTTTTCTTTCCTCCAATATGCATTTTGAACTATTTACAGTCACTACATGCGGAACCTTTTTTTTAAACTCACGTACCCCCCTCTCTTTGCCTGTGGGGAGGGGGGAGGGGTAATTAGGCACTTTTTTTTCTTTTGTCAAAAATACTTTTTTACAGTTTTGGTTAAAGTTTGTGGTTAAAAACCCAGACAACCCCCCAACCCCCCCTGCACCCCCTTCACACCTCCCCCCCCCCCCCCCCCCCACGGTGCCAGTTAGACACTTTTTTTTCTCTTTGCTCAAAATGCATTCTGAAGGATTTAGACTGACCACAATGGACTCCCTAACACCCCCACTCTCACCCCCCCCCCCCCTCCCATTTTAAGCAATATTTTTACTTTGGTACAAAATGCATTTTTAGCCTGACTGCTTGACTATAGTCATGACTTTCGTCTGTCCATCCGTCGGTCCATCCATCTGTCTGTAAACAATTGGTTTCCGGCGGATAACTCCAGTTTGGATTATTTGGTTTCAACCTAAGTTGAAATGTGTATTTTTTACAGCTAGTAATACAGGCCAGGTTGGAATATAGGTTCCACAACTATCTCCCCCCCCCCCCCCCCCCCTCCCACCACAAACACACACGTGCCACTTAGGCAATTATTCCCCAAATGCATTTTGAAGGATTGGGAGTTATTACATGCAAAAAATAAAATTGACTCCTATAGCTCAACATTGCTGTATGATCTGCATCTTTAGTCCTTTACCTAACACAAGTTGAAGCCAACAGTATAAATTATTTTTCTGAAATATCAGATTTTTTCTTTTTTTTTTTTACTTCTAACCATGGCTTATTTTAGTCCTTATGAAGCACATCAAACTTGTTCCATTAGTAGGTCAGGAGGTATGTTTTGGAGTAGAGAAATTAAAAAATAAAATTTGAATAGCAAATTTTGTATATCACGAGTGCAGATATGGCAGATTCGTTACGTAAATGGTTAACAAAAAATGGCTCCGACTATTTTGTGTCTTAAGAATTTGCCATTGCTGGGACAATCGGTCAGCATGTGTGACATCACTGTAGTTGACACTTGTTGTCAGGCGGCGGCCAATTAAAGTTTCATTTTGTGATTAATGAGCTTAACAGTGCTATTTATTTTAAAGATATCTTGTCGGATTAATGGCATCGACACCAAGTAAGACTGGAGGGAATAATTCCACTTATACAGTTTTGGACTGGGAGGATTAATTCCGTATACCCTGAAATCACCCAGACCAAACAATATGCCAACCTTGTGTAATTTGTCCACTCGAAAAGAAGACTCAAGTACTTAGGCTGAAAACATTAAAATAGACACTTATGTACACTGGCAATTTAGTTGTAAACACACATAAGCCGTGATAAAAATAATAAAAGCATTTGTCGACACTCATTTGCCGAATATTTTTCACTTAAATTCTCAAAACTGTTTGGGACAGACCCTCCCTGCCGCTTTCTGGCCTCTGAATATGGCAGAAATGACTGATAAAAACGAAACGCCGTCACTGACGAAACATTCAGGACCGACTTTTCTTGGGGATGCGGTGATGAGATTCAACAACTGAAAGTCGAGCTTCCAGTACCACCAGAGTTCTTTTCGAAGGAAAGTGACAATAAATCATGTTTTGTGCATTGATTTTAATTTAATATGATGAAAACATGTATGCAGTCTGGAAGATAAGTCTTTTCCCGACAAAACGGTGCACAGAAGTCGATGGCTGAACGTAAGCAGTATTTATTACCGTTTGAAAAATTGGGGTAGGAATTGTATGTCCTCCCTTTTGTTATTATATTACCGGTATATACTAGGGGGGGAGGGGGGTATCCAGTTATGCTTATTTTATAATATTATTTTATTCCTCAATCTTTGTTTGTAACAAGCCCCTGTGCTCTCGTATAATGGAGAAAAAAAACTATATTTATAAACATTTGTTCTACCAAAAAGTTGAATATATTTATCCGTGTTGGAACTTATAGTATTACGTTCCGTACACTGTAAACCTGAAGTTGGAGTTGCCACTTGACCTTGAATACTCTTGTATAGCAAAATTAATTTATTCTCTTTCCTTCTCTGTAAAAGTGGTTTCCATTTTAACTTATTTAAAATAGTAGTCATGGAACCTATTTCATAATTATAATCTCCTAGGACAAATCTAGTGGCTCTACGTTGGAATTTTTCAATTTCCTACTGTAGATTAATATTATACAGATCCCATACAGGGCTAGCATATTCCAGGATTGGTCGAACTAAACCCTTATGTGCTGTTTTCTTGACATCTACAGTACATTGGGTATGGTTTCTTTTAATAATGCCTAAAGTAAGATTTGCCTTAGAGCATATATCATTTATATGTTTATCTTAGCTCAGTGATCTGAATGTAGTGGCTACCCCTCTTCGTTCAGATTCTTCCCATTCAATTCTGTAGAAAAGTTCCCATCAAGTTTTTATGGGTTTTCATTTTTTTATTTTTTTTTAAGTTTTTATTTTCGCTCATGCAAGTGCTCACGAAAAATAAACATTTGTCTCGGCCACTCATGAGATAATTTTCGATATCCACTCAAAAACACTAGATATCCTCTATGTACCTACTGGTAGTCCGAAGTTCTAGTGCTCTAATTAATAAGGTATGGTCACAGGGATAAGTCATCTGATGTCTGAAAGTCGTCAGAGTGTTGCTTCAGACAACTTGTTGATTCCACCATTAGACGATTCACCTGGCACTGATCACCCCGCACATGCATCTCCAGGATGAACTTTGACCTCATGCGAGCTGAATACCAAACTAGTTCTGCCAAACTCTACTACACTCCTTCACATTTTATCACTTGGGCAGTGCTCTGCCCCTTGTATTTCTGTTTTGATTCCTTTTCTGTACAGTGCGGCTGCTGTGGACTGGTCACTTTCCACAGGTGGATAGTATATCCAGGGACACAATGATACTAGATTCCAAACACTAATTTTAGGAATAAGCATCAAAAGTTTAATTAATGAAGCACTGGGCACAACCCAGTGCCTCATTAATTAAAATTTTGCTGATGATGATTTGCCTTACCTGGTAAATGCATGGGTGGACATCACTGCGCACGCGTGGATTATGGCCAGTCTACGATGACTGTACTGTACTATGTGAATATCACTGGATACCTGTCATTGAGAAGTATTTATGAGTCATTGTTGATAATTTACTGTTGTAATGACATGGGATGGTGTGGGCTTAGTCCGACTTATGAGCCGCAATTAGTACTGAAATGGTTAACCGGATAACCGGTTTGAAACTGGTTACCTACCTAACCGATTAAAAAAACGTCAACCGGTTATCCGAAATATTGATAGTGATCGTCATTCCACAATTAAAATGTAGTAAATCTGCCGCTTCTCCTTTGGGATAGATTACACCTCAAAGCAACACTGTATATATTGAGAAATAATCAATTTTGGCGTTCAAGACTTTGTTAATGATTGGCAATTTCCATGAGTTCTGAGTAACCGCAGAAACTATTCTGTAGTATGTATACAAACGAACGTTGTCAAGTACTCGACAACGTTTGTTTAAATACACACTACCGAATAGTTTCTGAAAATACTGCTTTCCAATTCCTATAGTTTTGATCCCAGATTCGGTGAAATAATGGCTACGGTTAACCGGATATTATCCGGTTATATCTCTTCGTTAGTCGGTTGTGAAAATGAGCCAACCGTTTCAGCCCTAGCTGCAATATCCTAAAACTGATACAGTCGGACTGCATTTTCTACAGTAAGATTGATGAGCAGCTGATTCCATTGTATATTTGTGGCACTGGTGACTGTCATTGCCACATCTCTCATGAATGTGGGTGTGCTTGTTTTCATCAAGTGCTGGGGATCCATCAATAGATCTCGATGTATGCACATCAACTCTATTTGTCTGATAGGAGACCTAGGTGCCCTTGCCTGTTTCCAACTCCTTTTTAGGCTCAGTTCCTCTTCCATTTTACCTGAAACGAGAGAGAAAAATGGCCTCCCAGATTGTAATCTGAAATTACAATCTAGGAGGAGTCATTAATGCTTGGTAGGCATACAGGCTCATCTTATTGTTCGGCTTCCTCACCCTTCCTGCACATCAATGTTCACACATTCTCTGTGATAGCAATCAAGACATGACTTACATTGTATCTTGAATCTACCAATGTCAGGCTTATTGCATTGGCAATGGCACTTCAAATGATAGCACTTTAGTCAAGCAGGAAGTTTCCAGTCTTTATAATGTTTTGTTTGATCATGGTTGACTACAACCCCAGACTTGTATATCGCAATTTGTACAAGTACATGTATGGCGTTTTTACCTCCAATATTATTCCATGTCCTTTCTAGACTGGAGAAAGTTTCTTATTTTTCCTCCACGCTTGCAGTATCTAGTATACAATGTATGCACAAGTTCCTCTATTTTGTAATTTTTCTCTAATCCTTTCAAGTCATAATCACATTCCATTCTTTCTTGTGTTGGTTTAGTGAGGCTCTTGCTTGCTTATGGGCAGCTTTCAAAGATTTTTCACGTTCAACCACATAGGTATGTGGAAGGGTGGCTGGGTGGGGGGGGGGGGGGGGGGGGGGGGGAGGGGGGGATTTATGCAACCACATACAAATATAGGTATGTGGAAGTGTGGGGGTTACTACTAAATCACTGTGAGATATATTTTTCACTTAGTAATTATTTACAATTTCTGAGGACAGAACACAAGACGCACTTGCAAACTTTAATTGGACCACTGGGCTTGACCCAGTGGTCCATGTTGATGATAAGTTTACAAGTGTTTCTGGTGCTGTTATGAACAATTATAAATACTTTTGGAGTGGAGAATACATGGTGCTGCGATTAAGTATTAATCCACTCTCTTTCTGTATATGTAGTCAATTTTTAATGTCTATTTACTTCACTACAAGTACATGAATCCCAGTAGGAATGATGTTAATGATCTCTATTTACTAGTATAGAATTGTACAGAGTTGGGCACATTGTTTTTCTACAGGAATTGAGGTATGCTAATGCTGCAGTTGGGCAGAGACATGAGTGCAGTAACTCAGCATGTAGTTACTTCAAAATAGTGCACAATACAGTCACAGATAGGCCTGCACGGTATATCGATAAACTGATATATACCGGTATTCAAACCAATATCGATTGAATACCGGTGTAATTACAAAAATATCGGTTTATCGTCATTATTTATTTACCCACAATTTAATTTTCACGATGTCTTGAGTTTTTAATTGTAGCTCTGAATTGATAATACAGTAGAACCTGTCTTGAGAGACCGCCCTTTGGGCCACACAAAAGTGGTCTCTCAAGACAGGTGGTCTCTCATAACAGGTTTCAGGTTTTCTCAAGTCAGTGAATAACCAACCACAAAATTCGGAAATGGAGAAGAATAGATTTTTTGTAATTACTTTGTTGTTGTTCTTTTTTAGGAAGTTTTTTTAACAAATTGAAATGGACTGTTATAAAAATTATAAAAATAAATTAGTGTTGAAAATCTTCAATGAAGATTTTCAACACTAATTTATTTTTATTATTTTTATAACAATCCATTTCAATTTGTTACAAAAAGATTTTCAACACAAATTTATTTTTATTCCTATCTGTCACATTTCGGGTATTATGAAATTGTTTATTCAGCAATAATTCTAATCTTTTCACAGGGGTCTTATAAAAACATCTCAATCTTTACTGAGTTAGCAATTGAAACCCAATTAAGAGCTTTTAATTATGTTAGTATAACCACAATGGATTTTCCAATTCCAGAACAGGTAAAAAGTTTTTGTCATGGTTTCAGTCTTCAAAGGGGCGGTCTCTCAAGACAGGTCCATTATGGCATAAAAATACAAATTGGTCTCTCAAGACAGGTGGTCTCTCAAGACAGGTGGTCTCCCATAGCAAGTCCATTATAGAGTAAAACTAATCGGTGCCTGGCAGATGTGGTCTCTCAAGACAGGTGGTCTCTCAAGACAGTGGTCTCTCAAGACAGGTTTTACTGTACATGTATTATCGCTTTACCCAAGGAATACGCCCACGTAATATACAATTTCAGCAGTTGAAAAAATAATATTCAAAAATTTCAGCAAAACTATATCATGTGACCCCCTCAGTGGAACGAAGTCAATGAGTTCGTTCCAATGAGGGGTCACATGATATTGTTTTGTAGAAAGTTTTGGAAAAATTTGCTAAAGTAATATTTAAAATAATAAATTTTGATATCGTCTGCGTTGGGTAAAGGTTTTTCGAACCGCATCATCAAGGCATGCTGATTCGTTCTGACTGTGATGCCTCAAGTCTCGATTGTAGTACTTATGTTTAGGTATCTGAATAGGTTTCGATATACCGGTATACCACGGTATTTTTTTGAAAACCGATACTGGTATTCTGTTTTGAGTATCATGCAGCACTAGTCACAGGACTTCTAGTTTCAACTATAGTGGAAAACATTCTTCCCATTTTGTAAATTGGTCCACTATCATTAAGATGTATTCATTCCCCCTCCATGTTTTTGGAAGGGGTCCTAAAAAATCTTAGTGGATCTCTTCTATTAGTGCATCCGCATGATGTTTTGTAAGATGGTATCAAGCTTTCATCACAGGTCTCTTATTTTGTCTGAAAGTAGGACATATTGCCACATACTGTTCTACATCCTATGTCATGCCATGCCAGTGATACTTGGACTTAATCCGCCGTAAATCCAGGCTAAAGTCTGGACTTGCCCTGGTGTCCAAAAGCTGGAATATTGGGATTCAGTTCTATTTTTTTCAGCCTTCCATGCCACTAGAATCACCAACAGAGCTTGATCATCCTCTTTCACAAGTTCCCAACACACCACCCGTTAGGAAAAATAGCTCTTTATTTATCCAGAATGCTTTGCTGGCTGTACTAGATGAGAATAACTGACCCTCATTTGGCACAACAGAACTTCAGTCCAGGCCAGCATTGTGAAAGATCTGGGTCTTCTGCTAATATCTGACCATGAATAATCGAATCTAGGAAAAAAAATCACAGGAAAAAATGTCACAGAAAATAAGTCACAGAAAAAAAGTCACAGGAAAAAAAGTCACAAATTATAATAAAAGCCATGTTTAGATCCACACGTTTCAAAAATTATTTTTTAATAAAGTAGATGAAAACACTATTATATGGGCTGATTTCTTCAGTGAGTTTGTTAAAATGCAGAAACAATTGAAAAACTTGTGCAGAGACCGTAGCAGTGGTGAGAAATCCATACCAGAATTTCTCAGAGGAGTCGGCTGGAACATTCGACTAAACAAGGAGTATTAGAAGTGCAAGTACTGTAAATATGTATTACCTGATATGCTTATGTTATTATGTTATTAAATGTATTTGTATTGCTATTATTATTATGTTATTACATGTATTTGTATTGATATTGATGTGCTGCAGATTTACTATAAACATATAATAAAATACTGTGACTATTAGAAAATATAATAAAATTCTGTGGAATTCTGTGAGTGCAAGTGGTGTAAATATATATTACCTGATGTGCTTATGTTATTATTATGTTATTACATGTATTTGTATTGCTGTTGATGTGAAATGCTGTGCTATTATTATTATGTTATTACATGTATTTGTATTGATATTGATGTGCTGCAGATTTACTATAAACATATAATAAAATACTGTGACTATTAGAAAATATATATATATATTACCTGATGTGCTTATGTTATTATTATGTATTTGTATTGCCATTGATGTGAAATGCTGTGACTATTAGAACATATAATAAAATACTGTGAAATACTGTGACTTTTTTTCCTGTGACTTTTTTTCCTATGCAAATTTGTGACTTTTTTTCTGTGACTTTTTTTCCTGTGACTTTTTTTCCGCTCACCGAATAATCCTGGACCAATAAATGTGAACCATCATCCTCTGTAATTACATTGATGCTAGATGAAGTCAATCCCCTCCACCCCCCCCCCCCCCCCCACCCTTACTGGTCTCACTACATGTAGATTTATACTTCTACCACGGATTTCACTTACATGTACAGTTAAAACTAGAAGTCCTGTCACGAACCGTGTGCTTATCTAGGCGTTAGTGCGCATAGAAATTGCGTGCAATTGCCATATCAAATGGCATCCAAAGCATGGCAGTCCAAACACAGGTGCTGACAACAGAGTTTCTTTTATACCCTTAAATGCCCACTGCTCCTGCTGATTCCAACAGACCTTTTTTCCTGTTATTTGGTAGATGGGGAGGGGGCTGCCAGTTTAGCATAATTATTAGTAAATGAGCAGTGATAGTTTGCTAGCCCAAGAAATCACTCCACATCTTTAGAACAAGTTGGAACAGACCAGTCCTTCACAACCTTGATTTCCTCCTGCTCTACCTCTACCATTCTTCGAAGACAACCCACCCCAAGAATTCAATTTTGTCTTGAAATAGCTCACACTTCTTTGGCTTGAGCTTCAAATCATGTTTCCAAAAACATTCAAAGACTGCTTTCAAAGTTTACATATGACTTCCAGAACTTTGCCATAAGCCAAATATATATCAGCCAGAAATTAGTGTTGTGCGGTTTTATTTTTCTTGTTTCGGTTCGATTTTTTAAAAAAAACTCGGTTTATAGGTCGGTTTTCGGTTTTTTATAGTAAGATATCTGCAGTTTCCAACAGAAACTATGTAGTGTCGATATAATGCCCATACTGTCATATTTTCAATGATGATTTAATTGGCATTGACTAGCATTTGTGCTAAGTGTATAAATGGCAGGCATTATCAAAACAAAATAATATAAAAGAAAATAAAATGTAACAGTGTTCGTAGAATATCACCACTCACCAATTCTAGGCACATGCCCCACCCCTCCCCCACCCCACCTCTGGTCTTTAAGTTCAGGCATAGAGAGTCTATGATGAATTGATATTAACACGTGGGTGTGAAAAGATCTAATTCACAATTTTCCAGGGCTCTGTTCAGTGCTCACTCCTGGGTGGGGCCCTGGGCAGCCTAACAAAATGACCCTACCAGGCATTGCAAATAATAACAAGCATTGCCAAGTGGGTCACCTAGACACCCATCCTAACATATTTGACAATGAACTGATGTATGGACTCTTTTCAATATCCCCCCTCCCCCCCCCCCCCCCCCCCCCCACACACACACACAGTGGTGACTAGTGCCACCACCCGCCCTAGTAAAATAATCAGCAATCATTTCATGTCAGCCTGGAATGGGAAAGTCATATTGTTTGTAGCTAGGTGGGCTTCAAAACGAACCACTTTACCAAATACCTATTGTCTTCCACCCCCCTCCCCCAACCCACCCCCACACACACCTCGCGCACGCAATGGTTTTAGCTCAACGGAATTGATTTCACAAATTCACTGGTGTACTGTTATATATTGTAACTTTTTTGCGTTTGCCTCTTGCCATTCCAATTTCTATTTCTACCGCTGATTTGTTCCTTTGGTTGGCCTCCTTAAAGTAAGTTGTGTTGGGAATGCAACCGTGGCACGTTGACAGCGATATTACGGAACGCAGCTTTTTCCCGTGGATATGGACGATTCGGTCTTGGGACGTTTCGGCCTTGGGACGTTTCAGTTCAAGACGTTTTGGCCTTCGTATATTGAACTAAATAGAATAAGAACTTGCGGTTTCGTGTTTTTAGTGGGCCGAAGCCTTCAGGACAAATCGTCTCGGGTCGGAACGTCCCAAGACTGAATTGCAGTAAAACCTCTTCCCGGATAAGCACATCAAGGGAGGCAACAGACTACATCCGAAACACGTGGTGTGGCAACCCGTGACAAATGTTATTTTCGAATACGACAATGAAATGCCAAAACCTTTTTCTGATATGATATTATTCCCTGTCCAACAGATTATAGATAAGTAATTTTAATTAAACTGATTGACTATGTCATACAAACCTGTTCAAAAACGAAGCCAATTGCGTAAGGTATTTCCTGTAATCATTGAAATGTAGGTGAGTTGGCTGTCTGTTTTGTCATTCTCACAGAAAACACAACCCATTTTTACGTCAACGATGTGTGATTGACAACTTGTCATACATCATTCTCGAGTGATCTGGACATGCTGCAGTGACCCATTTACACCCAGAATTTGGCGTGCATTGACGACACTGTTATTTCCTGACAAAGCTTGACATTTCAGACATTGTTAGTGCAAACTGAATAAAGAAAACATCTCTTCCCGACATTTTAGGAAAAAACCGAAACCGTACTCATTTACCAGTTGCACGGTTTCGGTTTCGGTTTCGGTTTTCAAGCAAAACCGAAACTGACTTATAAAACCGGTTAACCATACAACACTACCAGAAACGTCAGGGCAATATTCTAATTCACAATTCACGCCATTTAAGGCCAGATTTATAACTCTTGAATATGTGGATAGGCCGTTACCTATCCCAAACGGTCAAACCCTATTTTTACAAATTCAAACAGTCCATATTTTGTAATAAATGCAGTCTTATTCTGGTCCTTCTCATCAATCTTTACCTGCCAGTTTGCTGAATGTGCATCCAATTTTGAAAACCAGATATTACTGTAATTGCTGGGGTGTCTAAGACTCATCAACTAAGGGAATGGGGAATAAATCTTGATGATAATCAAGTTCAGGGAGCGCAGTAGCTAAGTGGTAGACTATTGGACTTCTCTGCTAGAGGTCCCAAATTCGATCCCATCCTGGACGACCCAGCATGTGTCATTGGGCAAAATGCTTTATCCCGGTTGTCTACATGTGGGCACGATGACATCATCTACTAAGGCATACTGCATGGCATTGGTGCACATGTTTTCAACCGCTGTAACCCTGTTTGAGTGGAACTTGAAAAGAGTTAGAATGTTGAGCTGATGGTGGTTCTCTCTGGGTACTCCGGCTTCCTCCACCTGTAAAACTGTCATGGTCACGATTAGCCATTGTGCATAAGTATGTGACCTTACACACCAATGAATAAATAAATGTGCCCAAGTTGAGGGCTCTGTAATCCCTACTCCATCTTACATTACCATGTTGTCTACGAATCAGGACTGGGCCTGATGCTCATTCAGACAATGATGGTTTGAAAAGTTTTACCTTCAACATTTTATCTAAATGAGCCTTTTCCTCCTCAATGAAATTAGCCTTGCCTCATTGAAACATGCTGGTGTATGCCTCATCCATTGCTCCAATTTTATGTTGAAGGTCATTAAAATTCTCTAAGTCAAACTCACCCTTAGCAAAGTCATCCTGGTATTCAGACAGAAGTTCCAAATGTTCTTGCTTTTGTGAACCAGACAGATTACAACCAAATTTCTCTAGTAATTTTTCTGAACACTCTAGAAAAGTGTTCAGAAACCATTGAGGGCATTTCTGTTGATTTGGGGCTTGCAGTTACTCGATATACCCTGTTGTTCCTGTCCGGTGGCACAAGAGTATTTTTCAGTTACAAAGCCCATTGTGAAGTATCCCCTTTATCTAGGGTAATATTATTATTTGTTACATTTACTAGTGTTGAAATGATTAATCGTCTAGTCGTTGTGGATGTTGATATAGCTCAAGATCGATTCTGGATTTAGGTGCTGACTAGTTGGAACATGTACTATTTCATATAAAAACATTACAACATAACAAAATTCTGATGCAAGGTCTACTGAGGAAGAGTTGAAACGATTGTCAGTTGATCTGTTCAGAGAGTGAAATCAGCAGCACTAATAATGAGGTAACGAACACAGACTGTGAGATCAAAATATACATGAAAATATAAGTCTCCTTTGAACTCGCCAACAGTGCATGGTCACACTGCTCGAGTTTTAATACTGATAACGGCATAATTATTTGAACTTGTCTCCATACAATAAAATTTCTAGAGATTGCCATGACATTTAAGTTCAGTAAAGTGGAGAGAAATTTACAACTGCAGAGGTATTACAATATAAATCATGGTAGCAGAAAGTTGGGTGCTGACTAGTCAAATTCGACTCGACTTATGGGTGTTGACTAATTGAATCTTAAGAATTCCAGAGTTGTCTCAACACTAACATTTACCTAACACATAACTGGCTCACACCTTGATGAGTGAGCAGTACATGGTATAAGAAGAGTCCTGTCCAAATATTGCGCAATCCTAAAGTTAAGCATCATTCTATTTATTTCGCATTTTGGGCTGATTTCGGTTGTTGTACACTGTCCTCAGTGATGCCATAACACAGGCAACAGAAGATACAACTGCTGCTTTGGGATGTTCCTTTTGAATTATCTCCCCTTCCACATGCAAACCGCGGTTCTCAGTGTCCAGGTTAACTCGATAGGCTTTGACAAAGTCCATACCTAGTAAAATTTCTCATCGGCCATCTGGACTGCATATATATTTTGAGTAAATTTCTTCTGACCAATTTGCAGCTTCACAGGCCCAGTTACATGTCTGGTCGTAGTCATTTGTCGTGCTCTATGTATCTCAACCTTTTAAATTACTGTTCGATTACTGCTTAATGAAATGAGTAAGCGGACATATATTATTGTAACTTATGCTGCAGTATCCACCATCGCATGTGTTCTAAAATCGTCTACATGAATTGGAATGTGAAGGAGTTCGTGGGAGCTGGACTGTCATTTCGATATCATAATTGCTCGTTGAGCTTGTTCCAGTGAGGGGTCATAACCTATGTTTTTGAGGCAAAAAATGAACAAAAATTAGTAATTCAAGAATTGTTTTTTCAAGTGTCGTCTGCTTTTCATGTTAGGTAAAGGGTTAAGGAAGTCTGTGGAGATATAAAAATAGCATTTCTTTTGCATGGACCAAGCTTAGATCTTGTCACCCGACCCTTATCCATTTAAGTCACTAGAATTTGGGCGGAATCTTACATTTTTTTCCAGAACTCAGCTTTTTTTAGTTTTCAAATTGGCAGGGCAGTCCTTCAGGAAGTGACCTTTCAATCTATGTTTGAAACAACCTGAGGAGATAGGAATCAGCCAGACGGAAGATGATGTTTACTAGATGCGATAAGCTCGCCCATCTTTTTAGTCACCCCTTTCAGGTTTTTTTCTCGCCTTTCAGCCTCCTTTTCTGTGTTTACTCTCACACTGTTAATACCAGCCATCATCTGGGGAATGTGCTTGCTCATCTCCCCTAGCTGGTCACTCACGTCAGATGTGCCAGGTGATCCACTTCTCTTCACTGGGCTTTTTGCATGTAGTCCTGTTCTAAGTTCTAAGTGGGCTGTGCAAGGTAGCTGTAGCTGTGAATTTTGACAGGGCTGCCTTTTCAGTTGATTTCTGAATCCTGAGTCTTATTTGCTGCACACTGTTCCGCTTCCCCATCAGTGTGACCATGATATAGAGGATATCTAGTGTTTTTGAGTGGATACCAAAAATTATCTCCTGAGTGACCGAGACAAATGTTTATTATTACCATTTGTCTCAGTCACAAGTGAGATAATTTTCTGTATCCACTCAAAAACACTTGATTTTCTTTTTAGGCTTTCCCAAACCCAGTTTGGGAAAGACTTTTGTTATTCTTCTTTTTCAAAATTTTTCTTCTCTATGTTTTTGTTTTTTTTATATTTTTTTTTTCCTCCTCGAATTTTGTCTGTTGAATTACTTATGTAATGTCATTAAATCCAGTGAAATGCGGTATCGTCATGTCTGTGAAAACGCGTATTTTCAAAATATTCTGCCAAAACCATCAAAATTTTATCGTTTTTCAAATGTCTCAAAATTGTTTACAGTTATTTAGTTCAAATTTTCCACACATTTAGAGCATAATATAATACACCATGGATACCACTCAAATCTTTCAACTTTTACCCCCATTGGCCAAAAAATGACATGAATATAGATTTTTTCGTAAAAATTTACCAACTTCAAGAGCAAATTTCTCTAATTACAAGGTTGTTGTATCAATTATTTTGGTATGGATAAATGCAACAATGATTGCACAAGAAAGTTACTGTTTACTTTTTAATCTCAGATTTAACCCTCAAGCAAAATGAGGGCAGGAATAAGTGTACTGTTTGAAAATGTCAAAATTAGCCAACTTTGGTTGCTTTTTCTATCATTTTGGAAAGGGTTATTTTCAAACACTTTTCATGTACGTATTCACAATTGACTACCAAGCATATTTGCTGTTGTAAGTTTGGTTGTAAAGTTTAACCCTATCCCATTCTGGTTGCATAAAATTAGGTACCATCAAAAACAAATCCAATTTTTGCAGAATTTGGTAAGTTTAGGTGACGATTTACTCCATTTTTAATTGATTGAGCTCTGAATGTTTTCCATAGCTGCATGCAGCAGTCACAGTATGACAAATTTTGTTCTGTATGTAATTATTCAAAGTTTAACCCTTGGCAGATTTTAGACTTCCTATAAGGGTACTGTCAGAATAATTGTTATTTTCGCCAAAATTTACATGCAATTTCTCAGCACTGGAGTCATATTTTCTCAAAACGTTTCCTTGAGAAGATATGACATTCATCCAAGAACAATTTTGCTGTTATATGTTTTATTCCAAGTTTTAACCCTCACCCAGTTGTCGTGCTTTGACGTGGAGTACCCTCAACTTGTACTTGTTCATTGAAATACCAAGATTCAAGATTCCACCACGTCTCTTATCAGACACTCAGTCTGTGGTTGATGTTCACACATTTAGAGCATAATATGATACACTAAAATCACCACACAAATATTTTGAAATTAACCTCTTTTGGCCACAAATCTTCGAGATTGACTAACTTCAGGCACTAATTTCTCTAATTGCAATGTTGTTGTAGCAGTTATTTTTGTATGCATGGCTGCAACAATGCTTGCAAAAGAAAGTTACTGTTTAGTTTTTAATCTCATCTTTAACCCCCAGGCACATTGAGGGTAAGATTTCCATTTGTAAATGCTAAAATTAGCTAACTTCGGTTACATTTTCCTGTCATTTTAGAAAGGATTAATTTTAGATATTTTGTTTTGCTACAGGTAAAGATGCTTAATGAACAAATCCGCTGCTGTAAGTTATGCTTTGGGGCTTAACCCAACATATGCTTTGGCCACGTAAAGAATAGTATTGGCTGACAAAAATTGATTTTCAGTGAATTTTGCAAACATCTGTTCTCATTTCCTCTAATTGCAAGGTTGTTGTAGCAATTATTTTGGTATGGATAGATGTAACAATGATTGCAGAAGAAAGTTACTGTTTACTTTTTAATCTCAAGACTCAACCCCCAAGCAAAATGAGGGCGTGGTGAATAAGAGAACCGTGAGAGAATGCCAAAAATAGCCAACTTTGGATGCTTTTTATCTATCATTTTAGAAATGGATAATTTCAAGCACTTTACTTTGCTACATTTAGTCTGCATTTTCACATTGGAAAGCTGAGAAAGCCCGTAATTTGTCCAACAAATTACAATTCTCTAGTAATTTTTTGCTTTTGAAAAGAATCGGATAATTCCACTCATTGCAACTTTGAATTGATGCATGAAAGTAAACAGCGTATTGAATCATTGAAACGTGGAAGTGATTTGATTGATACTCGGAACAGATAGCGTCTTGCAATCTGATTCAGCTGTTCTTTAAAAAGCCGTACCAAACCAAAAACTTATATTACAGACTTTCAGGCAATTTTTCGACTTGCGGGTTTCATGCATCAATTCAAGGTGAATATGTGTTGAATTATTGATGGAAATAATTGGCATCCACTCAAAAACACTAGATTTACTTTTCATTACACGTTTTTAGAAACAATTGATTATTTCCAGTGATAATTTGACTTGTATTGACCTTGAAGTAATGCTTTGAAAGCCGCCATTATTGTTGATACCGTGAAAGTGAAAATTTCTGTATCTTCACAGTGGAGGATACGATTTCTATCTTTCCACAATTTCTTTGATAATCTATCATTTAGAGTATAATTAAAAATCTTATGCTAGCCTGCTGATGCATGTAACTTTCTGGAAAATTACGAAATGCTCTGGATGCCAAAGAGAGAACTCTATCAGTACACTACTGAAATGATTCATCTGAGTCTTGTCAGGGTTCTTCTGGTGATCCATGAGCTGAAATTTCGAATCGTGCTACTTGTGCTTTGTTCTCACAAACTGTTATTTAATTGCCTTGTGAAAAATCTACCCAAATGCAAGCCTGGAAATAAGCAGACTGTCGTCTGCAAAATGAGGCCCCCAGAGGGTGAATTTGATGATGCTATTCCATACAGTGGGCCAGTTTATCCTCTGGGTACCTCTTTCTGTTTAGTTTTGAGACCCTGATGCACGATGAGGTTCAAAGAGGGTAAATTTAGTGATGCTACCCTGCTATGCAGGGTAGCTTTACTAAATTTACCCTCTGGGGACTTGGCATTACTGGAACTTTCTATATATTTCAGTCCTTTCTTGGTGTAGTTGAACTGCAGTGTCATTGACACTTTCATATATCTTTTGGTAAAATTTACGTTTCTTCGGTCTGTTTATCTTTTAAATATTACAAAATGAAAGGAATGTATATGGCATTTTATAGTTGAACAAGATGAGATAAGAAATAAAAAACATGATATTTAGGCCCATAAAATTTCTTGTTTCTCAGGCAATTTCTACTCAATTTCATGATGAGGGAGGTACATATAGGCTTTCTTTTTGTATATTCACTAAAAGTTCTGAAAATAGTTGGAATCGGATATTTAACCCCCTGCACACTGATGTCAAAATCTCACAATTTCAGGCTGCTTATTTTTCCCATGATGCAACTAGAAATTTAATCAATTCAGTCTTGTTTGACAGAGTTCATTGAACTCTGTCAAACAAGACTGAATTGATTAAATTTCTAGTTGCATTATGGGAATAATGGCTACTTGAAATATTGGTATTTTGATATCAGAGTGCAGGGGTTAACTACTTACACCATTATGTGACAAACCAATGTTTTCAGCAGTGAAAATTCCCCATAATGTAGTTGAATATTTAACCAACTATGAGCTCTGTCAAACATAATTGGTTGAATAGTGTCACAGAAGAGATTTCCAGGAGAAAAAAAAAGTGATGAGGCAGATTTTCTGTGAGGAGGGAGATGCCTGAGAAACAAGACATTTCTAGCTCACCTGACTTTCAGTCAGGAGAGCTATAGTGATCACTCACTGTCTGTCGTCCGTGAACATGGTGTTTGTGTCTTCTCCTCCCAAATCGCTGAACCAATTTAATTGATATTTGAGATAATAGTTTGTTATGACATCGCAATTTGATTTGTTCAAATCAAGTTGCCTTGCCCCTCGGTAGGGCCACGCCCAAAAAGTATGCTTAAATCTTTAAAAACCAGCAGTAGCAAAGACTCGATATTTGGTGTGCAGCTTCCATTTGAGGTGTAGACTCAGATTTGTTCAAGAGAGGTTCGAGGAGTTATATTTACCTTCGTTATGGGAGGGGCAAGAATTTTTGCTCCGCCCAAAGTTTCTATTTTCCAAATCGAGAGGCAGATTTGAACCAAATTTGATATGAGGGCTTATTGGGTCATAAGTCCTTAATTTAAGCTCCAATTTTTTTCCTGTCGCCCCATGGGATCTGCAGGAGTTAAAATAGAATAAAATTAAAATGCCCATATCTCCAAAACTACATGGGACTGAGAATTCTTATTTGGTGTGAAGCTTCATTAGGACCAACAGAATGGAATGGTAAAAAAAAATTGCTATCGGTTTAATCATGGGGTACTTTTTTGGGACTTTGAAAAAGTGCTGAGTCAGCATTTTTTAACACTTGTGGGTAATGAAAAAAACATTTAAGACTACTTTTCTCCCAAACCACTGCTCCAAAAGCTTTCAGATTTCACATACAACATCTTTGGAAGATTGTTTCACGTGTTTAATGAAATCAAATCCCTGGGTCCATATTTGGGCTCTCTATGGGAGCCCAAATGTTTAAATTAGTGCAGTATGAGGAATATTCTTTAAAAATCTTCTTCAGATCTACCAATCAGAATCTTTTGATATTTGGTATGCAGCACGCTTAGGGGGTGAGATTCAGGTTAGTTCAAGCCAAGTCCCTAGGTTCATATTTGGGCTCACTGTGAGAGCTTGAATTGTAACTTACCTGGTAGTTCAAAATGAGGAATTTTCTTTAAAATTCTTCTTTTTAGATCCAGCAGTCAGAATGTATTGATATTTGGTATACAGCATGCTTAAGGGGGTGAGATTCAAGTGTGATGAAGCCAAGTCCCTGGGTTCATATTTGAGCTTCCTGTGGGAGCCTGAATTATAACTTAGTTCAATATCAGGAATTTTTCTTTAAAAATCTTCTTCAGATCCAGCAGTCGGAATGTTTTGATATTTGGTCTGCAGCATGCTTAGAGGGGCGAGATTCAAGTTTGTTGAAGCCAAGTCTCTGGGTTCATATTTGGGCTCCCTTATAACTTAGTTCAATATGAGCAATTTTTCATTAAAAATCTTCTCCTTCAGATCCAGCAGTCGGAATGTTTTGATATTTGGTATGCAGCATCGTAAGGGAGTTGAAATTCACGTTTGTTGAAGCCAAGTCCCTAGGTTCATATTTGGGCTCCCTGTGGGAGCCCGAATTATAACTTAGTTCAAAATGAGGAATTTTCTTTAAAAATCTTCTTTTTCAGATCCAGCAGTCAGAATGCTTTGATATATGGTATGGGAGAGGGGGTAAGATTCAAGTTTAGCACAGTCTACATGCCGTATATATGAATGAATTTCATGTAATTTGATGGGATGACTCATTTTGGCCTAATTTCTCTGTAACTTGGTAACTTTGGTTGACATACATTAACTGTGAGGGCCACAAACATTAACTTTGAGGGTCACATTAACCTGCCCTTCCATTTTTTAGTACAGTCTACACCTCAAATTATTTTTATTGAAAACATAGCATGCAGTGAACAGAAATTAACATATTCCCAATTATCACAATTCTTGTCTTATTTCATAATCCTTTCATAAACATTGAACATTATCCTTTTCATCAAACACAACACACAGTCAAGGTAAGCTACAGTGTCATTGACACTTTCATTTTGGTTTCCCAACGATAACTTATCTTAAATTATAGTTGGCCAAATCAAATGAAATTTAGTTTGCATGTGTATCAACATAAAATACAGGTCAAAGTCGAATTGGGGTGTGGTGACTGTGGTCTGACAACTTTTACAGAATTATGCCCCTTTTTCGACAAAATTTGGTTATGGGTGTATCAACACAAAGCACAGGTCATGTTCAAATCAGGGTGTGGCCCAACATTGTTTGCCAGAGTTATTTCCCTTTTTCGCTTTCGAAAAATTCAATTTTTTTTCTATTATAAAACAAATTGATAACAACACACATGATCCAGAAAGATAAAAACTGGAAGGACGTTCAACATACTGGAAAGTCTTCATGCGGTCTCCATTGTCATGATATATCGGATGCTTTAGTATAGTGTAAATGAAGATTTGTTTATTCCAGTGGAAATACTCCTGTGCCAGCCTTCATCTGAGGCCATCCACAGCACTTTCGTAGTACTGTTGCCAGCATGTTCCACACTTTCATGCTGCTGCCGAAAGGACGATGAACCAAGTATTCATGAGAACTTCATCTAAAAAGCTAGATTCCAGCCATTATTTATGATGGTTTGCAATGGTCTACATGTAGGTGTCGGACTCCTGATTGTCAGGCACTGTTGCAGAGTGTTTGAATCCCGGTGGGGGATCAGAAACCAACATTCTAAATTCCTCTAAAACATGACTGTATCATTTAAAAAACACACACAAGCCCTTGCCAGTCTTTGTCTGAGGCCATCCACAGCACTTTTGTCGTACTGTAGCCACTACATTCCACACTTTCACTGCCGAAAGGAAGATAAACCAAGTAATCATGAGAACTTCATCTAAAAAGCTAGATTCCAGTCATCATTTTTTGACGGTGTACAATGGTCTAGTGGTTTAGGTGTTGGACTCCTGATTGCCAGGTGGTGTTACCGAGGGCTCAAATCCCAGCGGGGGATCAGAAACCAATATTCTAAATTCCTCTAAAACATGTTTGTGTCATTTGAAAAACACACACAAGCCTGTGCCAGTCTCCATCTGAGATCATCCACAGCACTTTCGTCATACTGTAGCCAGCGCATTCCACAGTTCCATGCTACTGCCAAAAGGAGGATGAACCAAGTAATCATGAGAACTTCATCTAAAAAGCTAGATTTCAGCCATCGTTTTTAATGATGTGCAATGTTCTGGTGGTTTAGGTTTTGGACTCCTGATTGCCAGGCAGTATTTTTGCAAAGTCTGAAATCTCAAACTCTGAAAAAGCTCGAAAGTCCAACAGAAATTACTGATTTCGAACCACTGAAAATTGATCTCAACAGACAATTGCAGAATTGTAGAGGCATGGTATTGAATTGCAAAAAGCCATGTAGATTGCATACTTTTATGCTTGATTAGAAAGGGGAATTTTCCTCCGAACAAACAGAAAATCATTATCAGATCCATAACTCCCTCCATTGTGAGTCACCAAATATTATTTACCGTATCACTTGTATGCGCTGTCAGAATCAGTACATTGGTCAAAGTCAAAATCCTTTCTGAGAATGTGCTACTAGACACAAACAGGATATAAAACAATGCTGATGCCCCAGGAGCACAACATTTTAACCTTCCTGGTCATTCTTGAGACAACTGTGAAATCCATCCTATTGAACAACACCAATTAAAGATACATTAGAAGAAACGGATGAATTTAGAAAAAAATGTGAAGCTTTTTGGATCAATACGCTTCAAACCCTCTGGCCATTTGGTATGAACATATCCGACGGTGAATGCGAAAGGAGGTCCATCATTCCTTTCACTTTAACATACAACAGAATGAATATTGAAATAGAAAAAATATTAGAAGATGAATTAAATTTAATCAACTCTGAATTAAATGAACCTTTGAATCTTCGACCTGTCATTGCCTATAAGAAAACAAAAGCTTGCGTAACATCCTTGTAAGGACTAAATTAGAGCCCACCAATGAGTAACATCTATTATTGCCAGTCAGTTGAACCAGTCCCTAAGCTCATTACTCAGTTTAAATCAATTTGGTGTATTTTTTATCATGTTTAAAACCCATCAAGTTTCAGTAAATGAAAACAATTTTTCGGCAGCATATTACAAGAAATATACGTTTCAGTAGGAAATGTCTGTGCCTGTGGGAATTGTTAACCTTAAACACACACACACACACACACACATGAACAGTCCATCATTCCTTTCACTCAATTGGTCTTCAAATTGGGTTTCTGCTCATATTGAGGAGGGGGTGGGGCCAAAATGCACAAAATTTTAAAAAATCTTTTTCTCATGAAGCAGCCGTAGCAGAGACTTGATATTTGGTATGCAGCTTCCATTTGAGGTGTAGACTCAAGTTTGTTCAAGAGATGTTTGACGGGCAATATTTGCCTTTGTTCTGGGAGGGGCAAGAATTTTTGCCCTGCCAGAATTTCTATTTTCTGAACTGAGAGGCCAATTTGAACCATATGTAATATGAGGTATTATTGAGTTATAAGTACTTGATTTATGCCCCAAATTTTTTTCCTGCAGCCCCATGGGAACCTCAGGAGCCAAAAATAGAAAAAACCGAAAACGTCCATATCTCCAAAATTGCATGGCACTGAGAATTTTTATATGGTGTGAGGCTTCCTTGGGACCAACAGAAAGGAATGGTAAAAAAAAATTGCCATCGGTTCTGTCATAAGGTACTTTTTCGGGACTTTGAAAAATGCTGAGTCAGCATTTTTTAACACTGTGGGAAATGGGAAAAAATTAAAGAATCGTTTGCTTCCAAACCACTACTCCAAAAGCTTTCATATTTTACATATAACATCTTTGGAAGATTGTTTCACAGGTTTATTGAAATCAATTCCCTGAGTCCATATTTGGGCTCTCTATGGGAGCCCAAATGTTTAAATTAGTGCAGTATGAGGAATATTCTTTAAAAATCATCTTCTTCAGATCTACCAATAAGAATCTTTTGATATTTAGTCTGCAGCATGCTTAGGGAGGTGAGATTCAAGTTTGTTCAAGCCAAATCCCTAGGTTCATTTTTAGGCTGAAAATTTGGGGTCCCGGTCCGGACTTAGAAATTTTGGACCAAAATCCAGAAATGAGTTTTTTGTTTTTTATGTGTTTCGGTCAATTTTAAGACAAAATTTTTTTTTTTTTTACACTGAAAATTTGGGGTCCGGGTGGGACTTAGAAAATTTTGGACCAAAATCCTGAAATTAGTTTTTTGGTTTTTATGCATTTTGGTCAATTTTAAGAAGAAGAAAACAAATTTTAGTCGGAAAATATTTTGTTTGGGACTTCGAAAATTTCTGAACAAAAATTTTAAAAAATCTGTTTTTATGCATTTATCTCAATTTTGGGACGTAAAAGTGCTGGAACTGAAAATAGAAGGAAAATCCTGTGTATTGTGTGGGCACAATCGCTTCATCTAGCTGGTATATGCTTTTCTTAGGAGGGGCGTATGCAGCTTAAGTCGAGTCCCTGGTTTGATATTTAGACTACCATGTTCAGTGAGTGCCCTCAGGCCCCTGGGGCCTCTTGTCTACATAACTCTCCGATGTTGTTACATGATTGCATAGAATGTTTTATCAATGCTATACAGTGATACACAACCTTTTTATCAACTGTGCATTGTTTAAAAGCGTTTGCTGAGAAATCAGTGTTGTTGATGCAAAAAATACTGTAAAACCCTTTAGAGTTTATTAAGTGCTTCTCAGGCAATTGCTTTTTATGTGTACCCATACTATGTATGGTACACATAATGCCGGCATCCGGGGTGGCCCTCCGTCGTTCGTCCATCCTTCGTCCATCTGTTTGTCTGTCTGTCCGTCTGTCCATCTGTCCATCTGGCGTCCATATCCATTTCTTTGGCATTCGATAACTTGAAAAATATTGCTCGGATTGTCAAGTTACTTTATATTTGTATTCAGGTTACTGATATGCCAAGCTGTGTAGGTTTTGGTGTAAATCTGATAATTTGATCCTGAGATATTAACTCTTTATCCTTCAAATTGAGAATTCTTCCAATCCCTTTGGCATGAGATAACTCAAAAAATATCAATCCAATTGTCATGTTACTTTATATATATCTTCAGGTTATACTGATGTTCCGAGCTGTATAGTTTTTGGTGTAAATCTGTTATTTTGATGCTGAGATATTAACCCTTTATCCTTCAAATTGAAAATTTCTCCAATCCCTTTGGCATTCGATAACTTGAAAAATATTGCTTGGATTGTCAAGTTACTTTATATTTGTGTTCAGGTTACTGATGTGCCGAGCTGTATAGTTTTTGGTGTAAATCTGATAATTTGATCCTGAGATATTAACCCTTTGTCCTTCAAATTGAAAATTCTTCCAATCCCTTTGGCATTCGATAACTTGAAAAATATTGCTTGGATTGTCTAGTTACTTTATATTTGTGTTCAGGTTACTGATTTTCCGAGATGTATAGTTTTTGGTGTAAATCTGATGATTTGATCCCGAGATATTAACCCTTTATCCTTCAAATTGAAAATTCCTCCAGTCCCTTTGGCATTCGATAACTTGAAAAATATTGCTTGGATTGTCAAGTTACTTTATATTTGTGTTCAGGTTTCTGATGTGCCGAGCTGTATAGTTTTTGGTGTAAATCTTTTATTTTGATCCTGAGATATTAACCCTTCATCCTTCAAATTGAAAATTCCTCCTTTGGCATTCGATAACTTGAAAAATATTGCTTGGATTGTCAATTTACTTTATATTTGTGTTCAGGTTACTGATGTGCCGAGCTGTATAGTTTTTGGTGTAAATCTGATAATTTGATCCTGAGATATTAACCCTTTATCCTTCGAATTGAAAATTCCTCCAATCCCTTTGGCATGAGATAACTCAAAAAATATCAATCCGATTGTCATGTTACTTTATATATGTATTCAGGTTACTGATGTGCTGTGCTGTATAGTTTTTTATGTAAATCTGATAATTTGATCTGGAGATATTAACCTTTTATCCATCAAATTAGACACTCCTCTAATCCATTTCTACATGTACCCATACCATGTATGGTGTACATAATGTCGGCATCCATGGTGGCCCTCCGTCATACAGCTTTCTACTAGTTGCGCGTATGGGTACACATCTGACGATTTAATCGGCACATTTTTTAAATCAGTGAAGATGGGCTGACTTTATTTTTACTTCCAGCTCAACTTTGCATTGGCAGGTATCTCAGCTATATGGATGGGTTGTTTTCTGTAGAAACTTGAGTGAATGACTTGGCATTACTGGATCTTTCTTTTTACATATAGTTCAGTCCCTTCTTGGTGAAGTTGAGCTGCTGTGGACACTTTCATATATCTTTTGGCAAAATTTACGTTATTCTTCGGTCTGTTTATCTTTTAAATATTACAAAATAAAAAGAATGCATGTGGCATGTTACAGTTGAACAAGATAAAAAAAATTCTTGTTTCTCAGGCAATTTCTCAATTTCGTGATGAGGGAGGTAGGCTTTTTTTGTATATTCACAAAACAGTTCTGAAAATAGATGGAATCAAAAATTTTTCTGCATATGGATTCACTATTATGTTGCAAAACAATGTTTTCAGCAGTGAAAATTTCCCATAATGTGGTTGAAAATTTAACCAACTACTTGTTGCTCTGTGCGCTCTGTCAAACAAGGGATAGTTGGTCAAATATTAGCCTTACAAGTGCAAAATAGTGTCATAGAAGAGATTTCCAGGTAAAAAAAGGTGATGAGGCAGATTTTCTGTGATGATGAAGGTGCCTGAGAAACAAGACAGCCTTAGACAGGGTGTGCACATCCTTGAAAAGTCCTTGAATTTCAGTCTTACTCCTTGAATTTTGAAAATTCAGAAAATGTACTTGAAAAGTACTTGAAAATCCATCAGACCCCTTGAAAGTCCTTGAATTTTTGCCCTATATCATTTTTACCTGTGCTATATTGGGCAATTGAAACTAGGGCTGTCGCGACTATCATTTTTTGTAATCGACTAATCGTGACCAGTAATCGATGGTTAGTCGATTAATAATCGCTTCCCATGATTTTTTAGCAAATCATTCTTCTGTTTGGGAACAACAAATCGGTCCCGACTGAAGCTACATGTAGTCCAATCTTGGACCCACAGTCCGTAATATAATTTTTGGGGTTGGTACGTCCTGTAGGACGTACCAACCCCCAAAATAATATTACTGACTGTGGGTCCAAGTTTGAACTAGATTGAAGCCGATGAATTAAAATGAATTTACCAAAGAACGTTCCTGCATATGTTTCCTTTCTGCAATAAGTTTCTCGAAATTTTGAACATTGAGATCTATGCATTCCCTCATCAGTTGTTAAAATTGGATCTTAGTCTGAAGTTCCGAACTTTGAGAAGTAATCTGACATTCTGACTTTCGTCATAATTTTGTCACTTCCGCGCTTTGGGTTTTCCAATGGGTGAATTCGTGTGTACAAGACTGGAGAAATTCAGAAGAATCTATTCTTCTCGAGTAACTGTGAGTGTTCTTTCTTACACAGTCAGTGACAGTCGTACAGTCTTCCGGATATGAATGTTAACTATGGTTAGATATTTAAAGTTCATTGATCATTCACCTCACAAAACAATGCAATTTAGCCCCGACGTGTAGTAGACGTGTACCACCTTGAAAATGAACGACGATCGACTAAAAATAAAAAACGTCGACTACTTCAATAGTCGACGGTTAGTCAACTAATCGAATAATCGCGACAGCCCTAATTGAAACATCTCTTTTGCACTTTTTTTTGTAGAAAAACAAAACAAAACGAACATAAATAATGGATAATCAATGTTTACCAAAAATGAGGAATTAAAGTTCAGGCATTATTTAACTGGGTGTCATTCTCTAAACACCATAATTTGTTGCAGTGCATTTTAGAAGCACAATTTTTCTGTAATTTAGAAGGATGAGGTATGAGAAATTTTTAACCCTCCCAGGGTAATGACCAAAACTGGCTGGCGCTATTCTCAAAAATGGCCAATTAATTTCAATTATTTTTTTCATTTTTGACTCAAAAACATAGGTTTTAACCCCTCGTTGGAATGAGCTTATCGAGCTCATTCCAATAAGGGGTCATAACCTATGTTTTTTGAGACAAAAAATTAGTTATTCAAGAATTTGTTTGCAAGTGTCGTCTGCATTTCATGTTAGGTAAAAGGTTAAAGTAGGTAAGGTTTCTGAAAAAGGTTATATTCCAAATGTACATTTTAAAAAAAACATCCTTGGAAAATACTGATATGTCCTTGAAAAATCCTTGAATTTTGTTGGTCCTTGACTGTAAGAACACTGCAAGAAATCTTTTTTAATAGCCTTATTCTATTGTTTTCTGTTTTTCAGAGAATCCAGCATACAGCCTATTACTACAAGATTTTATATCATCAGTAATCAAATTCTCATATATGTATTTGCTATTATAAAACAAATTGATAACAACACACATGACACAGAAAGATAAACACTGGAAAGACGTTCAACATACCAGAAAGGCTTCCTGCTGTCTCCATTTTCATGATATATCGGATGCTTTAGTATAGTTCAAATGAAGATGTATTTATTCCAGTGGAAATACTTCTGTGATTTATTTCTGTTTTCATTTGTGTTTCATTGTTTCTGTTATTTTGACGCGTGTCTTTGCACTGATCCTCCAAAACTTCTGATGGTAGTCTTTGATGGCTTTCGTTGGGACTATTTAAGCAAGGTACATACGCCAAACTTCGAGAGTATAATTAGAAATGGAGTACATGCAAAGCAAGGAATAAAGAACCAATTCTTAACGAAGACAATGCCAAATTTCTTTAGCCTAGTAACTGGACGTTATGTTGAGAGCCATGGTGTTGTTGCAAATAAAATGTATGACCCAGACTTCAATTCTACCTTTTCACTTTGTAATATCTCAAACCATGTTGAGTCCAGATGGTTTAACAATGGTGCTGAGCCAATATGGGTGACCAACCAGCTGCATGCTTCGAACAGGAGGAGTGGTGCTTTTGAATGGCCTGGAGGCTCTGCTAGTATTAAACATACTCTTCCCACTAAGTATTCTAATTTTGAGTGTAGGTCTTTATTCGGGTCTAAATTTCCATTTAAGACAAGGATTGAAGTTATGCTTAGCTGGTTTAGGGATACCTCTCCAATTAATTTGGGACATTTGTACTTTGACGAACCAGATGAGACAGGCCATAGGGCCGGTCCAGAATCACCAGATGTAAAAAGGTTAATATCTGAGCTGGATGATGTGATTGGATATTTGTTGAAGAGATTAAAGGCCATGGATTTAATAAATGAAATGAACATTATTATAACCAGTGATCATGGAATGACACCAACTCCACTTAATAAACACATCAATTTAGATAAATATTTAGATCCTCATTCCTATGAGGTCTTCTCTGGATCACCTGTTCTGTTGATTTTACCCCATGATAAAGGTAAGCTTTTTAGCCAAATGGGGATCTCCATGTGCAGTTGAGAAGTTCACAGTTAGCATAGGAAATGCTTGTTAGTTAATGCAGTCCTTACTGTAGAAGAGTGAAGTAGTCTGCAACACATACATATATGAGCATTTGCACTGTGCAATACAAAATATAATGCAATACATGTATTACAGTGAAACCCTGGTAATTGAATAGCCACTTTGCCAATGAATATTATTCAATTAACAGGAGTATTCAATTAACAGGGATTGTGTCACTTTCCTGTATTCTAGAGATAGACTTGGCATTTATTCTATTATATCCTGTTTGACAGAGCTCCATGAGCTCTGTCAAACAAGATATAATAGATTAAATGCCTGTATTGGATGTACTGAGGCCAAATTGGTCAAAAACAAAGGAAAACTATCGAGTGTCAGGATATTTTTTATTCAATTAACAGGAGTTTACTCTATAACCTATATTCAATTAACCAGTCAAATTTGTACTGGAGGTATGGTAAATGGTTTTGTGTTGGAAATTATATTCATTTAACAGGATTATTCAGTTAAGAGATATCTAATTAAGTGGGCTCCACTGTAGCATTATTGGTTGTGAAATTGTGAACTGAACCAATGAAATAGAAAGAAAATACTGAGCCTATTGGAGGTGGAGATGGATTACTACATGTACTGAATCCCCGTGGAATAGATTATTTTTGCCCCTCCCCCCCCCCCACCCCCCAGCAATTTTGGCAAAGGGCATCAGGAGTTACCCTAAGTCTGAACCTGAACATCTGTCCCGAATATGGTTTCCAGAGGAAGCCCTATTCAGGACAGAAATTAACACATAAAATACTTGTTAGTTAATACTCTCCTTACTGCTGAAGAATGAAGTAATGTACATAAGAGCATTTGCACTGCACAATGCAGAATATAATGTAATATAATTAGCATGATCAGTAGTGAAATGGTGAACTGAACTGATCAAATCGAAAATTTTGATACAACAGGATGTGGAGGGTGGGTTACTCTACATATATGTACTAAATCACTGTGGGATAGATTTTTTTGCCCCTGCCAATTTTGGCGAAGGGCATTAAGGGTTACCCTTGTCAGTCCATCTGGCTGTCCATCTGTCCATACAGTTAAAACTAGAAGTCCTTGCATGAAATGCACAAAAAATAGCAGGCTGTTCTGCGCGTTAATCTATGCGTTATGACCATAGTAAGGCTATCAAATTCTGTACATATGGCCTGTGCACAAGCAATGTTTCAGCCAATGGACCTCTGGGTCCTGGAGGTCCATTGGCAGAAACATTGCCTGTGTTTGCTATGAGTAACCAGGAGAACCTGCCATGCTTTGGATGCCATTTGATATGGCAATTGCACGCAATTCCTATGCGCAATTAAGCCAAGATAAGCACACAGTTCATGACAAGACTTATAGTTTTAACTGTACATACATATACGTCCATCCGTCCGTCCATCCGTCCATCCAAACATCTCTCCAAACGTCCATCCCAAATATGGTTTTTAAATGATAACTGAATGAAATGAAACAAAATTTTATACATGTACATGTACATAGGTTTATCACCACAATTAAAACGGTGGGGATTGATAGTGGGCTTGGTATGGATTTTTTGGCCACAGTTATGACCCTTCTCCAACTTAAAAGACATGCTGATAAGTGATATTGGTTTGCCACTTCCAGACAGTCATTTTAGTTTGACTCAACAAAATGAAACAAAATTTTGTACATAGGTTTATAACCACATAATACCTTAATACAGGTTGGGATTGATTTGATAGTGGGCTTGGTCTGATATTTTTTGGCAGAGTTATGGCTCTTTTCCAACTTAAAAGACATGTTGATATTGGTTTTCAGACGATAACTTTAGTTTAACTGAACAGAATGAAACAAAATTTTATACATGGGTTTATAACCACAGAGTACATATTGGGATTGATAGTGGGATTGGTACAAACTTTTTTTGCACAGTTATCACCCTTTTTCAACTTAGAAGGCATGTTGATATTGGTTTCCAGACAATAACTTTAGTTTGACTGGACAAAATGAAACAATGTTTTGTACACTGGTTTATAACCACCACATAATACAGATTGGGTTTGATAGTGGGCTTGGTCTGATATTTTTTGGCAGAGTTGTGGCCTTTTTCCAATTTAGAAAACATGTTGATATTGGTTTCCAGATGGTGCATGTAACTTGAGTTATAGGTGTCCAATTTCAATCAAACTTGGAATATACATGTAGCTTACTGTAGTCAATATACCAGAATGGTTTGATTTTGAGTGTGGTGCGGTAATTTTTATCTCAGTTATGACCCCTTTTAGCTCCGCTGGCCTAAAAGGCCATGTGAGCTTTTCTCATCACTTGGCATCCGTCGTCTGTCGTCCATCGTCTGTCGTCCGGCTTCCGTAAACTTTTCACATTTTCATCTTCTTCTCTGTAACGGCTGAGTCGGTGTGAACCAAACTTGGCAGGAATGGTTTATGGGAGGTCTTGTACGAACGATCCTCATTTTGTTCCCGTCAGATGAAAAACATTGCTTCCAGAGGCAATCTTTGATTCTGGTTGGTGGATTTTCAAATATCTTCTCCTGAAACTGCCAGGCCAAATGTTTTGAAACTTAACATAAATGATGACTGGGACCCCCTCTACCAACGATCCTCATTTAATGTTGATTAGGTCACAAACATGGCCGCAATTGCAGCTTATAGTTACTGTAGAAACCCTATGGGAAATCACATTTTCCTCTTCTTCTCTGGAAAAACCGAGGTGGCATGAAAACAAACCTGGCAGGGATAGTCTATGGGAGGTCCTCAACAAACAATCCTCTTTTTGTTTCCGTGGGTTGAAAAACATGGCCGCCAGAGGCATTCTTTGATTCTGATTGGTGGATTTTCAAAAATCTTCTCCTCTGAAACTGCCAGGCCAAATGTTTTGATACTTCACATAAATGATGACTGGGACCTCCTCTACCAACGATCCTCATTTAATGTTGAACAGATTGCAAACATGGTCACAATTGCGGCTTATAGTTACTATAGAAACCCTATGGGAAATCACATTTTCATCTTCTTCTCCGGAACTACTGAGCCGACGTAAACCAAGCTTGGCAGGGATGGTCTATAGGAGGTCCTCTACAAACGATCCTAATTTTGTTCCCGTGGGATGAAAAACATGGCTGCCAGAAGCGTTCTTTTATTCTGATTGGTGGATTTTCAAAAATATTCTCCTCTGAAACTGCCAGGCCAAACGTTTTGATACTTCACATAAGTGATGACTGGGACTCCTCTACCAACGATCCTCACTTAATGTTGATCGGGTTGTAAACATGGTCACAATTGTGGCTTTTAGTTACTATAGAAACCCTATGAGATGAGAAATCACATTTTCATCTCTGGAACTACTGAGCTGACGTGAACCAAATTTCGCAGGAATGGTCTATGAGAGGATGAAAATATGGGGCCACCAGAGGCTATATTCTAATGTTAACCCAATGCCTCTCCTGTCTGCATGAAGATCGGTACTATCAGCAAAATACTTGTTTTTTGAGAATCTGGTAAGGGTTGCTTCCAGTTTTTCTCCACTGAGAACTGGGGAAAAAAAACAAAATATTGTGTATACAGTACAGGTCAAAATAAGCTGTAGCATAACTGCAATAAACTAAGTAAACGTCTGCTCCTGCACTGATAAGATCAGAATCTGACATTTTCTGAAAAGCTATCAGTGAGAGTTTTCCAGAAAATGGTGTCAGCTTCTGGTCTTATCAGTGTAGGAAGAGAAAGATACATAGTTTATAGGATGAACCTAACTTATTTTGACTTGTACTGTAAAACAACTTCAACTGTAAAGTAATTATCTATTCTCTCTTACTTATCAGAAACACAGTGACTGATGACAGGTGTTTGGAAAGAACGGAAGTTTATTTACATTCTGTTCCCATCATGTCAGCTTAGATGACAGTAATTATATATATCTTTTAAGATCTGACAAAAATTGGACTAAAATGTGTTTCCTGTAACCCTTTACCTAACCAAAAGCTATTTTGAAAGAGAATACTGTCTGAAAAAGTTAATTTTCAAAATATTTTAACCCTTTTTTACTGATTTGTTTTGTTGAAACAGAATTCATATAAATGTGTGCATTTTCAAGAAAATCTTCTTTGAAACTATAAGGCCAAATGGTTTGAAAAACTTAATGTGACTGATGACTGTAACCCCCTCTACCAATGAGCCTCATTTAATCTTCATTGGGTTGCAATTATGGCTGCTAGTTACTATAGAAACCCTGTAGGAAAATCCCATTTTCATCATCTTCACTGAAAGTACTGAGCTAGTGTGAACCAGATTAGGCAGGTATGGTCTTTGAGAGGTTCTCTACAACTGTTACTCATTTTATTCTTGTTGGGTGAAAAACATGGCCGCCAGAAGCATTCTTTGATTCTGATTGGTCAATTTTGAAAACTCTTCTCCTCTGAAACCACAGGGACAAATGTTTTGAAATTGTGCATGGTTGATAGCTGGGACACCCTCTCTATCAACAATCCTCATTTAGTGTTGATCATTTTGCAAACATGGCCACAATTGCGGTTTATAGTTACTATAGAAAACTCCTATGGGTAATCACATTTTCATTTTCTCTCTGGAACTACTGAGCCGATGTGAACCAAAAACTTGGCAAGAATGGTCTATACGAGGCCCTCTACAAACAGTCCTCTTTTTGTTCCCGTTGGTTGGAAAATATGGCCACCAGAGACATTCTATGATTCTGTTTGGTGGATTCAAATGTTTTGAAACTTCACATGATTGAAGTCTGGGACACCTACCAATGATCCTCATGTAATATTGATGTAATGTTGCAAACATGGCCACAATTGCAGCTCATAGTTACCATGGAAAGCCTATGGGAAATCACATTTTTATATGTAGTTCCAGGTGAGCGATTACAGGCTCTGTAGAGCCTCTAGTTGGACTTTGTTAACCATTTAATATAGTTTATCATAAAGTGGGGGCATTCGTGTCTCACACATTTGGTGGCCTGCTGTATCTGTATTGGCACTATGGTTTAATGGAGATAAGGTATTTAAAAATTCAATATCAACAAAGATAAAGGACTAGAAACTCATGCTTGACAGTGAGTGTGTGGGGTGGGGGGGGGGGTGGGGAGGAGGGGGTCTGCATAGCAACCCATGGTGTTGCACTTGTTCACTTGGTAATCATTTACAATTCCTGAGGACAAAACACAACAAGCACTTGCATACTTTCATCACATGGTCCATGTGATGAGAGTTTGCAACTGTTTCTTGTACTGTTATGAACAATTATAAATACTTTTTGAGTGGGAAATACATGTATATGGCATTGCATTTTAGTAGTATTCTACTCTCTTTATTCTGTACATGCAGTCAAATTTTAATTTCTATTTACATCATTACATGTACATGTATCCTAGTAGAGGTTAGGAATGATGTTAATGATCTCTATTTACTAGTTTAGAATTGTACAGAGTTGGGCATGTTGGTTTTTCTACAGGAATTGAGTTACTCTAGTGGTGGAGTCCGCGCACAATTACTTCAGAATAGTGCACAATACAGTCACTTGACTTCTACTTACAACTGTAGTGGTATACATTGCATCCATTTAGTAAATTGGTCCACTACTAGTACAGTTAAAACTAGAAGTCCTGTCATGAAATGCACACAAATAGCATGTTGGTATGCGCGTTAATGTGCGCGTTATGGCCCAAGTAAAGCTATCAAATTCTGTACATATGGCCTGTGCACAAGCAATGTTTCAGCCAATGGACCTCCGGGTAACCCGGAGGTCCATTGGCAGAAACATTGCATGTGTTTGCTATGAGTAACCAGGAGAACCTGCCGTGCTTTGGATGCCATTCGATATGGCAATTGCGCGCAATTCCAAAGCGCAATTGAGCCTACATAAGCACACTATTCATGACAGGACTTCTAGTTTTAACTGTATAACTGTAGAATTGTACACAGTTGTATGTGTACATACTATAATATTAGACCATTTCTTTTCATGTTCTATCGATCAATAGTACCTGAGTTTGTGTGATTTCTGGAATAAAACATAAAGCAGCGAAGCTGCTGAAGGTTTTTAACAGAAATCACACAAACTTAGGTACTATCAACTGATAGAACGTGAAAAGAAACATTCTAATTATTTTATTATGCTGAACAAAAAAATAGCTTTCATGCCATCAATCATATACAGTTAAAACTAGAAGTCCTGTCAAGAAATGCGCACAAATAGCATGTCGATCTGCGCGTTAATCTACACGTTATGACCATAGTAAGGCTATCAAATTCTGTACATATGACCTGTACACAAGCAATGTTTCAGCCAATGGACCTCTGGGTCCCGGGGGTCCATTGGCAGAACCATTGCCTGTGTTTGCTATGAGCAACCAGGAGAACCTGTCATGCTTTGGATGCCATTCAACATGACAATTGCACGCAATTCCTACGCGCAATTAAGCCTAGATAAGCGCACAATTCGTGACAAGACTTCTAGTTTTAACTGTAACAAGATAGCCGAATCCAGAAACATGCTTTTAGTTACATGTGTGTCATTTCAAACGAATGACGTCTCTTTAGGAGTTTCCCGATCACCAAATTTGAAAATGCTTGTTACAAATGCCGTCGCTTTGGGAGTTTCTATATCATCAAATGTCAGTGTTCACAACTGCATCATGCTATTCATTTTATGATTCATTATTAATGCTTGTGTGATAAGTGATATAATTGAATATAAATTCATGTTTCTTGGATGATGACAGTTGTAAGAATTAAACAGAGTGAGACAATTTATTTTGAACTTGAGGTGGAGACTCAGTGAGATCAAAGAGTACTAATACTATACTTGTGGAAATATAATTGATTGAAGTCACATTCACGATTCACTAAAGTGGTGAACAACATTTGAGTTTTTAATATTTCTGAATCTTTTGCATTCATTGTTTGCAGTTAAAACTGAAAACACACCCCCTGAAGATGACATATTTGTAGATAAGTTTGTGTCTATCAGTGACGAAAAGAGTTAAACAGACAAGGCGCCAGCGTTTGATGTTGAGAAATTCCAATCAGTGCGTGTGCATTATCGATGCTGATCAATGGAAGTGGAGCTTGCATTTTCTTTGTCTCCAGAGAAGAACGTTCCAATAGTACCCATGTTTTGTCCCAAACCTCCAGTATTATGACTTTTAGAAGGTGTCAGATTAACCAATCACAGTTGATGTCACAGACATGAGGCATAATAAATGTAGTTAGACGTGCTGTTTTTCTTGTGGAATTAAATGACGCTAATGGTGCTGTTTGATAAGGACAAAAGTGCACTTACTCAGCATGCTATTATTATTTGGAATTAAGTGACGCTAATGGTGCTGTTTGATAAGGACAAAAGTGCACTTACTCAGCATGCTATTATTTCAAAATACATGTAGTGCACAATTCAGTCACAGGACTGCTGATTATACCACCCACTTGAAAAGTGGGTGGTATATAGTTTTCACTGTGTCTGTCTGTATGTCCATCTGTCCATCTGTCTGTCTGGCCATTACACTTTGGGGGGTACACATCTGCTATCCGCAACTCCTTTTAAACCAGTGAACAGATTTCATTGAAACTCTTAGACATTCTTTTACATACATGTACATTGAAGATGTGCACCTCTTATTTTGTTTTCAGATATTTTCTTTTTTTACAGTTTTCCATATTGAAAAATGAACTCTGTCAAATTCAATTGACATTCTGTAGAGATCTGCTATCCGCAACTCCTCTTAAACCATTGAACATATTTCATTGAAACTTTCAGACGTTCTTTTACGTACACTGAAGATGTGCACATCCTATTTTCTTTTCAGATATTTTCATATTTACAGTTCCCCATATTAAAAAATGGTCTTTGTCAATTCAGGTTTTAATTGGGAGGGGAATAGATCTGCTATCCGCTACTCCTCTTAAACCATTGAACAAACTCCATTGGAACTCTCAGACCTTCTTTTACATACATTGAAGATGTGCAAAACCTATTTTTCTTTCAGATATTTACATATTCTGACAAACATCCATCTGTCTGTTACGCTATAGGGGTGTTATGCTTCTGGGGGGTACACATCTGATATCCACAACTCTTAAACCATTGAACGGATTTCATTGAAACTCTCAGACGTTCTTTTACATACATTGAAGATGTGCACCTCCTATTTTGTTTTCAGATATTTTCATTTTGACAGTTTCCCATATTTAAAAATGGGCTTTGTCAATTCAAGCCTGTGTGTGTGTGTGGGTGGTGGGGGGATAGGGGGGGGGGGGGGGGTTGTTGACATTTGCTGTCCACGACTTCAGTGAAGATGTGTACCTTCTATTTTGTTTTCAGATATTTTCATTTTTACAGTTTCACATGTTGAAAAATGGGCTTTGTCAATTCAAGCTTTGGGGTGGAGGTGTGTGTGTGTGTGTGTGGGGGGGGGGGGGGGGTATCAGTGTTTGTGCTGTCTACATTAAACACACTTTTACTGTTGTAAAATGTTTCTTGATTGGAGTGGGTGGTATCATTTAGTGAGCAGTGCTCACAGTTTTTCTAGTTTCAACAGTGCATGTTGGCATTAGATTGAGAAAGTTAGAGCATCAGCAATGAGGTTGAGTATGGTTCATTTTGTAAAAGTTTGTTGATGTATTCTGTTTGGTTACTGAATGTTCTTAACCCTTTGAACCCTAGCAGCCTTTTTCTGACCTGGAACATGTTAAGTCATAACATCATTATTTTGGGTGGCTGTTCAGTAAATGTGCGGAGTAGATCAATCAATATTTTCAAAGAGCAGCCCCAAGGCTGCTCGTTGAAATTATTTATTGGTCTACCCCAAATAATGAATATGGACTTTTCTAATTTCGGCCATTGAAATGGCATGGAAGATACCACTAGTACTATGGGCAGGGTAGTTTCCCAAATTATTTGCTCACCTGTCTCCCCCACCAAAACACTCTGACGTCATCAAAAGTTATGCAGCTATTTCAAACAATTTTGTCATCCATTTCTGAAAAAAACTATTCTGCTTATTGGAAAGAGTGCATAAACATTCTATATATACAGGTATATACCACAAAATCAAATCTCAGTGCTGGCAAGACAGGGCTTAAAGATTTGTAGCAAAATGAACATTGAAATGAACTCTCTCCACTCATAATGGTATTTACCCAAAATTTATGTAAAAGAGTCAAGTGACCTTTCGTTTTGAAGTCTGTGTTTTTATTTCTATTTTCTTTGACAAACATTCTTCTGCTAATATTTCCAAAACGTGATGCCATGTTGTTTTTTATGAAAGAATGTGTGATGATTAAATAGTCTGTGTGCTCATTAAATATGCTAATGAGCCGGTCACATGGGTCATGTGAGATATAGTAGATATCTATCTCGCATGGCTTCTCACGTGAGATGTGTATCTTGCATAGGAAGTGAGGGGAGAAAAAACCAATCATGATTCCTCTCAATCATTGTGGCAACTTCTTATCTGGTTGCTTGCTAGAAACCACTATCAGGGCTTTAAAAAAAATGAGGGTACCAGAGTAAAAGCCAACATTTTCCCTACTCTTGTTTCATGTTCAGTCAAATGCAAATAATATTTTGTTTATATAAATTTTTTTTATTATAAATTATTGAAGAGTGCCTATGGGCACTCTCCAATAATTTGTAATAAAACAAATTTTGAATAGCAAATTCAGAGCACCAAAAATAATCTAGCCCTCGACCAGTTAAAATTCTCCAGCTAAACAGATATCTTGACTACTAAAATTGGTAGTGTAAATATAGACAACACAAAATGCCCCTCTGATGTCTCTCCGTTGTGTAAAATTAGATTATTTAATCACGATTCTGCTCTTTCGTCAATATAGTCTACAATTCTGGCCAGTTGCAAAATGATCCAACTGCAGAACTAACACTCTCAGAGTTAGGTTCGTCGCTAGGGGTTTGGGAGAGGAGTAGTGCAGTTGCATGCTAGAAACGAATGTAGGACGTTTCGGACACGGACGTTTCGGACCGGACGTTTCGGACTAGGACGTTTCGGACTAGGACGTTTCGGACAGAAATATTGGACAGGGCGGACGTTTCGGCCAGAATGTATTTGGGTGTACTTTTGAGATTGTTCTCTTGTGGGTGGAAGGGAGGGGGAGGGGGTGGGGTGGGATGTAAATTGTAAAATGAAAATGAACAACATTTGAAAGTTTTATAATTTTTTAAAACTGTCATAAAATTTACCTGATATTATACATAGCACAACAAACAAACATGAACATTTAAAAACAGGTTATAACTAATATTACAATAGCAAAACAATAGCACAATACAATTCTAATGTTACTTGTTGTTTCTGATTTATATAGTTTATAGAAATTACAAAGAACTAGAAAAATAAAATTTTCATGCTGGTGGCTGAACATTTCGCTATAAAAATTTAGTAACAGATTACGGGTTATAATTTAGAATGAAAAGTTTGGGTTTTTTTCACTTTTTCAAGTCTCTTTTAATTTATATATAATATAAATTACAAGGAACTGGAAAAAATAAAATTTCTATGCTTTTAAATGAATATTTAGAATATGAATATTTAGCTATAAAATTTAAGTATAGACTACCGGAAATAATTTGTCATGCTACTGGTTGGGTATACTTTTCCAAGTCTCTTTTAATTTATATATAATATAAATTACAAGGAACTGGAAAAAATAAAATTTCTATGCTTTTAAATGAATATTTAGAATATGAATATTTAGCTATAAAATTTAAGTATAGACTACCGGAAATAATTTGTCATGCTACTGGTTGGGTATACTTTTCCAAGTTCTTTTTAATTTATATAATTTTATATAAATTATATAATTATGAATTCCAACGAAATAGAAAAAATACATTTTTCATCTTATTGATCAAATATTTCTGAGTTTATAAATTTGGTTGACCACCACGCAGATTACAGCTTACACCTCGGAGAAATTCTGGTATGCTGGTCCAACTTGAAGGTGGAAATAAAGGAGGCACTCGCCTCAACCTAACAGTCTGAATACCATTCACCTCTCTTGCTGGTCTCTGACGAAGTTGACCATTAACATAAGTATTGTCAAAATATTCAACGAGAGGTTCTGCTTCCTCTGGCATTGTCTCTTTCAAATAATTCATGCCCTCATTAACTTCAGTTACAGGCAGAAATGCCAAAGCGTCTATTTGACCACAAAAAAGCCGAAAATTATTGTCTGACTCATATAAACTTGAAAGACCTAACGACTGAATTTTACGCCACACAGACTGAGAAAGATGATAAAAACAATATTGAATGTTTACATGGTTTCCAAAGACAGAATGAACAGAAAGCTGAACACTTCTTTCGAAATCAATAATAACTGTTGTTGGATCACAGTCAGCTTCTGCCAGTTTACTAAACAGAGTTTCATAACTAGTTTGAGTCTTCCGTTGGAGTAATGCATAAACTAATGGCAAAAACACATTATCTACCCGACCATGAATGACATATAACTGATATAAAATATTTGGAGCTACTGAAAATGTTCCATCCATGCACCAAGTGTCACAGTTTGCAAGCAGCTGCAAATGTTGTTCTGTTGCAAAAATAATCACACGCTCATCAGCATTAGGACCATTGTCACTAAATAAAAATGGAATGGGTTGATCACCTGAAGTCATAGTCCATTCACCAACTATTTCTAACTCGCGGAGTGTTTGTGGATCTTTGGGTCGATGTTGGGCTCTAGCCCTCCTGAGTACTCGTTTGGCAACGTCTGAATCTGGAAGACGAGCTTTCACTTCATCAGATACTGTTAAAAGCATATTTGTGAATATCTGGTTTGGCTTATCATTAGTTGTACTGGCCATATTCTTCATGTTTTGTCTACATTTAGAAACATCTACTTCTGTTTGGTCAGCTAAGTGAGAATGAATCTTTGTTAGAATTGGACATTCATAACAGTCATTAGTCTTTAAGGTAGCTGCACAAGTTACAGGGGAGTCTCGTTTCACACAGCGCCATGTTATAGATTTCTGTTTCTCTGAGATTGACTTAATAGTGTACATGTGTCCCTCAAAACACAATTTTTTTCCACCTCTTTTTGTTGATAATATTTCCATCTTGAGGCAACTAAGAAGCAACAAATTATGAGGAGACAGTGATAACAGAGAATTTATATTAAAAAAAGCAGAATAGTTTTGAAGCCACATAAGTCAGAAAAAATAAAAGGACACTTTGAAATTAAGTGTTGCAACAACAACAAGAATTGATCTAAAAATTATCTGCCATAAAAATTTAGTATGAATCACTGTAAAAACACACTCAACAATGAGGGAAGCTGAGAAACACTCTTGCTATTAATTGTAGCTGTGGTGAAATTGCTATAAAAACACAAAGCCAGAAGATAAGAAGCTTTGAAGTCTAAAAAGCCTGAGAGAAAGAAAGTAAAACAGATGCCTACAATTGTGTTTTTGATAGTAAACTGAATGAATGGAGTATGATACATTGTAGCTTTATTTCAAAATTTTTCATCAGTTTGCATTACCACTATGTTTTACAAAAAGGCTCCCCCCCCCCAAAAAAAAATTCCCTAATAAGCAAAACTCTTTTGTAACAAAAATTTGTGCAAAATTAAATAAATTGAAAACCCACTAACAATATCCATATAAAAATATCCACTAAAAATTATATAAAATATAAAAAAAGTCCGAAACGTCCGGGGTCCGAAACGTCCTAGTCCGAATCGTCCATGTCCGAAACGTCCGGTCCGAAATGTCCTAGTCCGAAACGTCCGTGTCCGAAACGTCCGTCCACCGCTAGAAACCACTATCAGGGCTTTAAAAAAAATTAGGGTATCAGGGCAAAAGCCAATATTTTCCTTGCTCATATTTCATATTCTTTCAAACGCAAATAATATTTTGTTTATATCAGGGTTGGGGTATTCGTATTTGTATTCGGTATTCAGTCGTATTCAATACATTTTTTCAAGTATTCGAATGTATTCAGTATTCATGCAATTTTAAAGTATTCGTATTCGAATACAGTCAAATTTGAGGTGTATTCATGAATACTTTTTGAATACTTTACTTGTTTTTGTCCAAGATGTCATCAAGGAACAAATCTCTAGTTTTTATTCATTACAAAATGCCAGATAATCCATCTGGTACTATAAAAGTTCAACGTAAGCACTGTCCAACATTCATATCAGTTCCATCAAATAGTACATCAAACTTCATACTACACATGAAGGTAAGTTCAATTATTTATCTGTCTTTTGATAGCAAACTCTTCATTGTTCAAATATTGTTTCACTGTAAATTGAACATTGTAATTGTTCTTAGGACAAAGGATATCAGTCTGGCCAAAGTATTAATTTTTAATCCCTAAACAACTCCATTATCCAATTAATACTAATCTAATATTTTTCTACAGTAATAGTAGAAATAAGGTGTAGACTGATAGATCTGTAAAATTATTGTGCTTGAATTACAACATTTTTCCAATAGTGCAGTAATTGCTTAATTGATTTTTGTGAATAGCACTGGCCAGTTTTTTTATTCTCACCAGCAATGTATGTTTAAATGTTACTAAAAGACATGAAGCAAAGAGGCCACAATAAGCCACAATTAATAGACATTATTGGGGGTCGTAAAATGCAGTTTAGAAGAAAAAAACTTTAAAAAATACCCCAAAAATTGTGTTAATTTCTCACAGTTCCCTATTTAATGATTTTATTTTTCCATTTTTTCCTTCCAAACTGCATCTTATGACCCTACTTTGGGGTCATAAGATGCAGTTTAGAAGAAAAAAAATCCTAAAAAAAAATAGAAAAAAAATTGGTGTTGATAGTATGTATATGCCGATATGTATATAATATATATATATTTAAAATGAGCTCATTCCAATGAGGGGTCATAAACTATGTTTTTCAGACAAAAAGTTAAAATGTCATATAGAAAAAATGGTAAAAATTGGTATTCTTGTTCTGTATTTTTTTTTACATAGAAGTGTTGGAAAAATTTTGCTGTAGGGGGGAGAGGAAGGGGGGGGGGGCTTTGTGTAAGTGGATTTTATACTCTTTTTTTTTCTTTTGTTTGTCATTAATACCAACTTATTATTTCTGTTGATTGGATTCTAAAGGATTAAGAGATCCATCCTCTGAAAAACTATTTCTTCATCTATAATCCCTTATACCCTCAATCCCAATAAGAATGATCAAATTATCATCCATTTACAAGAAATAATTTTGAAAACTATTCAAGTATTCATATTTGTATTCATGAATACATTGTAAAGTATTCGTATTCAAATACATTTGAAATTTGTGTATTCATATTCATATTCGTGTTAATAAAATTTCAAAGTATTTGTATTCATATTCAATACATTTACAATGTATTCGCCCCAACCCTGGTTTATATAAATTTGTTTTATCACAGATTATTGAAGAGTGCCAACAGGCACTCCTCAATAATTTGTAAATAAAACAAATTTTGATGAACAAATTCACACCACCAAAAATAAAGTAGCCTACAATCAGTTAAGTTTGTTAATGCTTGTATGAGATCGCAAATCAAACGTAAATGCTAACAGTTTTGAACCTGTGGTGTTCCATGTAATCATCAGCATATACCGATGTTCAAACACTTCTACCGGTGGTCAACCATTGGCTTAAAATCGGCCGATGTCAGATGCGATTGCCAAACATTCATTAACTGGTAGAGTGCTGGAAGTCCATATTTGGGCTTTGAGATGAAAAGCATGTGTCCAGCTTAAAGGCATCATATTCTGTGGATGTTCATCATATTATCTTTGAAGTGAAATTACCTAGTCTGTATGGATTTGACTTGTTACATTTTATGGGAGAGTGCCAAGAGGTACATGTACTCTCCCATAAATTGTAACAAGCCAAAGAGTTATGAATAAATTTTGATAACCAAAAATAATTTAGCACTCTACCAGTTAATCACTAATCTGTTGTAAAGGTAGTGTTTGAGTCTTTATCCAAACCGTTTGAATCTTGATCCAAACCATTTGAATAAAATTTCATGTGAATGATGACTGGTTTATTCCTTTACCTACTGTACAGCCGCCATGGACTGGTCACTCTCCACAGGTGGGCAATTTCTTATCAACCTTCCTTACAGTTGTTTACAACAGGCTTGCATTACAGTGGAAGAAAAAGTATGCCAAAACTGGGTAGAGTGCGACTGGTGCACACCCAGTTGGGGACACCCTTCTCCTTGTACTAATCCACGGCTTCTATAACCAGTGCGCAGACATACATGAATAACCAACATGTCATTGTTTTTTCTTTTGCCATCTTGTCAAGATGCGAATCGTTTTGCTCATCAACAGTGATACCTTTTCTCTCAATGTTGACGATGTTCCTCTTCTGAATTGTGGATTCATGGTTGTTTCTTCACTATCCAGACATACAGGGCTGTGTTTTTATATATCCTCTTGTATTCTCACTGTAATTTTGTGTGATAAATCTCTATACCGATTTTGCACGTGATTTTCGAGACCCGTGCTGTTTTGGTCTTTTGTTCATTAATGCTAACCCTTTGGGCTCTGCTTTTATCTGAGTTAGGTGTCAGCTGGGGGCTGTTGTGGCAACTTTTCTCCCCTTTCTGTTCCTGACGGGCCTTTGTTTCCTGCCACCTTACTCCGGTAGCTGGAGGTATCCTGATTTGTTTTTTCTTTGGGTTTCACCTTCCCATCTATATTGCTCTCACCAGATATGCCTAGGATGATACCTATCGGGCCATTTTTATTGTCCTAGCATGTTGAAGTTTCCCATTTTTCATGCTCCACTTTTTTAGGGTGTTCGGTTTTGGCTTCAGTCTATCGTGTAGTTCGAGCAGATGCTGTTTCCCCCACTCCCGCCAGAAGGGAAACACAGTTGTTCGGGGCCTCCTGATCTGACTCTGTCTGGAGAGAGTTCTACCCCCTCAGTGGAGGTTTTGCAGTCTTTTTGTGATGTGGATCCCGCTGTAGCTGCTGACTTTCTGGCGAAGAGATACTTGGTTATGGGACTACTGTCCTCCTCCAGTTGACATCTGAGGCTGTGACTAGGGTTGTGACTCCTCATTTGGAGCCGAGCTCTGTTACTCTCTCTGCTTTTCCGCCTTTGTCAACAGCTACTGATGTATCCGCTCCTGCTGCTGCTCCATCAGTGATGTCATTGGTCTCATTTCAGCCAGCCTCAGCTTATCCCTGCAGGGATTTCTGCTTCTTGAACATGGGATATCGGCCTCAAATTTTCCTGGCTACAACTCGGTGAAATCGGAAGTGGTTGCCAGCAGATCCCTCCATTGTGGTCTCTCAGCCATCGAGCCCAGCAAGTTTTGCTTTGGATTCAGGTGCTCATGGTGTGCTTCCGTCCACACACTCTTGTCCTTTGGCAAGTTTTACTGGACCGGTGCTTTTTGTGCAGCCCAGACCTTCTGTCCCACAGAGGTCTGTGGTTGCTCTCCTGAGTTCCCACACTTCAGATCCTCGGGGTATTTCCTACCCCTGTAAGCATCTGTATTCAGATGTTTCACCTGCCACCCATCGCCCTGCGCCGGGTATTCTAGAGGATCATGACCCTTTGCTGGTTAAGAGGGTCAGATGCGAAGCCACTCTGCCGGGCCATTCCCATATCGAACCAGCAGGGTTGTGGGTTGTGAGCTAGGGGAGGCCCTGTCCTTGCTCGTGCAGGTTCTTTCCAAGAGCCTTCCTGTTGTAGTGGATTCCAGGTGCCCTCCACAGCACCTCTTCCCGGGATTGGAAGCAGGCCACTTTCTGATCCCCTTGGTGTTCCAACACCATGGGAGGCATCAGCTAGTATGCCCGACATGGGCTATGTGCCTTTCAACTCAGGCGATGGGTCAGACACACCTGACGTCGAGAGCCATCAGTCATCTGACTTGGGGGTAGCTCTTGACTTTATGTTTGAGTTCCTTCTGGAACTCAAACTGTCAGACCAGACGGAGGCTTCAGCAAGGCTGCGATCATCGGTCCCATGCCTACAACGTGTGGAGCAACCTGCTTCTGGGCACCTTCGTCCATACCAATCGGTACAAATGGTCGAAGCTTTTGCAACATTGGACTCAAAGCTGAGTTCCAAGGCTTTGAAGACTTCGTTCTTCACTAGGTCTGATACCTTTTTCACCCATGTGCATAATCATTCCTATGATTCCGGCAATCTGTCGGTCTACCAGACTTTGACAGTCTTGGATCAGGACTCCTCTCTTGGGCTTTCCAAGCCCATGTCGGCCGTTATTCCTATGGTGACTTTGGAGTCCATGTTGGGCTTATCCAGAGAGATGCTAGGCATGCTTTCTCTCTCGGATCACGTTGCCTCTGCCTTGGCTGCTTATCTGCCTCCAGATAAGTTTGATGATGCACAGGCTCCTTTACATGTGATCTCTAAGGTGCTCATGCATCTTACAGACATGCATGCTTATAGCATGGCTAACTTGGAATTATAGTTTGCCTGGATGCTGTGTTGGACACAAGTCTTTCCCTTCCAAAAGTGCAGCACGCTGCTCTTCGATCTGCTTTTGGTCGATGGAGGTCGTGAGGAACATTCATTCAGTGCGAATTTATTCCCACCTGTTCTTTGTGCCGAAGAAGGACGGCCGACTCAGACCATTTATCAATCTGAGTATCCTAAACCTGAGTCTGTCATTGCTTCCAAGTTCGGCATTGAGACCTTCAGGTCGGTTCACCACTCCATTCACCAGGGAGATTTCGCTTCCTGCGACCTGCGAGGTGCTTATTTTCACATTCCGATTCATCAGACATTGAAAAAGTATCTCAGGTTTGCTTTTCTGGGGCGAATTTACCAGTTCAAGGCCATGCCTTTTGGCCTCAACCTGGCTCTGGGGCCTTCACCCGACAGATGTTGTATGTGATAGCCTTCCATCGCACACAGTCCAGGGTGACTACTTCGGTGTATCTGGACAATATCCTCCAGAGGCACTCCAGTGCTGCTCTTCTGGAGTCAGATGTCAACACACTGTTGAGCCTGCTTACGTCACTTGGGTTCAGAGTCAACAAGGAGAAGTCGGACCTGGTCCCTTCTCAGTCGTTTTGTCATCTGGGGATGAAGTTCCATACTGAGCTGAATACGGTGGCTCCCCGAGCAAGGGCTGTGATTCTCTTGGCTTTTGCCCTGACTATGACTCACTTCACGTCCGCAACAGCTTTCAGTATTCTCCGGCTGCTCGGTCTATGCAGTTAGGTGACAGATCTCATTCCTCTAGGTCGGATGCATGTCAGACCTCTCCAACACTTTCTGCTCAGTCGTTGGAGGCAGAATGTCGATCCTCTTGATCTGGTGCTTCAGTTACCAGCATCTCATCATTGTCACCTTCTTCCCTGGACAGATATTCAATGGATTGTGCAGGGAGTTCCGTTGGACTTGTCCATGTCTGATTGTGTTCTGATGGCAAATGCCAGCGATCTTGGATGGGGCACGACATTGGAACCTCTAGGTCTTTCCCTTCACGGTGTATGGGACCAGAATCAAACAGCTATTCACATCAACCAGAAGGAGCTTCTTGCTCTTCTGAGTTTCCAGCTGTGGATCCCCTACCTTTCGAATCGTCAGGTCCTTCCATTATTTGACAATTCGACAGTAGTCACTTACATTCAGAACCAGGGTGGCACACACTTGGTTTCCCATGAATGAATTGGTTCGGGATCTCCTACTGCTCACTCAGGATGTCAGCGCCGGGGTGGTGGTTCATTACATTCCTGGTCATCTGAACATTATAGCCAACTCACTGTCCTGACGGGGCAGGGTCATTTCCTCTGAGTGGATGCTTCACAAGGCAGTGTTCCAGTCGCTTTGTGATCTCTGGGGTCGTCCCCACATTGATTTTTTGCGACCTATTGGAGCCACCAGGTGGGCACTTTTGTGTCCCCATGTCTAGATCCTTCAGCTTTTGCCATGGATGCTCTGTCACTCGATTGGAATGGTCTAGTTGGCTACGCCTTCCCGCCAGTTCTGATTCTGCCTCAGGTTCTAGCCAAGATACGAACCTGCAGTTGTCGAATCATTTCTGATCGCTCCCCTGTCACCTCAGCGAGTATGGATCAATCAGCTCCGCTCTGTTGCCAGTGGTTCCAGCATGTCTCCCTCTGCATCGCAACCTTCTTTGCCAAGATCACCCGAGGAGGTTTCACGTCGACCCAACTTCATTGTGCCTTCATGCATATTTTTTGTCAGGTCCTGTCTCTTCCATAGAGGTTTTTCAAGATGAGCAGTGGAGTGCATTTCTTCTTCAAGGCGGCACTCCACTGATTTAGCCTATGTGGCTAAGTGGAAGGTCTTCTGTCGATGGTATGCTGATCACTATGCTGATTATGCCGATCCTTCGAGAACACAGATTTAGGAGTTTCAGGTATATCTGTTTGATTCTCTGGGTACAGGACCATACTTTTGAAGACCTATTTTTTTTGTATGTGGAAAAGCGTCGTATCGGCACTATTCCATTCCCCTCCAATCTTGTTTGGCACTGTTCTTTGAAAGGCCTAGGATTTTGCAGCTTACCCCAAGATGGAATCTTTCTTGGGTGCTGCTTTGCTTGGGGAGGGGTGCGTTCAAACCTTTATCCCAGGTGGATACGCATTTTCTCACACATACAAGATGGCTTTTCTGATAGCTTTTAGCTCAGTCAGAAGGGTTTGTGAGCTTCACGCCCTCTCGGTTGATCTGGCCTTTTTTCAGGAGCTCCGCCAACAGTGTTACTTTACCACTGATTGCTCCTTTCTGGCCAAGAATCAGATGCCAAAAACTACTCAACCTCCTATCTGTATCAGGGCTCTTCCTTCTTCTGAGGGTAATCGCCCTTTGCTCTGTCTGGTTCGTGCAATTCGCATTTACCTCAACCAGACGCAGTTCACTAGGAAAGGCAGGAAAAGATTATTTCTGTCTCTTATCTCTGGTCGACAGAAGATCTCTCCTCAATTCATTTCTCGATGAATTTGTCTTGCTATTTGCATGTCATATGCTCGTCTAGTGACCGACGATTGTATTACCAATCACTTCTTTCTGCCCATGAGGTATGTGCATTGTTTACCTCCTGGACTTATGAAAACTCCGTCAAGTTGTCAGATGTTATGCAAGCAGCCTTCTGGAGAAATGCGTCTTCTTTCTCCACCTTCTATCTGCATTAGTTGCAAGAGCAGTCTGAGGACCTTTTTCCTTTTGACCCTCTTTCTTCTGCTCAGGATGTCATCAACCATAGTCATTAGGGTTCTTGCAAGGTCAGTTCCAGCCCTGTTCTTGGTACTGTCCTTTCTGTCTGTGTCACACTGGTCCATACACCTCATCTCTCATTGTCATTTGCTAATGTTTATGATGCTATGGTTTTATAGGCCTTGGGAACTCTTCTTCTGTCCACGCAGTCGGGTTATGTGGGGGTTGGTTTTGTGATTTCCTCCTCCTCTTGTCTATTCAGCCTGTAGAAAACAATTCTAAGGTTGGTTGATAAGAAATCTAAATTTTATAGTAAATTTCCTTTCTTGTTATACCTACTGCAATTGTTTACGTGGAGGCCCTCCCGTCTTCTTATTCGGGTAAGACTCCTTCCTCCCTGCTGATCACATAACTCCAATGTTGGTGGATTCAAATAGAATGACACGTTGGTTATATGTCTGCGCTCTGGTTCCAGAAACCGTGGATTACTGCAAAGAGAATAGTGTCCCCTACTGGGTGTGCGCTGATCGCACTTGACCCAGTTTGGGATTATTTTTTCTTGGTGCTTTTGCACCACTTTTCTTTCCCAAATCGCTTGGAAAAGAAGAAAATAGAGAGTATTTTTCCGAGTTTGGGACTTCCACTGTAATGCAAGCCTGTTGTGAACAAATGCGATAGGTATAATAGGAAAGGAAATTTACTATAAAATTTAAATATTTCCACGGATGTAATAATACTAGATTTTAAACACTAATAATAGGAATAATCATCAAAAATTTGATTTATGAAGCACTGGGTACAACCCACAGGTTCATTAAGTCAAATTTTGCAGCTGCTCATTTTTATTACCTGATAAATGCATGTATGGACATCCCTGTCCATGCTTTGATTACAACCCATCCATGGTGACTGTACATGTACTGTAACATGCAAGCCATGAAAGGGTGACAACACGACTTGCCATAAAAAAAACTCCCTTAGATTACTAAAGTGGGTCATAAGCTACATGTGTGTTTTTTCAGTATGAAAATTGATTTCTGTGAATAGCACTGGCCGGTTTTGGCTGTTACATTAGGTGAAAGGTTTAAAAGACAGGCTTGTCATTTTGAAAATTGCAGGAGGGCAATTATGGTTTGCCTCAAATCACCACAGGAGGGCCATTTTGGGTTCGCCATTTTGCGGAGGCCTTTTTGTTTCAGCCTGCTGGGTATACAACCAATATCATTTTAAGATACATGGTTTGTGTAATTATGATGTACATCATCACGTAATGTATAGATGAAGGCTCACATATTTGGATGAAAGATACCAGGTTTCCCATGACACTCACGAACAGGGAGTGTTATAGTTATCTTGCATCCAAATAACCAAGCCTGTATCTATACATTACATGATGACTGTACAAGCCAGTGCACTGTGCTCACCGTCAGATGCTGATAACTTGGGCGAATCAATCAGATTAGGGGGACGAGCCGTCTCGGCTTTGATTTTGGGATAATATGTCCCTTAATCACATGTGACATGAGAGTTGTCACAGTCTGATGTATGATGTAATAACTAATTACAACTTTGGAATTGGCAGACCTCTTGTTCGTATTTGGACACTTATTTACTGACTCGTGGTGACTGTGTCGATGACACACTACACACTGCACAAATTGCGCTTTGTTACCTCCTTCAATCTGTGAAAATTGCTGTTTGAGATCGACTGATTTTGAGGTGCCTTCGACTGATTTAATGGGCCGCAGAAATTGAGGTTAGGCAGACGTTTACCGTCCGTGAAATTTTGATCTCAGACGGGTGACTGCGGCCCGGGGCGATCACACCCCTCAAAATGACAAGCCTGAAAAGATGTGTAATAAATGCCATATTAAGAAGCATGTTGATGACCAGCGCTCTGACTGTGTCACCTGCAATATTTGCTGACAAGATTTTCCTTGCACAAATTGTGACATTTGGCCAATGATATTATTGCCCGAAGTTAGGACCATTCTTAGATATTTTAAAAAAAATAGGTTTCTGGGACTGGTGGCTTCCTCGGCAGCACTTCCCCCCGCCATTGGTCATATTTTAGATTTTAATAGCAATTTTGTCATTTCAGATCAGGACATGGTTACTGAATCATCAACGTTTGGAAGTCAGGGCGACCCTTGATCACCGAGTCTCTGCGGGTACTGGGTTGGGAATTCTGGTCTCTCGTATGACTCTAGAGCCATGCCAGTCTCTACTGCAGTAGGGATCCACATGCAGCATACACGAGGGTTGTTTTTTTTTCTCTACGAATGATAGGTCCAGGTCCTTATCTGGCACTACATTGCATCTGGGAAGCGCACAACTAATATTAGTCCTTACCTATTCCAATACCAGTCGTGCTAATAATACAAGCTCACACACTGAGGTTATTTAAAGTAATATATATTGTAGTCTGTTGAAAGCTTTATTGAGGTAGGTCTCATCAGTCTAAGGACTTTCAAGAACCCTACTTCTATCAGAAGTCTGCAGTAACAGATGCGTTAACACTCAGAGCTTGCAGAGGGTAATGGTTAGCAGTCAGGTCACTCCGACTTCTGACTCATCTGCTTTATCTAGTCACCACTTTTTTAGCAGATTCTCGTCACCTTTTCACTATATTACCTGCATCTTATGTGTCTGAAGGTCAAGAAAGTATCCCACAGTCTTCCTCATCACATGCTTCCAATTATGATGAGTATGTAATCAGTGGCACAATGGTATTTCTCTTCTATATGAGTGTAGTATGTTGGGTATTGGATGTTGTCACAGTTCTTCTGCCTACAGTGATAGTTTCCGTATTTCATTTTTCATGTTCTTTTATGGAACATGAAACTTCTTCCGTTTCTCAATGTTTAATATCCTTCAGGTCTCCTGTAGTGGAACCTGCTTGTTTGAGCTTGACTTCACTATATAGGCACTTGGCTCAGGCATTTTCTTCTTTTGTCGAATTTCAGAAGAGATCAGCTGATCGCTCAGTTGAAGGGGCGCCTAAACGGAGCCACATTTATTTAAATTTTGATGATTACATATACGTTTCTCAGTCTCCCAGTGCTTTTACAGATCATGTCATTTCAGACAATGCAGCAGAACATGAAGAATATTTTGATAATACATACAGCTCACTTTCTCCTTCTGATGTTTCATATTCTCTGGATTTTATTTTTGAATATGTGCCTTAGGTTATACCAAACGACATTCCAGTGGATTCGTCCTGGATCTTGCCAAGTTGAGAGAAGATTCATTGCTAATCCACTCTATTCTTCTTCTAGTTAGAACTTATGGTTTTCCTTTTTTGACTACCTTCTTTTATCTTTTAACTCAGACGACACTTGCAAAGAAAATTCTTTAACAACTAATTTTTTTCATTTTTTTGTCTCAAAAACATAGGTTATGACCCCTCATTGGAATGAGCTCGTTCCAATGATTGGTCATAACCTATGTTTTTGAGACAAAAAATTAAAAAATAATGAAAATCAACTGGCAATTTTTGAGAATAGCACTGGTCGCTTTTGGCCGTTACATTGAGTAAAGGGTTAATGAAAGTCAACAGGGTAAAGTATCTTAGTCTAGCCTCTTTACAAGTGCAGATATTTCATTGCCTCATAGGAAGTTCCATAGGTATTCAGGTGTCTGCAAGCTAATAGTGCTAGCTTCGCATTAGACAGGTGTGCACTTAGGGGAAAGTGCAACTATACATACTCTCTTCGCCACACTTCTCTTTCAGACTTGCAAACTAAGGTTTAATTTGTATTTTTAGTCATGAAAACCTTTCTGCTATTGGGTTTTCTCATTTCTTTCAGCTTTCTAGTGCCACAGATTTTGCAGGCTTTTTCATACATGTATTATCCATCTGATCCGTAGCACTGATTTCCAGCCTTGTTGTAAGTTCAGATTAACTGTCATGCTGATTCAGTTGATTCTCTCTTCCTTCATGCATCATTACTGCCTTGTATGCTTCAGTTTGACAAGAGAAGATTGATCTTTTTAGCTCACCGAAGGGAGCTTAACTTATCACTTGCCGTCGTGAACATTTTTCAAACGACTTCTCCTCTGAAACCACTGGTCTGATTTTCACGAAACTTCATGTGGATGTTCATTACTATATGGCAATTCATGTTTGTTAAAATGAAATGGCCACGTCCCTTGGTCTGATAGCACCGTATGAATTATAGAAAAATTATGAATACATCTTCTCCAGAACCAGTGGGCAGAATCTTTTGATACTTGGTATGCAGCATCTTGGTATGGGTCTGATTCAAGTTTGTTCAAATCGGCTCCCTGGGTTCATATTTGGGCTCAGTATAGGAGCCCAATTTGAATTGGCAAATTTCTTTAAAAATCTTCTTCTCAAGATCCAGCAGGCAGAATCTTTTGATATTGGGAATGCAGTATGCTTAAGGGGGTTGAGATTCACGTTTGTTCAAGCCAAGTCCCTGGGTTCTTATTTGGGCTCTCTGTGGTAGCCCGAATTATAACTTAGTTCAAAATGATGAATTTTCTTTAAAAATCTTCTTCAGATCCAGCTGTTGGAATGTTTTGATATTTGGTATGTAGCATCCTTGGGGGGGGGGGGGGGGGGGGGGGGGGGGGGGGGTGAGATTCAAGTTTGTTCAAAGCATGTCCCTAGGTCCATAGTTGGGCTCACTGTGGGAGCCCAAATGATAACTTAGTTCAAAATGAGGAATTTTCTTTAAAAATCTTCTTCTTCAGATCCAGGAGTCGGAATGTTTTGATATGTGGTGTGTAGCATCCTTAAGGGGGGGGGGGGGGGGGGGGGGAGGGGGGGGGGGTGAGATTCAAGTTTGTTAAAGCCAAGTCCATGGGTCCATATTTGGGCTCCCTGTGGGAGCCCGAATTATAACTTAGTCAATATGAGGAATTTTTAGCTCACCGAAAAAAATCTTTTTTTCCGGAACCGATGGGCGGAATATTTTGATATTTGATATACAGCTTCTTGGTATGGGTCTGATTCAAGTTTGTTCAAATTGAGTCCCTTGATCAATATTGGGGCTCACTAAAGGGGGGTGAATTTTTACTTAGTGCAATTTAAGAAAATTTCTTTAAAAATCTTTTTTTCCGGAACCGATGGGCGGAATCTTTTGATATTTGGTATACAGCATCTTGGTATGGGTCTGATTCAAGTTTGTTCAAATTGAATCCCCCGTTTAATATTGGGGATCACTATGGGGGTGTGAATTTTTACTTAGGGCAATTTAAGAAAAAATCTTTAACAATCTTCTTCAGCAGAACCAGTGGGCAGAATCTTTAGATATTTGGTATGCAGCATCTTGGTATGGATTGGATTCACGTTTGTTCAAATTGAGTCTTTTGATCAATATTGGGGCTCACTATGGGGGCGTGAATGTTTACTTTCTGCAATTCAAGGAAAATTCTTTAAAAATCCTCGTCAGAACCATCATGCAGAATCTTTTGATATTTGATCAGCAGCATTGTCCCATTCAGTCCTGTTGATGTTTTGCTCCAAGAGAGTATAGATTTACTCTGTAGAACCATAAGAATTGCTTTTGATAAAAATTTGTGTCTTAACAGTATGGAACATTCGGTGAGCGCCTAAGGCCCCCTGGGGCATCTTGTTTTTCTTCACTAGTCTCCAATGCTGATGGGTATTACTCTAGCGGTAACTACGCTTTGTCACATTTCTTGAGTGTATTCTTTGGGATTCCTGGAGCAAGTATGTTTCTTCTCATGTCTGTGATAGTTCAGTATTTTGTTCTCCTAGTCTCTTATGGAATTGCTGTTTTTGGATTCCTCACTTTATTCCTTGTCATTTGGTCTTTTGTAGCGGAACATGATTCTTTGATCTGAGCAGGCCTGAAAATAAGCAGTCTGACATTTGCAGAATGAGGTTCCCAGAAGGTGAATTTGATGATGCTACATGTATCCCATACTGTGGGCTAATTTATCCTCTGAGTACTTCTTTCTGTTTAGTTTTGAGACCCTGACTCAGATTGAGGTTCACAGAGGGTAAATTTAGTGATGCTACCCTGCTGTGCAGGGTATCATCACTAAGTACACCCTCTGGGGACCTCATTTTGCAGATGGCAGTCTGCTTATTTTCTGGCTTGGGTCCGAGGTCCATTTATTGACATATCGATATCCCACTGATGAGATCCTACTAACACTTGATGCATTCGGAACCTTAAAGGAGTCACGACACTCTTCAGTCTTAAATCTTACCTTCGTTCCTATGACTGTGGGTGTCCACACAATTATCACGCTACATATACATGTACATATGAGATGTGCTTGCTGTATATATTTGTTTACTCTTTCAGCCGTATTTCCCCTTTTTAGCTTAACTTGACCAAGTCAAGATAAGCTATTGTCATCACGTGTGCGGAAGTCTGTGAATCTGTCCATCTGTTCACATTTTATTTGGCACAGGCTACACACCGCAGTTCTTGTCCGAACTCATAAGCAGGTTTGATGTCGTGTCTAGATGAGAATGCGCCCTTTTAGTCATGATTTGTCAACTATGATGGCTGCGAGAGCCTGAAACCAGAAAACCTTTAGCGCAGTGTGGTGGTCAACGTATTCATGAAGGGATTTCATTGTAACTTGGTAGGATGACTTCATATAATGTCTAGATGAGAACGTCCCCCTTTTGATCGCGATCGGTCAACTGTGACTACTGCGAGTGCCCGAAACCCCAAAACTTTTGTACAGTCTACAGGTCGTATTTATGAAGGGATTTGATTGTAACTTGGTAGGATGACTCCGTATGGTGTCTAGATGAGAACGTCCCTTTTTGGTTGTGATTGGTGAACCATGACAGCTGCGAGAGCCTGAAACGTGAAAACCTTAAGCACAGTCTGCAGGTCATATTTATGAAGGGATTGCATTGTAACTTGGTAGGATGATTCAGTATAATGTCTTGATGAGAAATTTTGGCTGTGATCGGTCAACCATGATGGCCGCATGAGCCTGTGACCTAGAGTTGTTTAGCACAGTCTACAGTTCATATTTATGAAGTGATTTCATTGGAACTCAGAAGGATAACTCGATATTATGTCTAGATGGGACTTTCCTATTTTGGTCACTATCAGTCTGCTGTTACCGCCACCTGGCCATGTGACTTGGAATCATGTTGTACTGCCTATAGGTTCTTTATATAAAGGGATTTAATTGTAACTTGGTAGGATAACTTGGTATGATCCATAATATGAGACTGTCCTATTTTGGTCATGATCGGTCAACCGTGACTGCCAAGCTGTCATGTGACCCAGATTCCTTTAGCAAAGTCTTCGAGTTATATTTATGAAGGGATTTCATTGTAACTTGATAGAATGACTCATTTTGGAATAATTTCACTATAACTTGGTAACTTTTGTTGACATACATTAACTGTGAGGGCCACATTAACCCACCCCTCAATTCTTTAGTACAGCCTACACCTGAAATAATTTTTATTGAAAACATAACATACAGGGAACAGAAATTAACATGTTCTCAATTATTAGCAGAACTTGACAAAGTCAAGATAAGGTATTGCCGTCACGAATGCGGAAATCTGTTCACATTTTCCTTTAAGCACAGGCTACACCCTGTAGTTCTTGTCCGATCATCACAAAATTTCACATGCTGGTTTGAGGTAATTTTTTTGGTCATGATCGGTCAACAGTGATGGCTGCCCAAGCCCAAATCCCCAAAACCTTAAGCACAGTCTACAGGCCATATTTATGGAGGGATTTCATTGTAACTTGGTAGGATGACTCTGTATAATATCAAGATGAGAACGTCCCCTTTTGGTCATGATCTGTCAACCGTCATGGCTGCCCAAGCCCAAAAAGTTTTAGCACAGTCTACAGGTCGTATTTAATATGGAGGGATTTCATTGTAACTTGGTAGGATGACTCCGTAAAATGCCTAGATGAGAACTTCCCCATTTGGTTGTGATCTGTCAACCAAGATAGCTGCCCAGGCCCAAAACCCGAAAACCTTTAGCACAGTCTACAGGTCTTATTTATGGAAGGATTTCATTGTAACTTAGTAGGATTATTCCATATAATGTCCAGATGAGAATGCCTCCTTATGGTCGCGATCTGTCAACTGTGATGGCTATAGAGGCTCGAAGCCTGAAAACCCTTGGCACAGTCTACACGTCGTATTTATGAAGGGATTTCATTGTAACTTGGTACGTTGACTCCAGGTAATGTCTAGATGAGAACGTCCCCTTTTGGTCATGATCTGCCAACCGTGATGGCTTCCAGAACCCAAAATCCGAAAAACTTCACAGACTGCAGGTCATATTTATGAAGGGATTTCATTGTAACTTTGTAGGATGACTCCGTATAATGTGTAGATGAAGATGTACGCTTTTGGGTGCAGTGGGTCAACCATGATGGCTACACAGTCCCGAAGTCCGAAAACCTTTAGCACACTCTACAGACCATTTCTTTTCAACCTACTCACAATTGTTTACAATTGGCTGTAACGTAAGTGCAAGCCCTACTTCGGAACTAACTCAAGCTTTTAGAGAACTTTTCCAAACAAGTTGGAAAAGTAACAGAGTGCAAAAGCACGAAAAAGATCGAAAAAAGGGTCGAGCGAGACCAGCGCTCGAAATTACAGGTACTATCTCTGCACACCTCTTGCGTTTACCGAGTGCATGCGCAACAACCATGACGTCAATTCCTTTTATTTCCGCCATTTGTACATGGTTGGAAATTTTTGTGACTCTTGCTAATTTGCTGTTTTTCTTCATGAACAATTTATTATATGTGCTCTGCATTTCATTGTGTGCAAGTGGATTGTATCCTTTTGTCAAGCTATCCAAATTGTTTTTGATTAATGTTATTTTTTATCATTATTGCTTGTTTCTTCACACTTAATCTTGTTTTTCCCCCCACGTGTGAACACGACCTTTGTGCTGTTTTCCGTCGGCGGGAAGCTTGATTCCATTGTTTTCATTCATATAATGCCAAAGACTATTCCTTGAACCTCTTGCTTGCAAGTGAAGCATGTGGACAATTCTCATTCCACATGTGTCACCTGCAACATTTGCACTCAGGCCCAATCATGTGGTATTTGTGGGGTTTGGTCCTCTAAATTCTGGGCTTCTGTTAACAAGGTGGTTCTGTCCAGAGCTAGAATCCCTTATTCTCGGGGTAAGGGTAGCCGTGCCGTAGCAGACAATTCTGCTGGTGCACGTGGTGACTCTGTCACACAGGATTCTGATCTGTCTTTTGTGGCGAGTTCCTCTGCAACTGTTGATGGTGCTCGTTCAGTGATCCCTGACATGGCGACCGTGGTCTCTTTGTCTTCTGATGTCACTCTTGAGGTGTCTGTTTTCATAGAGAGCTTCTCTAAGGTCAGCTCGGTGACCCTCTCCGATCTGCCTCCTACGCCGACGAAAGTTGCTGAGGAAGTTGTTACTACTGATCCTATTCTGTCTGATGGTGGCTCTTCCATCTCCTCTGGGGATGGTCTACAGTCTCGGGGGACCGAGGCTGTATCTGCTGGTGTGTCTGTGTGCTCTCAGCCTCCCCTAGCCTCGCGGCAGGGCTTTGTGGGTTTGCTGTCTGCTGTGTCTCATCTGGCTAGGTTTACTCCTAGTCGGTTGCAATTCCTCGCCCCTCGAGTGAATCGTTTATTGTTCCTCCTTCCCCTGCTAGTGTGCTGCCTAGCAGGATGGTGTTGGGACGTTGGCATCCAGGCCCTGCTGTTCGGCAGCAGTCAGTGACAGCCCCTGTTAGCTGTCACTCTCGGAACCTTCCTCCAGTGATTCCTCACTGTGTTCCGAGTCTAGCTAGGTGTCGATCAATGCTTGCCGTTGGTCTCAGAGGATGGGCAGTTGGGGGCCGTCTGCCGCGCAGAGGCCAATGACAGGTTCCTGTCATTCTTGGGACAATCCTCAGGTGTCTTCTCACCGTGTCCTAGGTCCAGCTACTGATCGACGTGCGCTGTCGGTCTCTTTCAAGGATTTGCAGGCAGGACCTTCTGTTTCGCAGAGGTCAGTGATGGCCCCTGGGCATCACAATCGGGACTATCCTCCGGTGTCTTCTCACCATATCCCTATTCTGTCTGCCGATCGACGTTCGACGTCGGTCTCTTCTGAGGATTTGGGTTCTTCTACCAGAAGGGTCCATTGGGAGGACACTCTGTCGACCGATGCTGCTGCGACGGATTCTCAGGGTGACCTGCATCAGGCCGTTTTGGCACTCACCCGGTTGCTTTCGGGCAACCCTCAAGTTGGCCTCCCTGTGCCTCCTGAGGCACAACCTCTTTTGGTCGGTCGCCGAGATGTCTCGCCTGGCCCCTTGGATACTGCTCAGTCTTCCCAGGAGGTTTCTGCTGGTCAGCCCGAGTTGGGCTACGTCTCCTCTGCTACGGAGGATGACGATTATCTGGAAGGTGATGGGCCCCCCTCGTCAGTCTTGGGGCAGGCTTTGGATTTCTTCTTCGGCTTATTGCCGGAAGTTCAACCTTCAGACCACCCATCTGTGACCATCCGGCCACGGTCCACTGTGGAGGGCCGTAACCCTGTTGAGCCTTCTAGCTCTGGGGCTTTGCGTCCTCTGCAATCGGCTCAGGTTGTTGAGTCCTTCCAGGGCTTAGATGCCAAAATGCATTCTAAGGCCCTCAAGGGCTCCTTCTTTTCGAGAGCTGATGCCTTTCTGCCTCCATCGCGGTTTCGTGTTTACGATTCCGTCTGTCCACCAGTCTTCCAAGGGATGACTACTGTGGATGAGGATTCTTCTTCCCTCGGGTTAACTAAGCCTAAGTCGGCAGTTCTCCCGATGTCGGTAGTTGAATCTATGGTGGGCCTGTCCCGAGAGATGCTGGGTATGTTATCTCTCGCGGACCATGTCGCCGCTGCTCTGGCTGAATATTTTCCACCAGGGGAGTTTGATGACGCTCAGACGCCTTTTCACATTTTGTCACAGGCCCTTATGAACTTGACACACGCTCACACCTGTAACACGGCTAATTTGGAGCTGGCACGCCAGGATGCGGTGTTGATTCTTCTCCATCCCTTCCTTCTGAGCAACGTGCTGTTCTGAAGTCTGCCTCTTTGGTGGGACCTCAATTGTTCCATGGTTCCGCGGAAGTTGTTCATGGCGAAGTTATTCATCATTCGAAGGACCAGCTTTTGCTGCGACAGCTTGACCAACCTGCTGCTGCAGGTGGTGGTCGTTCCAGGCCTGCCAAGTGTGCCGCTGCGTCTGCCTCGCCGGCGATTTCGGCTACGCCTTCGGCTCCGTCTGCTCCTTCTGCACATAAGAAGCGCCAACGTGGCCAGGCTCGCTGGCAGCCTCAGGCAGGAAAGTCTCAGGACTCTGTCACTTCCCGGGGTGGTTTCTCCTCTCTGGGGCCTCGTCGAGGCCGCAAGTGAAGGTTCTCACCTCGATTCGCCTCCAGTCGGGGGAAGGCTGTCACTGTTTTACAACCATTGAACAGAGATAACGTCGGACCCTTGGGTCCTCGACAGCATTCAATGCGGTCTGCAACTGTCCTTCCATAGGCACCCCAGTTTATCTCGGGTGCCCCTCCCGACTCAGGTCCCTTCCGATTCTCTGCATCGGGACCTTCTGCTGCAGGAGATCGACAGTCTCCTCTCCAAAGGGGCGATCAAGGTGGTCAGGAACACCCTTTCACCGGGGTTTTACTCAAGACTTTTCTTGGTGCCGAAGAAAAATGGCCAATTTCGTCCTGTCATCGATCTGAGTATCCTGAACGAGTACATTATAGACTTTCCGGTCGGTTCGACGTTCAGTTCATCAGGGCGACTTTGCTGCCAGTATCGACCTGAAGGATGCCTACTTCCATTTACCCATTCATCTGGTGTCACGGAAATACCTTCGGTTCTCGTTCTGGGATCGAGTTTATCAATTCAGAGCTCTCCAGTTCGGTTTGAACCTGGCTCCTTGGGCCTTCACCCGACTGATGTCACATGTGCTTGCTTTCCACCATACTCAGTCGGCTGTGACTTCATCAGCCTACCTGGACGACATCCTCCAACGGCACCACAATGCTGCTGTTCTGGAGTTAGATGTCCGGCAGTTTCTTTGCCTGCTAGTGTCGCTGGGATTCAGAGTCAATCGTGAGAAGTCGGATCTCCTTCCTTCTCAGCGATTCCGTCATTTGGGGATGGATTTCGACACTCTTCACAATGTAGTGTCGGTCCCTCATGCTCGGGTGACGATTTTTTCCGCCTTGACTCGGAACCTGCTTCAATCTTTCTCGGTCTCGGCCAGGACTTTCCTTCGGATGCTGGGCCTTTGCGGTTCGGTGACAGATCTCATTCCGCTTTGTCGCTTGTTTGTCCGACCTCTCCAACACTTCCTGTTGGATCATTGGCGTCCGAATGTAGATCCGCTGGACCTGGAACTCACTATTCCTCGGCCTCTGCTTTGTCACCTCCACCCTTGGGCCGATATTCCCTGGCTGACACAGGGTGTTCTGTTGGATCTTCTTTTGGCTGATCGCATCCTTACTGCGGATGCCAACGATCGGGGCTGGGGTGCGACGTTGGATCCTCTCGGTCTGTCTACTCACGGCGAGTGGGACAGCGAGCAGGTGGGCCTTCATATCAACCAGAAGGAGCTCCTTGCTCTTCTGTTGAGTTTTCGGCTTTGGATCCCTCATCTGTTGGACCATTTTGTCCTACTTCTTTTGGATAATTCGACAGTAGCGGCCTACATACGGAATCAAGGAGGCACACATTCGATTCCCATGTATCGGCTGTCTCGGGATCTTCTTCTGTTGGCGCGGGATGTGAATGCTCGGGTGTCCATTCGACACATTCCCGGGCGTCTCAACGTCCTAGCAGACTCCTTGTCCCGACGCGACAGTGTCCTTCCAACCGAATGTATGCTACATCGGTCGGTGTTTCAGGTGATTTCCGAGCAGCGGGGCCGTCCTCAGGTCGACCTTTTCGCTACTCGCTGGAATCATCAGGTAGAGACCTTTGTCTCCCCTTGTCCAGATTCTCTGGCATTTGCAGTCGACGCTCTGTCTCTGGACTGGACAGGTTGGATCGGCTATGCCTTTCCTCCTGCACCGATTCTTCCTCAAGTATTAGCGAAGATTCGTGCTTGCAGTTGCAGGATCATTCTGATTGCACCTCTGTCTCCACAGAGGGTGTCGATCAATCTGCTGTGGCCTCTGTTGGCAGATCGGCCGATTCGTCTTCCTCTATGTCGCGATCTTCTTTCCCAGGGTCATCCCAGGAAGTATCACAACAATCTGGCGAGCCTGTCCCTTCACGCCTGTCTTTTATCAGGTCCAGTCTCAGACGTAGAGGTTTTTTGAGACGAACAGTGGAGTGCATTTCTGCATCGCGGCGACATTCTTCTGGCATGACTTACGCTGAGAAGTGGAAGGTTTTCTGCCGCTGGTGTGCAGATCACAATGTGGATTACCGTGATCCGTCAATCGCTCAAATTGCGGATTTTCTGGTATATCTTTTTGACTCCAAGAGCCTCCAGCCTATTACGATTAAGGGCTATCGGTCTATGCTGTCTGATACTTTCTCTTATGTGGGAAAGCGGTGCATCGGTCGTAATCTTTTTCTCTCCAAACTCATTCGGCATTTTTCTTTGAAGAGTCCTTGAGTTTTGCACCTTACACCCAAGTGGAACTTGGCATGAGTGTTGCACTGTTTGGAGGGGGCGCCATTCGAGCCTTTATCTGAGACCGATATGCATTTTCTCACCTATAAGACGGCTTTTCTTCTAGCATTTGCTTCTGCTTGACAAGTCAGTGAGCTTCATGCGCTATCTGTTGATTCTGCCTTCTTCAGAAATGAGGCTAGTCACCTTCACTACTGATTGCTCTTTTCTGGCTAAGAATCAACTTCCTGATTCAGTACCTCCTTCCATCTGCATTTGGGCTCTCCCTATTGTCGATGGCCAGAGACCTCTTCTTTGCCCTGTTTGTGCGATCAAGACTTACATTACTCGCACTCAGTTCATTAGGAGGGAGAGATTCTTTCTCTCTCTCATTCTTAAGAGACAGTCTATCTCTTCCCATTCTATTTCCAGGTGGATCTGTCTTGCAATCAAGCTGGCTTATTCCCACATGTCTGCGTCGGATCTTGTTTCGAACCGGTTTAATGCTCATGAGGTTCATGCCATTTCCACATCCTAGGCGTTTTCCAATTCTGTTTCGCTCCGGGATGTTATGAATGCGGCTTACTGGAGGAATGCCTTTACTTTCTCCTCCTTTTATCTCCGCCACCTTCAGCAGCAATCTGAGGACCTTTATTCTTTAGGCCCTCTCGTTGCTGCTCAGGCTGTTGTGCACCCTCGTTAAATTGTTTTTATCGAGGTTGTGCTTTGCTCAGCCTTGTTCTTTTCAGGTGCCTTCTCTCTATCTTCATTACAGGTTTTGCTATTGTTCTCTGCCCTCCTTGCTTTTCTTTCTGCTACTCTTTTTGGTATTGGTTATGTGATTCACCTCCTCCTATTGTTTATTCAGCCAATTGTAAACAATTGTGAGTAGGTTGAAAAGAAATTAAAATTTTTTAGTAAATTTTGTTTCTTGACATACCTACCACAATTGTTTACCGGAGGCCCACCCTCCTTGGGGATATTCTTGATATCGATGCCTCCCCGCTAAATCACAAACTTCTCGTTGGTGGAAATACGGAATTGACATCACGGTTGTTGCGCATGCGCTTGGTAAATGCAGGAGGTGTGCAGAGAGAGTACCTGTAATTACGAGCGCTGGTCTCACTCGACCCTTTTTTCGATCTTTTTCGTGCTTTTGCACTCTATTACTTTTCCAACTTGTTTGGAAAAGTTCTCTAAAAGCTTGAGTTAGTTCCGAAGTAGGGCTTGCACTTATGTTACAGCCAATTGTAAACAATTGTGGTAGGTATGTTAAGAAACAAAATTTACTAAAAAATTTTAATTTTTATGAAGGAATTTCATCATAACTTGACAGTATGACTCCTTTTGGAATAATTTCACTATAACTTGGTAACTTTTGTTGACATTCATTAACTGTGAAGATCAGCAACCCTCAATTCTTTAGTACAGTCTACACCTCAAATCATTTTTATTGAAAACATAGCATACAGGGAACAGAAATTAACATATTCTCAATTATCTCAATTCTGGTCATATTTCATAATCCTTTCATAAACATTGAACATTATCCTCTTCATCAAACACAACTCACAGTCAAGTTAAGCTACAGTGTCATTGACACTTTCATCGGGCTATATATTCTGGGCACAAAATCAGGTAGCTGTACACTGATTCTTTACTTACCTTTCTATCCGATGAATCTCATTAACATTTAAACTTTTTCAGCAGGGAATGGCAGCTGCCATCCTTTGAGGTCTTTTGCTCTTGCTTCTTGCATAAGATTTCTTTTGTCCAGTAACAGAAGAAGCTATACAGTAATTAAGACATGTTTTTTGGCTGTTTAATATTTTATATCTATCTTCCTTAGATCGTTTTGTATTTTTTTTTCAGAAGATTGAATGGGGGGAGAGGGGGCTTGGGGGGGGGGGGGGGGGGGCATGTACCAATATATCACACATTCATTACCCATCTGCTAGATTATGAACTCTCTTAAGAAATTCTTCGGTAACTCTAGCTAAGGCTCACTCAAGAGGACAGGATTTCTAATAATATCCCTTTTCAATATATTAAAACCCTGCCTCCTTCATAGCAGTAGCTTATATGTCATTTTTTTTTTAATTATTCTTTCCATGTCATGGAATGAATGTTCTCTATTGTACGAATTTGTATTATCATAAATATTGTGCACGCACTATTGTTCAGTACATCTTGTGGAAGAGTTTCTTACTTTTTTCATATACTGATGGAAAAAAGAAAGGCAAGTTCAGTTTTGGTAATATAATTTTTTTTATCTGTAGACCAAATGTAGTAAAATTTGACACGTAGCTACCTCAGTGTACTGTCTAAAGAATCTTTGGTGAAAATTCAGTCAGCCATGACCATGTGCGACGCTACACGCTTTCAACAGATTTTTCAACAAAGCATGCATTCAGGGTACTCCCATTTGCTATATGTTTGAAAACCATACCAAATGGAAGTTTTGAACAGTACACATCGATTGCACAACATTTCATTTCAACTCGATTCTAAAGCAAAATGCCATGAATGTCCGAAGTTTATAGAGGTAGGGCTATTGCTCTAATTATGCACGGCTGATCGCAACATCTCGTCAACCAGCAATTTGGGGTCCATGGGTCAACGATAGCTCATTTAATTGGGCGTCTCAGAGCCACAGAATGATTAGCTTGCCATCGCAGGAGCGGACATCCAACGTTACATTGCCACATCAAGGCATACGTCTCTCACTGTCTCACACCTCCGTAACCAATTTCAAACAGTGATGGAGGCTGCGGCCCAGGTTGTAGACACTCATGGTCGCTGAGTATGTCCAAGAACAGTTAGGAACCAGTTGTGGGAGTTCAATTTAAGGCTGCAACATCCCTATGTTGGTCCACAACTTACACCCAGGCAACATCAAAGTCAATTGCAATGGCTGTGGGCACATTTACCAAATCAGTTTCACTTGGCCCACTGGAGTTGTGTGTTATTCACTGACAAGTCTCAGTTTACGCTTTACAGCTCAGATGGACAACATTGTTGCAATCGACGTCAGGATGAGCGATATTCTGATGTGTGCGTTAAGGAAATTTAATAGATTTGGGGAAGGCTCTTTAATGGTTTGGGGGAGATTTCTTATGGTGTGAAAACACCTCTTGTGGTCATCTAGAATAATCTTACAGCTGGATCAGGAGCAGGTCCTCCTGCATCACATCCTTCTACTTATCCTTGTTCGTAACCTTTCAATGCAACAGGATAATGCGAGGCCACATGTTGCTAGGGTTTGTTGTGACTTCCTCAACCAGTCCCAGTTCTCAATTGGTCACCATACAGTGCAGATTTGTTCCCAATCGAGCATTTGTGGGACTAGCTGGACAGAAGGGTCAGGAAGCATGTCAACATCCCAAATAATGGTGCTTAGCTCATGCAGGCCCTTCTTTGAGAGTGTAATAACATCCCACAAAGAACCATAAACAACTTGATGGGGTCAGTGGTAAGGAGAGTTAAAGCGGCATCTGAAGCCCAGGGTAGATTGATTTTGAGCGGGAAATGGTGTTGGGTTCCCATGTTTGAATGTTTTCCATGCAAATGCTGTCTGTGTTAAGACAACAAAACTCATCAGGAGTAGATAGAGATATGCTGACAAGATACGATAGGAAAGCACACGGAGATAATCAAAATGCAAAATAATAATTCTAAGCCAAGAAGACAATAGAGCTGAAACGGTTAAGGGGTTTTCTTGATAGATTAATCACAAGGATTAACCTTGGTTAACCGATTAATCACTTGTCCAAATTGATATCTGAATAATTGCCTTACCGTTGATGATTTACAGCATGAACCCTTTACCCAACGTAACAAACGAAACCGACTTGGCCTATATACAAAAATCTCCATTCAAATTTATTATGTTTTCAAATTTTGTCTCAAAAACATAGCTTATGACCCCTCATTGGAACGAGCTTGTTGACCTCATTCCAGTGAGGTGTCTTGAGCTATGTTTTTGAGACAAAAATTGAAATTTTTTTAGTAATTCATGATTTTATTTTGCAAGTATCGTCTGCTACCTGCAGTGGGTAAAGGGGTAAGAATGACCATTTCCAGCTACTGATACAGTATGATGATCATGCAAGTAAACAAGTATGTCAGCAAGTAACTTGCATGCTTTACTCTGTCTCATATAATTGATGTGAGTCAGTGTGACAATGTTTGCCTGTTTTGGAGCAAGTTTGTTCCTTTGTTAGCCCATGTAATACAGTAGTTCAAAAGTAATGCTCAGTTGATGAATTACTTTTTGGATCAATTAAGAAGTTGGTCATTGATTAATCGATTAATAGGTTAACCGTTTCAGCTCTCGTGACCAGTATATTGTTCTGGCCTCTCTGAAGAATCATAAAATTTACTCCATAAAACAAACTATGAAATTTGTCATAATATGCATTCTGATTTAAAATAAAGCAAATTAGGACCCAATGATAAAATAATGGAGGATTTCATATCAGAGTTAGCAATAGTAACTACTCCTTAAGAGTCAGGAGCAAAGGAGCGTTGATAGTAAAAGCAACAAGTATGAAAGAAATGGAAACTGAAGCAGCAGTTATAGAATTCCATTCATTTCGAGTAAAACTCTTCATGACGATCCATGCTTTATTTTGGATAGGTTCTCTTTAGGTTTTCTATTTATCATTATGATATCTGTTGCTCCTCAGGTACAGTTCACAGTTTCCTGTACACAGATACCTTTTCTTTGGGATTTCCTGGGGGCGCTGTGGCATTGCGGTAACCGGTTCTCGTCAGATCACCGAAGTTAAGCAACGTCGAGCCTGGTTAATCATTGGATGTCTGATTGATCAATTCGGACTTCCGCATTGTGTCCTTGGGCAAGGCACTTAACCCTGATGTCCACATGGGGGAACGATGACACCGTGTACTAATGAGTACTGCACGTCAATGGTACGCATATCTCCAACCAATCTAACCCTGCCTGTGCTGCGGTGCGGAGTTAGGATGTTGAGGGAGCTGGCAGCTGCTCGTCGTTGTTCGGTGGTTCTCTCCAGGTACTCCAGCTTTCTCTACCTGTAAAACTGTCACGGTCATGATTAGCCCTTGTGCAAAGTATATGACCTTGAGCGTCAATAAATAAATAATTTGGAATTTGCTGTATTAGCCCTTTACCTAATGAATCGCCCACATCCGTCTGCGTAATTTGTAAATTGAGCAGTTAAAAAAAATTAATTTTTCAAAATATTTCAACAAAACCATATAATGTGACCCCTCATTGGAACGAGCTCGATGAGCTTGTTCCAATGAGTGGGGGGGGGGGGGGGGGGTGGGGGGGGGGAGGGGGGGGAGGGTCACATGATATGGTGTTGTTGAAATTTTTTTGAAGAATTTTTAAAAAATAATAATTAACCCTTTACCCAACGTAACGGCCAAAACCGGCCAGCGCTATTCTAAAAAATCGCCAATTAATTTTCATTATTTTTTTCATTTTTTGTCTCAAAAACATAGGTTATGACCCCTCATTGGAACGAGCTTGTCGAGCTCGTTCCAATGAGGGGTCATAACCTATGTTTTTGAGATAAAAAATGAAAAAAATTTGTTATTCAAGAATTTTTTTTTTCAAGTGTGGTCTGTTTTTCACGTTAGGTAAAGGGTTAAAATAATAAATTTTGATATTTTGATAAAGAGTTAAGGTTAGAATGGCAGCCACTTTCACATTTTATATGGAGTATATTCATATTATTACGTACTATGTTTTTTGCTGATATGTACAGTCCTCAATACTCAGTTTTATCCTCTAGTTTCTGACCTGTATAAAAAAATTTACTGATCCAATTTTTTTTGTCCTACACAAATCAGAACTTGGTGAACTCAAGTTAGGTTGAAATTTTGACTGTTGCCAATTTTAACCCTAGGCTACTAAAAGGTTTTTTGATAGGACTTTCTAAAATTTGCCCTATTTTCCAATTGAGAGTTAGGAAGAGGGATAGGCACTTGTGTTACTTTGGTAAGTTCCCTGGACCCACTTAATTGTATATCTCTTAGTTGATTAATCCTGTTAATTGAATATAATTTCCAAACACCAAACCATTTACCATACTTTCAGTAGAAATTTGACCTCTTTATTCAGTATGGATTTGAAGAGCAAACTCCTGTTAATTGAATAAAAAAATCCTTTGAGGTGTCGAGAAATTATCCTGAAAATCACTAAATACCCAATATTTAGAGACTTATTTCACATAATTGCATCTAATATAGGCATTTATTCTATTATATCTTGTTTGACAGAGCTCCTCCATGAGCTCTGTCAAACAAGATATAATAGAATAAATACTCAATTTATCTCTAGAATAAAGGAAGTAGACCAGATCCCTGTTAAATGAATACTCCTGTTAATTGAATAATTCTCACTGGCAAAGTGGCTATTCAATTAATAGGGTTCCACTCTATAATAAATAATAAAATTTGGTATAAAATTATAGTTTTTACAGCATTACTCAATGTATAATTTCATGTGGTGTCAGATATGGCAGTTTCCAATTTTGTATAACCAGAAAGCGTGCCTAACCCTGTGCATTTCACAGGGTACCGGTAAGTCACACTTTCTGGTTATAAAAATTTGTCATTATTAACTGAGTAACTAAACTATGCCCTCTACAGCCTTATTGTAAATCTCATTCATATCCTCTTACCCAGTGTAATGTACAAAACCTGCCAGTAATTTTCTTGAAAAGTGTTCAAACTTATATAATCCTTTACCCAACGAATCGGCCGCATCTGCCCGCGTAATATGCAAATTCAGCAGTTGAAAAAATATTATTTTTCAAAAAATTTAAACAAAACCATGTCACATGATATGGTTTTGTTGACATTTTTTGAAAAATTTAAAAAAGTGATATTTAAAATAATAAATTTTGCTATCGTCTGCATTGGGTAAAGAGATAACTGATGATCCCTCTTTGGAATGGAGTGTTGAAAGTTTTTTTAGTGAATTCCAAAAATAAAACAAACACATTCTATTTTAAATTAACCCTTTACCCTATGAATCGCCCGCATCCGCCTGCGTAATGTGCAAATTCAGCAGTTGAAAAAATATTATTTTTCAAAAAATTTTGACAAAACCATATCATGTGACCCTTCATTGGAACGAGCTCGTCGAGCTCGTTCCAATGAGGGGTCACATGATATGGTTTTGTTGAAATCTTTTGAAAAATTTTAAAAAATTATATTTAAAATAAAAAATTTTGATATCGTCTGTGTTGGGTAAAGGGTTAATATCTTGTTTGAACTGAAACTTCAGCATTGTAAGTAATCAAAAGATTCTCCACAGATACATGACACTGATACTGTAAAGCTGGCTTGGACAAGTATCTAGAACTTTAGGCTTCCAATGAAGTCAGCAGCCTCAGTTAACATAAATTATTTTGATAAGACTATCGATGTTCTACTCATTGGAAACCCACATTAATCTGACTCGCACAACATTTTTGTTTTCAACACTACAAGAATACACTATCAAACCCAGAAGGTTTGAAAACTTACCATAGCAAGTTACAACTAGTCGGCAGCTGTGTGAGTGACCCTGGTATTTATTAGAAGTAATCCATCTTCCAAATACTTCATTTATAGCTGAGTCTTCGCCATCATGGCATGTGCGCTGTCTATCTTAATGTTGGCAATGTACATATCATGGCGGACTTATGGGTGTCTGGATTAAATGCTTTGTAATTTAATGTGCTTCTGATGTATTAGAAATTAAGTTTTCCACCAATTTAGAAATATTGTCTTGGTACCTGATATTTTGTCACTTTTGCACAACTGCACAAGCACCATATAATGTAACTTTGCTGTGTAAGGGTACGGCGTTAAGATAGGCTTAGCCTGTTCACCAAACCTGATTTCAAATGAATGAAATAAAAAATATTGTTTAAAAAAAAAACAACTTAAATTATTATCTTTTAGACAAAACAGAAGAAATTTACAAGAATCTGAGTTTGGTAGCCAATTTAACAGTGTACAGAAAAAAGGACATTCCAGATGAATACCATATTAAAAACAACCGAAGGATACTTCCCTTGATGGTTGTTGCAAAAGAACATTATTCATTAGATTATAAGAATTTCTCAAATACCGTCCGTAAGTAGTGAGCTTCTAGGCCTTATGTTTTGTCCTGATTTTCAAGTATTGAATTTGATTTTCTCGAACTTATGCTGTGAGCCTCGATCTGTTTTCAGTTCTTAAATAATTTAGAACTTGAGAGTACTGCAAAGACAGGGATGAAAATTTTGAGGGATTTCCCTGAGTTCAGGAATTTTGCTACAGTTTTTCTCCATAATGTGTTCAGTGATAGTGATTTTCAGTGAAGGCGGGCTTCAGTTTCAGAGGTTTTGTCTTAATAAACATGACATCACTCATCTGTGGCTTCTCTCAAGTTCTGCCTTTAGCAGTAAGCAAGAGCCTTTGGCTCCTGATAAAAGAAATTCAGGGATTTTTTCCTCTGGGCACTTTTGTCTCTGTGCTATGGCCTTGTGGGTGCAACCAGTACATGTTCCGTGATAAAATAAACCTTAGTTTGGGAGGGTGGGGGTGCGGTGGCTCAGTAGGTAGAGGAGCAGGCTGCAAGCTGAGAGGGCCTTGGTTTGAATCCCAACTGCAGCAACCACATTGTGTCCTTGGGCAAGACACCTCACCCCCATTGCCTACGTGAGGGCACAGTGGCATTGTGTACTAAGGTGTACAGCACGTCAGTGGTGCACTTGTCTTCAACCAATGCTTAACCTGCTTGTGTGGAGTTACTATGTTGGGGAGCTGACAGTTGCTCGGTGGTTCTCTCCGGGTACTCTGGCTTCCTCAACCTGTAAAACTGTTGTGGTCCTGATTAGCCAGTATGCAGAAATATGTGACCTTAAACACCAATAAATAAATAAACCTCAGTTTATAGATTCACAGAAGTTTAGTTCTTAAGGCCCTGGTTTCAATTTTGATGAGTTTTCTTGTCTTTTATATTCCATTATGAAGGCATTCCATTATGAAGGCTTTTGGTGGTTTTGTGAATGGAAGTTACTGTACCTTGGCAGTGGTTTCTAATGAAGTCTTGGCTGCCTGTACAGGCATCCAAGACTTCATTTGATATCACTCCTAAGTCAAACTGTTACCTGTTTATGAGGGGGGAGCAAAAAAAAGAATTCTCCCGGCCTTTAAGGTCGCTTTCAAAATCTATGAGAAGAATCAAATGAACATTTTGTTGTGTGTATCAAAGTTCTCATTGTTATCCTTGTTTTAATTTTAATTATCGGGAGCGTGATGGCTCAGTGGTAGACTGTTGGACTTCTATGCAAGAGGACCCGAGTTTGATCCCCGTCTGGGACGACCCATGTTGTGTCCTTGGGCAAGGCACTTTATCCTGGTTGCCTACATGGGGGCACGCTGATGCCGTGTACTAAGGTGTACTACATGTCGATGGTACATGTCTGTAACCCTTCTTGAGCTGAGTTTGAACCGAGTTAGAATGTTGAGGAGCTGACAGTTGCTTGCCATTGCTCAGTGGTTCTCTGAGTTCACTGGCTTCCTCTACCTGTAAAACTGTCAAGGTCAGGATTTGCCATTGTGCATAAGTATGTGACCTTAAACACAAATAAATAAATAAATAATTTTAATTATCGCATGAAATTTGAGTCCAGGTGGCTTTTCAGGTACTCTTCATCATCATTCACAGAATTGAATGTACATGCAGTAAATCAACGTATATTGAAAAAATATGTGACAAATAATTTGCACTGGAGCTGTACATTTTACAGAAAATTGACTCACCCAAGATAACAAAGAAACAAAAAAATAATCACAATTTTTCATTTCTCCAAATCCAATTATTCTGTGTTCAGAAATAGCTTGTCACAGAAAAGTCACTTTGGAAACTTCTTAGAAAATCCCAGAAACAAAATGAGAAATCAGACAGTCATAGATTTATTTCAGCAATATTCTGCTTGTTTTACAATAAACTAAATATTGCTGCAATACAGGTCTTCACAAATTGGGCAAATGGCCCTTTTATTCTGTTGTTCACTTTTAGTGTACCCCAAAAAAAATAAGGCAACCAATTTTTCATTTTTCAATTCCTGAACCATTTCCACTGGTGTATAATAACCAGTTTCTTAAGTGAAGGGTTAAAAACTCTGGGAAATTCTTCCCATAACTACATAATCCTTTGAACCCCAGCAACTGCCTTTCCGGCCAGGAACATGATACGTCATAATGTCATTATATAGGATGGCTGTTCAGTAAGTATTGTGGGGTAGACCAATCAGTATTTTCAACTTGAAAATACTGATTGGTATACCCCAAATAATGAATATGGACTCTTCTAACTGCTGCCATTGAACTGGCATGGAAGATATCACTAGAGTTCAAAGGGTTAATGGGCATGCATACAGCTGAATCTTTTCACTTTCCAGTGGGGCATAAAAACTTAAATCTATAGAGGGACATTTCTAAAATAATGTAAACTAATCTTTTTATTTACCTTGCATGTTCATGTACATGTGAAAAATTGAATGTGTAGCTCTGAGAGGAGGGGGAGAGCTTCCTTGTTAGTTCACCTGACTGAAAGTCAGGGTGAGCTATAGTGACCACTCACTGTCTGTCGCCCGTCATCCAGTGTCCGTCATCTGTGAACATTGTGTTTGCACCTTCCCAACTAAACAGCGGAGCCAATTTTAGTTAAATTTGAGGTGATTGCTTGTTCTGCTTTTTTTTTTCAAATCAATTCGCCTAACTCCATAAGGAAGGGGTGGGGGAAAATCCTCCAATTTTTTTTAAAAATCTCATGAACCAGTCAGTACAATGACTTGATATTTGGTATGTAGCATCCTTTTGAGGTGTAGAATCATGTTGTTCAAATGAAGTTCATGAAGCAATATTTGCCCTTGTTATGGAGGGGCAAGATTTTTGGCTCACCCAAAATTTGTATTTTTTGAACCGATGGTCCGATTTGAATCAAATTTGGTATGTGGTATCATTGAGTCATAAGTACTTGACAGATACAGGTTTGTTGAAATGAAGCCCATTTGCACTCCATACAGGAGCCCGAATTTTTAACTTAAGGAAAAATCTTCTTCAGATCCACCAGTCAGAATCCTTTCATATTTGGTATACAACATTTCTAGGCGGGTCTGATTCAAGTTTGTTCAAATTTGGTCCATGGGTTAATATTTTGGCTCTCTATTGGAGCACGAAGTTTTACTTAGTGCAATGTGAGACATTTCTTTTAAAACCTTCTTCTTCAGATCCACCAGTCAGAATTCTTTCATATTTGGTATATAACATCTGTAGGGAGATCAGATTCAAGTTTGTTCAATTTGAGTCCCTGGCTTAATATTAGGGCTCTCTATAGTTGGGGGTAGGGGTGGGGAGCAGGCTAGGTTCAAGTTTGTTCAAATCCATTTCTTAGTATTTTTACATAACATTTGCCTTTCATATCTTCATTCCTCTGTAGTTCTTCTTCTTTGGACCACTTTCACTTTGTCAGGTAAGCGATTAAGACCCCTTGGGGCCTCTTGTTAAATATTTATATTTTGGAAACATGATTTAATATTCAAGACTTTAATCTTGTGAATGTTTTTTTTTTACTAAAAAACAATCTTTTTAATCCTTAATATTCTATTTTTTCAGTTGGTGACCATGGTTACAATAACAGCTTACCAAGTATGCATCCCTTTTTTATGGCTATGGGGCCGGCATTCAAGAAAAATGTATCAATAGAGACTTTTAGTAATTTGGATATTTATCCAATGATGTGCCATATATTAGGACTGAAGCCAGCACCTAACAATGGATCTTTGCAAAATGTTATTTCCCTGTTAAAGGATGACACGGTGGAATCCAGTATATCTACATTTTCAACATGTGAGTATATTATTATCCCTGATGAGTGAGGGTGTGAGGTGGGGAAATCTCACCCTTAAGACAAAATATTTGGTCCAGACACTCAGCAAGCGTGTTGTCTGGCCCAAATATCTTGCCCTTCGGGTGAGATTTCCCAATCTCACACCCACCCTGAACAGGGATAATTTTTCTTCCCCACAAAAACACCCAGATGTCATCAAAAGTAATTCAGGGGCACATGCAGCTATATCGCACAAATTTATTGTCCATTTCTGAAAAAAAAATGTTTTGCTTATCAGACAGAGTGAACAAAAATTTTGTATATACCACAGGTATATACCACAAGATTAAATCCCTACGCCAGCAAGACAGAGATTAAATATTTGTAGTGAAATAAACATTGACACATTACGACGTTGTTATATTATGAATTCGGCAAAGTAGTCACATAACTTTTAGACAGGAATTTCGTGTAACTCTCTCCTCTCATAATTTTTAAACAATATTTTTATTTCCTCAATGAAATGGGGTTTGGCGAACAGGCAATGCCTATATTAACGCCGTACCCTACAGAGAAATACAATACAATACAATACAATGGTGCAGGTGCAACTGTACATAAAACAGAAACTGATCCAATGAAGTGGAAAGAAAGAGAAAGTACCATACTATATCCCACCATTTACTTTAAATAATTTACCTATCTATTGGGTGTGGAGGCAATCTACTTTCATTTATATGATAGGCCCACTAAAATCTCTCTCACCCAATACAGCACAGGTCATTGTCAGGGTTCTTTTCCACTGGAAATAAACCAGTCACTGGAATCTCATCGTTTCCCTAATATATTCTTGAACCGCACTAAATATACTGGCGTTTTCCAAGGCAGTTTTCTCCGTATCCCCATATAGCATAAGAGTGATATTAGTGGCGTGGCCCAATTTTATTAGAAGCGAATTTCTTTGTTCTGCATATAGAGGACACATTAATAAATAGTGTTCAGTGTCTTCATATACATGACCGCAGCCACAAGATGCATTATCACTTATAAACCTATCAAATTTATGTCCGTTTAAATCACTACAATTTAACCGCAGCTTCGAGTGAACAATTTGTTCCTTTCTGCCACCCACATAATAAAACCCAGGGACGACATTGTCGTTAATTGCAAGTTTCTTCTTAAAATGATCTACGGAAGTACAGTTCTGCAGATCTGCGCTTAAGCCATTCCAAAGTTTTACCACTGATGGCAGAAACGAGTTAGAAAACCTGTTCGTGTTACATTTAATTTCCCTTAACAAGCTCGAAGATCTTAGCGAATAATAAGTCAATTCTGATACAGGTTGCGGAATGAGCAGCCTAATGTAGTTTGGGACGCTTGTGAACATAATCTTATACAACGCTACTAATTTGTGGCGTCGTCTACGCTCTTTCAGTGGTATGAAACCAGATTCTCTATAGATAAGTTGATGACTTGTCCCCCTAGTGACCCCTATTATGGTTCGTAGAGCATCCAAGTGTAAATTTTCTAGGAGTGTTGATTTAGTCTCCGTGCAACCATCCCATATAACATCGGCATAATCAAACAGCGGGAGAATGAAGTATTGATATAGAGTTTCCAATGCTTGTCTGGACAATCTGTATTTTAGGCTTCTAAGACAGTTTATCATAGGGCTGACTTTACTTATAAGACTCTCTATGTGTGAATCCCATTGTCCTGTTTTTGAAAAGATCAACCCAAGATGTTTATGAGTGTCCGTCTCTTCTATTTGCTGACCTAGGAGGTAAAGATGGGGGCGAAGCGTGGGATTTACTCTATTTGAAATATACAGCGATTCGGTCTTTAATGGATTAAATATAACCTGCCATGTTTTAGACCACTGGGCAATTTTTCTCAGGTCATTATTCAAAACTTCTGCTGCTAATTTTGCATCTTCGATTACCAGATAAAGTGTTGTATCATCGGCATAAAGTCTAATATTGGAAGTAATATCTTTAACAATATCATTTATGTATATATTGAACAGGAGGGGCCCTAAAACGGATCCCTGTGGCACGCCAGCTTTAATGGTTTGATTTTTGGATTTCTCCCCATTTACAACTACATACTGTGAGCGGTTTGTTAGGTAGCTTTTAAACCATGCTAGTAGGTTACCTCTTATTCCAATTGAGTCTAATTTATGAATTAATCCGTCATGCCATACTCTATCGAATGCTTTACTTATATCACAGAATACTAATCTGACTTCTTTATTGTTGTCCATATTACTAGCAATGTAGTTTTCAATATCTATTAATTGGTAAATTGTACTGTCACCCGGAATGAAGCCTGACTGTAGGGGTGTTAACAATTCGTTTTCCACCAAGAAAGAAAAAATGTGTCTAAAAATTACTTTTTCCAGAAATTTACTGACAGAACTTGTCAAAGAGACTGGCCGATAGTTTACCTTGTCATTAACTGATGATTTCTTATGGATAGGCACAACACTGGCTTTCTTCCATAAACTTGGGAACTCATTACGTGATAGAGACAGATTAAAAAGATATGTCAGAGGGAAAGCCAACTGTTGAGCACATGCCTTAATGATTCTGTTATTAATTAAATCTGGTCCGCTAGCTTTCTGGGGATCTAACTTACTAATAACTGACATTACTTCATCTTCAGAGATTACTATGGATTCCAGGCTCATTTCACAACGTGGGATGGGTGGTAGTTCCTTGTCATCGACAGAGTTAGCTTGATCAACAAAATACGTATTTAGTAAGTCTGCAATCGAGGTTGCATCGCTAATTATTTCCCCATCTTCTTCGAGTGGCGGGAAAAATTCCTGTGAAACATTGTGCTCTTTAGAGAATGATTTCAGTGTCCTCCACCAGTGTTTACTGCCAAAGTTTCGAGTTGATACATGGGTTTCAGTTTTAAGATCGTATTCTGCTTTGGCTGCCCGTATGAGTGATATAGTTTCATTTCTATCATGCCTAAATCTAGCCCAGTCTTCGGCCCTATTTGTCTGCTTAGCTATTCTGTGTGATCGATCACGCACTCTCATCATTTTACGGATCGTTGAATTCATCCAAGCTTTATCTTTCGGTCGTACTTCAATGGTTTTATTTGGTATGTAGTTTTTAGCTGATTCAATGATATATGATGTAAGGCTCTCTGTGGTTTCATTTAAATTTTCCGTGAAAAAGTCTTCCCACATAGTTTGTGCAAAATGTGCCTGTAATCCGTCTATATCCATATTACTATAATCCCAAATTTGTCTTTTAAAACAGGCAATTTTACTCTTTGTGAATTTTAACGTAACAGCAGTAGCATGGTGGTCACTACAAAAGGGAGGAATAACAGAACAATTTCCAACTAGAGTTGGGCACGATACTAAAATTAGATCAAGCAGACTGCAGGAGCGTTCAGTTACTCGTGTGGGGTCTTTGACAATTTGAGATAGACTGTAGTCGTTTTCCAGCTGCCTGATCCTTGGGTGAGTATTCTTGAGACAGTCAAGGTTGAAATCTCCGACTATCACACATTTCTGCGACATGTCATAATGGCGTTCACTCTAAAATTCCTAGAAAAGAGTCAGGTGTCCTTTGGTTTAGCAGCCTGTGTTTTTATTTCTATTTTCTTAGACAAACGTTCATCTGCTAACATTTCCGAAATGTTACACAGTGTTGTTTGTTTACAGAAGAACGTGTGATGACTGAATAGTTCTGTGCTCATTAAATATGCCAATAAGCTGGTCACATAGGTCATGTAACATACAACTGGATATTGCCTATAATAGAACAGTATTTAATTTCTGTTAACACAAGGCAAGTGAAAAATGCGATAGGGTTGGGTTTCAGTAAAAAAACGATGAGACCATATTTCTCCACTCCATTCCAGGTTGCATTTACATGTATGTATATATGCACACACTACAAGAAAACAAATAAGGGGTGCGGTGGCGTTGCGGTAACCGGTTCTCATCAGATCACCGAAGTTAAGCAATGTTGGGCCCGGTTAATCATTGGATGGGTGACCGTCTGAGACTCCTGCGTTGTGTCCTTGGGCAAGGCACTTAACCCTAATTGTCCACATGGGGGCAAGATGACGCCATGTACTAAGGCGTACTGCATGTCGATGGTATGCATGTCTTCAACCAATCTAACCCTGCCAGTGCTGCAGTGTGGAGTTACGATGTTGGGGAGCTGGCAGCTGCTTGTCGCTGCTCGGTGGTTCTCTCTGGGTACGTCGGCTTCCTCCACCCGTAAAACTGTCATGGTCATGATTAGCCATTGTGCATAAGTATATGACCTTAAACACCAATGAATAAATAAAACAAATAACATTCCTTAACATGTTGTAAATGTACAAATTAAGCTACAGAAGATAATCGATTAAAGGCTTTCTTTCAATCATTCTTCAGTCTCACAATCTCGCATATCATCTGTTACACATGCCAACATAAGCACACACAGCACAAATTTTCTTCTGCACACAAACATATTTATTCACATGATCAGTTGATTAAAAGCTTTCCATCCGTGGATGGAAACCATATTCTGTCTGGTTTGGCATCGGTGAATGGCAGCTACAGGCTATTAATCCATTTCCCAATGCAGATGATATAAAAATTTGCAATTTAAAATTTAAAAAAAATTTTTTTTCAGTTTTTAAAAACCATATCATGTGACTCCTCATTTGAACAAGCTCGATGAGCTCATCCCAATGAGGGGTCATATGATATGGTTTTGTTGAAATTTTTGGAAAAAAATTATTTTTTTACTCTTCAGTTTTCAAATTAAGTGGGTGGATGCTCTGAGTTGTTAGATAAAGGATTAACCCTTTATCCAATGAACCGACCACATCTGCCCACGTAATATGCAAATTGAGCAGCAGGAAAAATATTATTTTTCAAAAAATTTCAACAAAACCGTATCATGTGACCCCTCTTTGGAACGAGCTTGTTCCAATGAGGGGTCACATGATATGGTTTGGTTGAAATTGTTTGAAAAATTTTACAAATGATAATTAAAATAATAAATTTTGATATCGTCTGCTTTGGGTAAAAGCTTAATTAAAATCACTTGATATAGGGATTAGCATGTTGAGGTTTAAGGTCACTTTCATCATCTATGGTTACTATGACACAACACAAAGTCAACTTGATTGAAATATGGATGCCAATTACATTGCACAGCTTTTAGTCTTCTCACTGCAGTTAAATCAGTGTAGTAAAACATATTTACAAAGGTAAACAAGCACTGCTACACGTCAAGACTTCTAAGGGGAAAGTGATTCAGCAGGTGAAGTACTGGTGCCCTGAAAAAATGGCACAGGAAAAAATGGCACAGGAAAAAATGGCACACTTTTTTGACTTACTAGGAAAAAATGGCACTCCAAAAATGCTGTTTTTTGAGGGGGGCGGAAAAAATGCCACAGGAAAAAATGGCACACTTTTCCAATTACCTAGGAAAAAATGGCACACTTTTTTGACTTACTAGGAAAAAATGGCACACAAAAAATTATCACTGTTTGTTTTTGTTTTTTTTCAAAGAAAAGTGGAATATTAAACTGGGTATGATAATATATATTGTTTTATAAACACTGCCATATGGTACATTAAGCTTGGTGTTTAGTTGGCTTGAATGTAAGCTTAAAGTATTGTGCAACACAATTACTGTTATTACAGTGTACACAGACAGCAAGCTGAGTTGTATTTTATGTCTCTAACTTCAAACGAACAACACTTTCCACACCTCATCACTTTGTTTTTGTATCAACCCTCAGTCTTTAAAATAACTGAGTAGATCAGCTATATAAGTTTGAAATTAGATGGCTCAGCAATACCTGAACTGAAAAGCATGGAGGTAATACAGTCAAATAAAGGAGGCCTGAAATTGTGCCATGAAGGTTACATGTACACAAAACAAGTTACAAGAAAAGAAACCATTAGATGGAGATGTGTGAAACGCACTACTTCCTGCACAGGCTCTTTGGTGACAACAATTGAGCTTTCCAATCCAGTGGTTAAGACGCCGCATAATCATGATGCAGATGACTCTTCAGTATCAGCTGCAAAGTGTAAAATGGAAATGAAAAAGCAGGCCAAGATTACCCTTGATAAACCTAATCAGATCTTTACAAAGTGCACTAGTATTTTGCCCACTGAGGCACAGACAAGATTGGTTTCTTCTGATTCATGCAAGAGATTAATAAGACTTCACCAAAGTGAACATTTCCCCCGAGATCCACAGGATATACGTGATTTAGTAATTGAGGGGTCGTGGACTCAAACCAGTGGACCATCACCAAGACCTTTTCTCATTTATGATAACGTTCCTGAGGCCGAAAGCAGGGTTGTTGTATTTTCTACAGAACAGTGTTTAAGGTTATTGGCAAATGCCAATGTTTGGATGATGGATGGTAACTTTAGCATGGCACCTAAACAATTCAAACAAATCTATGTAATTCGTGTGCCTTTAGGTGAATCTGCAGTGACTGTTGCCTATGCACTTTTACAGAGGCAAACTCAGGATACTTATGAGAAAATGTTGCAAGCCATTATTGATAAGTGTGATAGCCATGAACTCTACCCCAACCCAACAATTGTGATAACTGATTTTGAAGTTGCTGTTAGACAGGCTGTGGTGACTGTATTTGGCACAGATGTAAATTTACAAGGGTGTTTCTTTCACTTAACACAATCTACTTGGCGAAAGGTTCAGGAGTTGGGTTTGATAGGTCTATATAAAGATAATGAAGATGTAAAACTTTTTTGTGGCATGCTGATAGCCTTGCTTTGTTGCCCCTGTGTGATGTTACAAGTGGTATGGGCCATTTAAAGGAAATAACCCCAGAAGGCTTAGAGCCACTAGTGTCATATTTTGATAAGAACTATGTGACTGGGAGTTATAGACGACTTCAAAACAGTAGTTGTCAGTAACGCTGATAGGGCTTATAGTGCCCAAACTGAGTTTCTATATTCGTGAACATTATCAGGAAGAAACCTGCACAAGGCTACTAAATATATTTCTGGAGTAGGTGTAGTTTAACCCTGAACAAGTCGTTGGATAACGACAAGAGAATTTATATTACCATTTTTTTGTTGATAATTCCAACCCCTGACATCATTTTTTGGAAAGCTATCCAAAAGGGAATGGTGATAGGCATTGGAATGATCAACACTCCAATTGTAATACAAATTCTCCTGTCATTATCTAACAACTTATATTGGTTGGCTCTGTAGTTGTCAGTAACGCTGATAGGGCCTGTAGTGCCCAAACTGAGTTTCTATATTCGTGAACATTATCAGGAAGAAACCTGCACAAGGCTACTAAACGCTGATAGGGCCTATAGTGCCCAAACTGCTGAATATAATACGAAACTACGAAAAACTTGTAAATAGGTAAATTTCGGATCTAAGGTATATTAGCAAATATGTATTAGTGCTTTGTTTTATAACCCACAAAAATGTGTGCTTTGATGATGGACTACATTTGTGCTATTTTGTGCTATTGTTTCACCTCTTTTGTCCAAAAACAAAAAAAAAAGTTGTTAATTTTGTGTTTTTATACTTAAATGGCTTGTGCCATTTTTCCTCCCAATTGTGCCATTTTTTTCTACCAATTGTGCCATTTTTTCCTGGTTGATTAGGGAAGAGTGCCATTTTTTCCTGTGCCATTTTTTCCTCCCCTGTGTGCCATTTTTTCCTAGGGTGTCAATAAAGTGTGCCATTTTTTCCTGTGCCATTTTTTCCTGTGCCATTTTTTCCTAGATTCGAAGTACTAACTTGCCAGTACAGTAGGGCTGCCATGGACTGGTCACTTTCCACAGGTGGGTGATATTTCCACGGATGCCATAATATTAGACTTCAAAGTTCAAACACTAATTATAGGAATAGTTACCAAAAAATTAATGAAACACAGGAGACAGCCTGGTGCTTCATTAATTAAAATTTTGCTGATGTTGATTTTTACTGCAGTTCTTGTCTGCTGTACAGGCACGTCACCGGTATCTATACTGGTGTCAGTACTGCCAGTTCCCTCATGCTCCAACTGGTAGAACTGTAGGTTTTTAAATTTCTTTTTCGGTTTCAGTTTTGGTTTATCAGGTGGAGTAAAACCTCGGTTCGGTTTTCGGTTTGTTCATGAGGCCAAATAAAATTCAATAAAACTCATTCTTATGTCCGGAGTCATAACTGAATAGCAGTGAAATTGAGTGAAATTCAATGAATGCCCGAAATAAGCTATAATACATGAAGAATCAGGAAAGCCAATATAATAATTACCTAAATATACAGAACTTTTATTGTGCTTGGCCATTTTTCGAGGTCTGACACCTACACGCAATTTGAGGAAAGCTGCAAACACAACTAAACTGAAATGTCGGAAATTCACAGAATGTAGCCTTTCCAGAGTAGTGAGAGTACCCAGACACTGCCATTGGCAGTGTCTGGGTACTCTCACTACTCTGGGATGGCTACATTCTGTGAATTTCTGCAGCAAGAGAGTATTTAATAAAAAACGAAAACCCTTAGATTACGGGATGCCGACAGTTTCGGTTTCTAAAAAAAACTAGAAACCTCGGTTCAGTTTCAGTTAACCTACAGCTCTACCAACTGGTACTGGAACTGAGACTTTTGTCCTGCCAGTACCGTGACAAAATTATTTTATGTGTAAATTCCTAACTGAATAAGGGTAAACAGACTGATAATCATGTATGGCACACATGCACAACATACTTTCAACTTATTTGTGAATAAACATATCAAAACACTTTAAAGGTGCATGTTACGTCTGCACAGCAACCTCGAAAAGGTCGACCATTTTGACTTTTCAAATGTGGCATCAAAGGCAATGAAAGCACCGTCATTGATTACTTCAAAAAATTATTCTGTGGCAACATCAAAGTAATGATAAAGCACAATTTTCGTGCTTTATGATTACTTTGATGTCGCCACAGAATAATTGTACGATGCCATGTTTGTCTTTGCGATCTTGGGGACTGGGTCAGTTTATATGCGAATTTCTCCCATCTGATTGTGATATGTCTCCCAATTGTTGATTTGTCCCAGTACCAGTACTGGTTTTGGCATGATAGGCTCTGTCCTGTCCTGGTAACGGTTATGTTGGTACCGGTGGTACTTGTCAAAAATGCCTGCTGCTGTAATGTATAGGTGGAGTTTTACAATATTTGATAAATTTATCTTTATCACCGTGTTTGCATGAAGAATATTGTTGATCAGTTTAAGAAAGTCTTGCTCACTGTAGCATCGTTGAATCGTGACTCACAGAGCCTGCATCGATGATGCAACAAACAGCAGAATCAATCAAATTGCACATGAAATTATATTTATAAATACTACAACAGCAAACAGCGGTGGCTAAATTTTCAATAACCTGAGTGAAAAATTAATAAATATTTTCTTACCTAATCCGTGGGCCTAAAGAGTTTTCCAGTGAGGGTTCCAATGCTCTTTCACTCTAAGAAGATAAACTTTTTCAGATCATTTCCACCTCGAAGAACAGTTTGAAAATAATTAGAGTATTTGATGGTTCAGAGAAATTGATGATGCACTCACAGAGTTGAAATGTGCAGTGAACGACTACCTGTAACAACCCATTTGCTGTAATTAAAATCACATGCATCTTCACTAAAGAAAAAGCCCACTTGACCTAAGCCACAGCAAACAATCCAATATATTTACCATTAGCTTGGGTCGCATTCTGATTAAAACAGTGTGCAAAATTTCAAAAAGGACTCTAACCGACTGACTGTTCACGTGGTTTGGAGATGGCTAACCGAACGCTTGGCTATGTAAAAATTCTTGGGCAACTGCTTTTTTATCATTAACAAGTATTCATATGTTGCATGGAATTGAAATATATATAGCCTGTCAAGGCAAAAGTCTAAAAATCTATCAATACACATGAAAGGCTGGTAGAGTGCTAGAAGGCCATATTTGGGCTTTATTCTGACCTGCAGGTACCTAAAGTTAAAGTTAAAGGCCTCGTATTCTGTGGATGTCCTTCTTATTCTCTTGGAAGTAAAATTACTTTATCTCCATCGATTTGCATTGTTACAATTTATGGCCTATAGGCAGTCTCCCATAAATTGTTACAAGACAAAAATGTGTGAACAAATCTCGAAGCTGAGAAAAAGTTTAGCCCTCTACCAGATAAGTTACTCACACTTTACCATTGAAGATGCAACTTTTGGCTAACCGATCATCCATTCGCATAGATTTAAATTTGAGTAACCATCATGCGAATGAAACGAGCGTTCTCGTCAAATTTTGCACACTATTAAAATCATGTTTCTTCACTAAAGCAATTAAAAGCCCACTTGGCCTGTTTATTTATTTATTGGTGTTTAAGGGCACATATTTCTGCACAATGGCTAACCATGACCGTGACAGTTTTACGGGTGGAGGAAGCTGGAGTACCCAGAGAGAACCACCGAGCAACGGCGAGCAACTGTCAGCTCCCCAACATACCAACTCCACACAAGCAGGGTTAGCATTGGTTGAAGACAGGTGCACCATTGGCATGCAGTACGCCTTAGTACAGAGTGTCACCATGCCCCCACGTGGGCAATGGGGGCCACTTGGCCTGAGCCACAGCAAACGATCCAATATATTTACCATTTGCTTGGGTCACATTCTGATTAAAATCACATACTTCTTCACTGAAGCAATTAAAAGCCCACTTGATCTGAGCCACAGCAAACAATCCAATATATTTACATTAGCTTGGGTTGCATTCTGATTACCCCTTTAAAACAATTTGAACTGAACAAGACAGTGATTATATTTCGTCAAGAATCTGAGAATTGAGTCACACAAAGATTCACACAACAAAACCATCGAGAATCCATGTAGATTCATGCTGCACCTCTGTGAGGATTTGTGTGAAAAGAATTGTGTCGGATTAACCCTTTACCTAACATAACGGCAGCAAATAAACCCTATCAAGGCTGATATGACCTGAAATGTCCTGATAATGTACTCTGTCAATAAAATTGTACAAATATGGCTGTCATTGGAATCTGCTCAATGAGCCAGTACCAGTTTTTATTGGTAAATATTGTTTTTTTTCAAGTTTTCAATTTCAGTGTATTTTAAAATTAAAAAGCTGTGTTGGGTGAAGGGTTAACATGTGTTATCAGTATACAACCAGTCCTGAAAATGAGATTGGTGTGAGTGTAGATGCTCCCATCAGCATCCGTGTTTTCTATTTTACAGGAGCTAAAAAATGCACTTGTTGAAAAATATTGTGGAACAGTAATGTACTGTGGTGGCATATAACATGGTTTCCACTAGGGTAAACATGTTGGGGCGGGCAATTTGGGGAAAATGGGGCAGCCATGAGTCATCGCTACCTCAGGCCAAGCACGGTTTGGCCCGTGGTATGAAAATTTCAGGTTCCGGGGCCCAAAACCCCGATTTTGTTGCATCTGAGGGATACTTTGAGGATTTTCACAGCGATATTGTTGTAGGTTTTCACATTCCGAGAGCCAGTAATTGCGGAAGAATAAGGCCTATGGGCACTCTCCACTAATTTGTAATAAAACAAGTTTTAAATAACAAATTCAGACCACCAAAGTAATCTAGCCCTCAACCAGTTGATCACTGATGTGAAAAATATCTTCTTATTTGAACTTTCCACTGTTTGACGTCACATTTTGAAAAACGTTGAAGAAACTAAATTCCCAGTGGCATTTGAAAGTCATGATAATTAAAGTCTCAAAGGTCAATGTACTGGGCTTGTTATTCGTGATAAATTCATTCAGTTGATTCTATGCCTCTGGTGGTAATTCATTCTGCGCATGTGCAGTAAAAACTATATATAAGAAATGCAAGAGATTTTCCAGAACAGGCAACACTGAATGGTTTAGTTCACACAATCGGATAATTATTTTATTTGATTCTGAGAAATTTGCATAAATTTGGGTTAAACAATGTTACACTATTTCAGTTTGAGTGAGGTAAGGATGAATAAAAATTAAAATGTTTTCAAGTTTAGATGCAATTATGTTGTCACTGATCAATGAACTGCAGTCTCAGGAGGGAAGTAGCCATAGCTGGTTTTGCAGGAGTGGCATCACGACTCTGATTTCCAAAAGCTGGGAACTAAAAATTGAGCATGCAGACACACAGGGTACATGCATCATCAAAGTGTTGGCAGTTGCATGCCTAAATGATGAATTGAACCTATTGATTGGATAGCACATACCTCCATCAATTCTACGTGCTGTCACCAATGTCCCTATTAGGGAAGCCCAAGGATGGATGGAGGAAGCAGATAGTTAAGCCATACGACCTTGGGTTTCATCACTGTTATATTCCATTACACATTCTCCATTACACATATGACTCATCACAATATGGGCTGAACCAATTTACTGGAAACAACAAGTGCCCATTTCAGTTACGTGCGGGTAATTCCGTGTTAGATCACCCAGTGGTGTTAGCTTCACCTGTTGCAATTTCAATGAAAACTAGAGAACTGTAATTTGTTGGACAAATTACAGGCTTTCCCAACTTTCCAATGTGAAAATACAGACTACATATAGCAAAGCAAAGTGTTTGAAATTAACCATTTCCAAAATGATAGACAAAAAGCATCCAAAGTCAGCTGCCAAAGTTGGCTAATTTTGGCTTTCTATCATGGTTCTCTTATTCACACCCTCATTTTGCTTGAGGGTTAAATCTTGAGATTAAAAATTAAACAGTAACTTTCTTCTACAATCATTGTTGCATCTATCCATACAAAAATAATTGCTACAACAACATTGCAATTAGAGGAAATGAGTTCAGATGTTTGCAAAATTCACTGAAAATCACTTTTTTCTGACAGTACTATTCTTTACATGGCGAAAGCTTATGTTGTGTTTAGCCCCAAAGCATAACTTATAGCAGAGGATTTGTTCATTAGGCATCTCTACCTATAGCAAAACAAAGTGTTTAGAATTAACCCTTTCCAAAATGACAGGAAGATGCAACCACAGTTAGCTAATTTTGGCATTTTCGGATGATACTCTTACTCTCAGTTGCTTGAGGGTTGAAGATGAGATTAAAAACTAAACAGTAACATTCTTCTGCAAGCATTGTTGCATCTATGCATACAAAAATAATTGTTACAACAACCTCGCAATTATGAGAAATTTGCCCTTGAAGTTAGTAAATCTTGAAGATAAAATGATATATTCATATCATTTGTGGTCAATAGGGGTTAATTTTGAAATATTTGTGTGGTGATTTTAGTGTATAATATTATGCTCTTAATGTGTGGACATCAATCACAGACGGAGTGTCTGAAAAGAGACATGGACTAATCTTGAATCTTGCTATTTGAATGAACATGTTCAAGTTGAGGGTACTCCAATTCAAGGCCTGACAACTGGGTGAGGGTTAAAACTTGGAATAAAACAGCAAAATTGTTCTTGGATAACAGTTAGATAATTGCCAAAATTGAAAAGTGGACAGAAATCGCGCATGGGTTAATGGCGAAAAGGCGGTAATTTGGCTAATTTGACATTAAAATTGAACAGACAGAAGTGTCACTCATGCGCCCACTGCGTCCAGACCAGTGAAGGCAGATACACAAAATCTTCAGAAGTTGTTCTACTATCCCTGCTCGACATAGGACAGTATCTTTGTCGAGTGGTGTGACCGCGTGGGAACAACGTGGATCGCGTGGAAACCGCGGGGACAATTCGTCCCTACTCTCTTCCCAATGCAATGCCATTTCCATTCACTATTTACCTATCACCAGTCGAGTTTGGCATTATTTCTGTCTATTTGATGAACTGTCCAGCTTTAAATATTCGCACATTCATATGGGACAGAAAGTTTTGAGTTAAACTGCTTATTTTAGACCGTCCCGGCAGAAACTGACCACTCGATCCAGTGGAGAAAAAGCCGTCATCTGGCTAATTTGACATTAAAATTGAACAGATACAATATCGGATATACTTCAATTATGTCCCGACCATGCAAGGCAGCAACTTGAAATTCTCAGAATGTTTTCTACTGTCCCTGCCCGACAGTTTAGTATCTTTGTCAAGTGCCGAGACCACGTGGAAATACTGTGGATCAGGTGGAAACTGAGGGCACGATTCGTCCCTACTTTATTCTCAGTTCAACGACTTTTCAATTCATTATTTATCTGTCACCGGCTGAGTTAGGCATTATATCTGTCTATTTGATGAATTTTTCAACCTTAACTATTAGCGGCTTCATGTAGCACCACCGAAAGGCCACTGCACGGTTACCAATATATTCAGGGATTGATTTTACGAAAATAACAATGATTCTGACTATACCCACATGGGAACTCCTAAATATGCCAAGGGTTAAACTTTTGATAATAACGTATAAAACAGAAGTTGTCATGCTATGCTTGCTGCATGCAGGCATAGAAAACATTCAGCTCCATGAATTAGGAATGGAGTAAATTGTCACTTAAACCTACGGAATTCTGAAAAAGTGAGAGTTTTTTTCGACGGCACCAATCTTTATGTATCTGAGACAGGGAAGGCGTTAAACTTTACAGCAACCTTATAACAGATAATATTCTTGGAATTGAACTGTGAATCCGAATTTAGAAAGCATTTTCGGATATTCTATTCCAAACTACCACTGCACGCTTATCAATATTCAGTGATTTTATGAAAATATCAAATATTGCAACCGTACTCATGTGCAGTCTCGAATCTGCCAACGGTTAAACTTTTAATAATGACATATAAAACAAAAGTTGTCATACTATGACTGCTGCATACAGCCATAGAAAACATTCAGTGCTCAATCAATTAGGAATGGAGTAAATCGTCACTTAAACTTACCAAATTCTGAAAAACGATAGTTTTTTTTGACTGCACCTATCTTTATGCAAACAGAACGAGCATAGGGTTAAACTTTACAACCAAACTTACAACAGCAGATATACCCGGTAGGCAATTGAAAATACGAACATGTAAATCATTTTTCGATATTCCTTTCGAAAATGGAAGAAAAGTTAGATCCAAATTAGCCAATTTTATGAAGAATTTAGGGCACTCAAATTCAAGGCCAGAAAACTGGCTGAAGGTAAAACTTTGAATAAAATATATAACAGCAAAATTGTTCTTGGATGAAGGCCCAATCCTCTCTTGGAAAAGGTTTGGAGACAATATGTCTCCAGTGCTGAGAAAGTGCATGTAAACGTTGGTGAAAATAACAATTATTCCGACAGTACCTTTATGGGAAGTCTCAAATCTGCCAAGGGTTAAACTTTTAATAAAAACATATAGGACAAAATTTGTCATATTTTGACTGCTGCAAGCAGCTATAGAAAACATATAGAGCTCAAGCAAATAAAAATGGAGTAAATCGCCACCTAAACTTACCAAATTCTGAAAAATTGGAGTTTTTCTGGATGGTACCTACTTTTATGCAACCAGAATGGGATAGGGTTAAACTTTACAACCAAACTAACAACAGCAAATATGCTCAGTAGTTAATTGTGAATACGTACATGAAAAATCTTTGAAATTAACCCTTTCCAAAATGGTAGAAAAAGCAACCAAAGATGGCTAATTTTGGCATTTTCAAATGGTACTCTTATTCTCGCCCTCATTGTGCTTGAGGGTTAAATCTGAGATTAAGAAGTAAACAGTAACTTTCTTCCACAATCATTGTTGCATCTAGCCATATCAAAATAATTGTTACAACTACCTTGTAATTAGAGAAATATGCCCTTGAAGTTGGCCAAAATAACAATTATTCCGACAGTACCCTTATGGGAAGTCTGAAATCTGCCAAGGGTTAAACTTTTAATAATAACATATAGAACAAAATTTGTCATACTTTGACTGCTGTAGGCAGCTACATAAAACATTCAGAGCTCAAGCAATTAAAAATGGAGTAAATTGCCACCTAAACTTACCAAATTCTGAAAAAATTGGAGTTTTTTTGGACGGTACCTACTTTCATGCAACCAGAATGGCATAGGGTTAAACTTTACAACCAAACTTACAGCAGCAAATATGCTCGGTAGTCAGTTGTGAATACGTACATGAAAAGTGTTTGAAATTAACCCTTTCCAAAATGATAGAAAAAGCAACCAAAGTTGGCTAATTTTGGCATTTTCAAATGGTACTCTTATCCTCGCCCTCATCGTGCTTGAGGGTTAAATCTGATATTAAAAAGTAAACAGTTACTTTCTTCCGCAATTACTGTTGCATCTATCCAAACCAAAATAATTGTTACAACAACCTTGTTATTAGAGAAATTTGCCCTTGAAGTTGGTAAATTTTGAAGAAAAAATCTATATTCATGTCATTTTTGGCCAGTGGGGGTTAATGTTGAAAGATCTGAGTGGTGATTGTGGAGTATCATATTATGCTCTAAATGTATGGAAAATTTGAGCTAAATAACTGTAAACAATTTTGAGACATTCGAAAAATGGTGAAATTTTGAAGGTTTTGGCAGAATATTTTGAAAATACGCGTTTTCACAGATATGACGATACCGCATTTCACAAGATTTTATGACATTACATAAGTGTGCCAAATTTGGTCAAAATTGTACAGCTTGTTTTTTGAGCAGTTCTACAGACAAATCCAGGGAGGAAAAAAAAAAAAAAAAAATTAAAAAAAACAAGAGCACCGCTGGGCATTGCATCATACGCCTGTGAACTGTTCAAATTGTACCATTTTAACACATTTGCAATTTTTTTAGAGTGCGAGAAATTTATACTGGCATATATATATATGTTACGGTCAGACTTTGCAATCAGTGATTTTGCAATCAGTAAATTTTTCAGTCATCTGAGAAAAAGACTAACAAGTTTGAAGCCAATCGAAAAACAAATACTAAAGTTATCATCCGGAAACCAAATATTTGACGAAGAATTCTAAGTCCAACAGGGGCCATAATTCAGGCAAAAATTGTTCAGACCGACCCCATATTCGAACTTGACCTGTATTTTGTTGTGATTAAACCACATACCAAGTTTGGAGCCGATCGGAAAACAAATACTAAAGTTATCATCCGGAAACCAAATATTTGACGAATTCTAAGTCCAACAGGGGCCATAATTCAGGCAAAAATTGTTCAGACCGACCCCATATTCGAACTTGACCTGTATTTTGTTGTGATTAAACCACATACCAAATTTGGAGCCGATCGGAAAACAAATACTAAAGTTATTGTTCGGAAACCAAACGGACGGACGGACAGACGGACGGACAACGCCATACTATAATACGTCCCGTTTTTCAAACGGGCGTATAAAAATAGTGAAGAAAAATTTTGGAAAAGAAGAATAACAAGAGTATTTCCCAAACTGGGTTTGGGAAAGCCTAATTAGCTTACAGATTTGGGCTACTGCAAATTGTAAAAATGCAAAGTTTTAATGAAATTGAACCAGCAGTTAACCCTTTAACCAACGCAGATGATATCAAAATTTATTATTTTAAATATTTTTTAAAAAATTTCAACAAAACCATATCATGTGACCCCTCATTGGAATGAGCTCAATGAGCTTGTGCCCAACTCAAAGCCCCCATCTCTTCTCCATGGAATATTGAAAACCTGTGGGCGTAATACTTGTACTTAGTTTTTAATTTTTCCCTGAAGAATGCCATTATATGCCACTTCTTAATAGTTGTTTTCTATTTACAGATATTGCAATTTGGGTGTTTGGTGGCCTTATTGGTGGAATATACTCTATAGCTGCATGTCGACAGTATAGATACTCCCAGAGAAGACATCAGAGGTTTTCATTACAAGGGCTTTCAGCGTCTTTAAAGTATGCCTCAACACCAAACAATAATGCCTCTGCTCGCCTTCTATCAGACTCAGAAGAGGAAGAGGCTTTTACATAATGTTTTTACTGGTTCAAGCCCCTCAGATACCCACATAGTAATTTGGAATTTGACCACCCAATGGATGGAGATAGGTTCTTCATTTCTAAGGCACACTTATGCACCTGTGACACACCTTATTTGCAGCAGAGGTACACTTTTTCTTGCTCACCTAAATTTATCAGCAGCAGGATATATTATATGCTAATATGTGAATTATCACAAATTATCTAAAAGATATTTCTCATGATATCCATCGACTTGATGGATAGCGAGGAATATAGTGGAACCCTGTTAATTGAATAGCCAGTTTGTCAATGAAAATTATTCAATTAACAGGGATTGCATCACTTTCCTGTATTCTCGAGATAAACTTAGCATTTCTTCTATTATATCTTGTTTGATAGAGCTCCATGAGCTCTGTCAAACAAGATATAGTAGATTAAATGCCTATATTGGATGTACTTGAGGCCAAATAAGTCTATAACTAAAGGAAAACTGGGGAGAGTCAGGGTAATTTCTTGACATGCTACAAGATTTTTTATTCAATTAACAGGAGTTTAGTCTATAACCTATATTCAGTAAACAGGTCAGATTTGTACTGGAGGTGTGGTAAATGGTTTTGTGTTGGGAAATTATATTCAGTGAACAGGGATATACAATTAGGAGATATCCAATTAAGTGGGCTCCACTGTATCAGTAAGTAGGGGAGTGCAGTGGCTCAGTGGTAGACTGTTGGACTTCTATGCTAAAGGTCCCGAGTTCGATCCCCGACCGGGACGACCCGCGTTGTGTCCTTGGGCAAGGCACTTTATCCCAGTTGCCTGCATGGGGGCACGATGACGCTGTGTACTAAGGCGTACTGCATGTCGATGGTGCACATGTCTTCAACCGCTGTAACCCTGCTTGAGCGAAGCTTGAACAGAGTTAGAATGTTGAGGAGCTGACAGTTGCTCGTTCGATGCTCGGTGGTTCTCTCCGGGTACTCCGGCTTCCTCCACCCGTAAAACTGTCACGATTAGCTATTGTGCATAAGTATGTGACCTTAAACACCAAATAAATAAATAATCCGTAAGTAGCTTCCTAAATGACGTCACGCTTCAGCACATAACTTCGCCTTTGATACTGTCACAAGGGATTCAGGGCCGCCTTTACCAAAAGTTCATGCTATTCTAAGCTGTTCTGCAAATTCTATGACTGAAAAAGTAGATGTGTAATAATAATAATAAAATAACAAAGTAAAATAATTAGATGTATAGAAAGTGAGTCCGAGAGTAATAGTGAGCCTTGAACTGGGTAACTTTTCTAATAAATCTCGATCGATTTGCCCAGGAATTTTTTGGATGAGTTGGCGCACTCAGTTCTAAATTCCATGTTGTAAATTGACATTTGGGGGCACGGTGGCTCAGTTGGTAGAGGTGCAGACTGCAAGCCGAGAGGTCCTCGGTTCGAATCCCACCTGCGGCAACCGCGTTGTGTCCTTGAGCAAGACACTTCACCCCCATTGCCCATGTGGGGGCACGGTGATGCTGTGTACTAAGGCGTACTGCACGTCGATGGTGCACCTGTCTTCAACCAATGCTAACCCTGCTTGTGTGGAGTTGGTATGTTAGGGAGCTGACAGTTGCTCACCATTGCTCGGTGGTTCTCTCCGGGTACTCCGGCTTCTTCCACTCGTAAAACTGTCACGGTCATGGTTAGCCGTTGTGCAGAAATATGTGACCTTAAACAGCAATAAATAAATAAATTGACATTTAAAATGTTCTAAAAATTAACATTAATGAAAAATATGAGAACATTCTCATTTGTAGTACAGTAGAATCCTCTTAATTGAATATCCATTTCGCCAGAGAAAATTATTCAGTTAACAGGAGTATACAATTAACAGGGATTTGGTCAGTTTTCTGTGTTCTGGAGGTAAACTTAGCATTTATTCTATTATATCTTGTTTGACAGAGCTCATAGAGCTCAGTCAAACAAGATATAATAGAATAAATGCCTGTATTTGAAGTAGTGAGGCCAAAAAGGTTGATAAATAGGGGGAATTTGGTGTGTATCCCAGTAATTTTTTCGACATATTATACAAATTTATATACAATTAACAGGAGTTTACTCTACAACCCACATGCAATTAACAGATCAAATTTGTACTGAAGGTATGGTAAATGGTTTTGTGTTTGAAAATTACATTCAGTTAACAGGGATATACAATTAAGAGATATTCAATTAAGTGGGCTCCACTATATTATAATTATTAAATTTCATCTGTGAGTTGAACAATTAGTTGGTTAAATTATCATTGGAAACTGTGACTCTTTTAGCTCAACTTGACAATGTCAAGTATGAGCTATTGGGATGGGTTGTGATCCATCGTGCATCCATACATTCGTACGTCTGTCAGTACACAATTCCTTTAGTACACCCTACAGGCTGTAGTTCTCACCTGATTAGTTCTGAACTTTATATGTGGCTTTGGGGGCAATGTCTAGATGGAAGCTATTGATTTTTTTTTAATTTCATTGAAAAACATGGAAATCAGTGTCCATCTTGGATTTGGATATAAATTGTCCCAACAATTCCTTTAGCACACCCTGCAGGCTGCAACTCTCACCCAATCAGACCCAAATTTCATATATAGCTTTGGGGCAATGCGTAGATGGGAGCTGTCAAATTTTTCCAAATTTCCTTGAAAAACATGGCTGCCAACAGCCATCTTGGATTTGGATTCAAATTGTCCAACAATTCTTTTAACACACCCTACAGGCTGCGGCTCTCACCCGATCAGTCCCATATTTCATATGTGGCTTTGTGGCAATGTCTAGAGGGGAGCTTACAATTTTTTTCAATTTCGTTGAAAAACATGTCACCAGTGGCCATGTTAGATTTGGCATACAAATTGTTTACAATTCCATTAGCACACCCTACAGGCTGCATCTCTCGCCCAATCGTTTTTCAAATTTCATATGCAGCTTTGGTGTGGGAGCTATGGGAGCTATCGAATATTTCTGAACTTTGCTGAAAAACATGGCTGCCAGCAGCCATCTTAGATTTGGATATAAATTTTCAACAATTCCGTTAGCACATCCTACAAGCCGCATCTCTCACCTGATCTTTTTCAAATTTCAATGTAGTTTTGGTGTGATGTCTAGATGGGAGCTATCAAATTTTTCTGAATTTTGTTGAAAAACATGGCTGACTGCCAGCAACCATCTTGGCTTTGGCATATAAATTGTCAACAATCCTAATAGCACACCCTACAGGCCACATCCCTTACCCCATCTTTTTCAAAATTTCATATGTAGCTTTGGTGTGATGTCTGGATGGGAGCTACCAATTTTTTCTGGATTTTGTTGAAAAGCATAGCTGGCAGTGGCCATCTTGGATTTGGTATATAAATAGTCAACAACTCCATTAGCAGACCCTACAGGTAACACCTCTCACCTGATCTTTTTGGTAACATTGGTATGATTTCCAGATAGGAGTTATCAAATGTTTCTGCATTTCATTGAAAAAGATGGCCACCACCGGCCATATCAGATTCGACATATAAATTGTCAGCAATTCCATTAGTACATCCAACAGGCCCCATCCCTCACCCGAATTTTTTCAGATTTCATATGTAGCTTTGGTGTGATGTCTTTCCTGTAAAAACTTGGGTGAATGACTTGGCATTACTGGATCTTTCTATTTAGTTCAGTCCCTTCATGGACAAGTTGAGCTGCAGTGTTATTGACACTTTCATTTATGTTTCAGTGATTTGGCTAGTAAAGGCGTGAAAAAATGAACAGCTGAACTTTGTTATTGTTCTGGAATGTACATGTTTCGAGTTGAAGTGGGATGAATATTGCAATAAAATGTCATGTAGCAAATAATAAAAAGAAAATCTATGCTATTTTAGTGCATATCAGGAATTATCTCATTCGTGTGGACCTGAAAATATTATTTTTCACTTGCGAAGATGCTCATGAATAATAAAACTTCCAGCTCCCCACTCATGAGATAATTCCCAATATTCACTAAAATAGCTTAGATATCCTCTATATTTCAAATAATTTCTACATCACACCTCTGATCTACCTGGGCTCTAAGCTCAGGTAGGGATGAGGTGTGGTTTAAGAATTATTATACCCCAACTTCTCTATATTGTCACCACCATGTACGTATGTATGTCCATCTGCCTGTACAGGGACCATGGTAGCTCAGTGGTTAGAGTGATTAGAGATTGAACTTCAAACCAAAAGGGCCTCGGTATGATCCTGAACCAGTGGTAATTAACTTGTATCCTTGGTTAAGACACTTAATCCTGATTGCCCACATCAGACCATGGTCACACTGTGTCCTGCATGTTGATGTTGCACTTGCCATCAATCATTGCTAACCCTTCTTGTGCTGCATTTGTATGTTGGAGAGTCTGATAGTTGCTCACCACTACTCGGTAGTTCTCACCTGATACAGTAGAGCCCACTTAATTGGATATCTCTTATCTGAATAACCCTGTCAATTGAATATAATTTCCCAACACAAAACCATTTCCCATACCTCCAGTACAAATTTGATCTGTTAATTGAATATAGATTATAGAGTAAACTCCTGTTAATTGAATAAAAAAAATTTGCAACCTGTCTAGAAATTACCCTGACTCTCCCCAGTTTTCCTTTGTTTATAGACCTATTTGGCCTCAGTACATCCAATATAGGCATTTAATCTATTAGATCTTGTTTGACAGAGCTCATGGAGCTCTGTCAAACAAGATATAATAGAATAATTGCTAAGTTTATCTCTATAATACAGGAAAGTGACACAATCCCCGTTAATTGAATACTCCTGTTAACTGAATAACTTTCAGTTGCGAAGTGGCTGTTCAATTAACAGGGCTCAACTGTACACCAGTTTCCACCATCCGTAAAACTGTCCTACACAAGGTAACACTGGTGGTCAAAAGTGTCATTAAACCTCGGTAAATAAATAAATTGACTCTTCCCACATTTATGAACTGATTTTGATGACTCTTGACAAACATTACGACAAGTGGACATAGAGCATATTACAAAATTTTTGATCTGTGTCCAATTTTAACCAGGTTATCTCCCCTTTAATTTAGAAAGATTTAATATAGATTTCTCTTTCTCTTTGCACAACTTCTGCATTTATGAACAGATTTTTATGAAACTTCCTAAAATGTGCATATTCCAAAATTTTCGATCTGCGGCAATTTTAACGAGATGTTATCTCTGCTTCAGCTTGTATTTAATATATATTTCTATATTTAGATGTATCCTACTGCTGATATTTTTGGATATACGGCATAGTGTTACAGGGACTAATATTAAAATAGCTACAGTGATGTTGGTGTCCTGGATTCAGTGATTTGTTCCCATCTATTAATTTTATTTGACACTTGAAGAAAAGAACATACAAAAATCCAAAATCACTTGCATTGAACATTTGCAGCAACAATTTTAGCTATTAAACCTTTACCCAACACACATAATATCAAAATTTTTTATTTTAATTGTGTTTTTAAAACTTTTCAAAATTTTTCCACAAAACCATATCTTGTTGAGCTCATTCCAAATGAGGGGGTCATATGATATGGTTTTGTTGAAATTGTTTGAAAAATAGATTTTTTTCAACTGTTTAATGTGTAAATTACGTGTACAGATGCTGCAAATTCGTTAGGTAAAGGGTTGAACATTTTTGGTGCCCTATTTTTCTTGTTTGGACAGAAATGAAGCACTGGGAAATGTACTGATACACATAACTTGCTAGACAAGAGGAAACTTGAAGATATCACTAGCAGATTTGCAGTTTATGGCCATCCATGTGGACTAACTGGTGGTTTTGGACAGGCAAATACACAGTTCAGGGATCAATGGGTAAAATATGATCTGTGAAATGCACATTTTCTTGTTTCATCCTCAAGTTTCTTTTTGTCCAACGTACAAGGTTATGAGTTGACATCCACCTGCTGGGTGGCCAAGTACAGTACTGTGACCACAAACAGGGCTTATATTTCGACGAGAATCGATCCGCACAAAGATTCACACAATAAAACCAACAAGAATCCATAAAGATTCTTGCTGCACCTTTGCTAGGATTTGCATGAAAAGAATTGAGTCAATTTAACCCTTTATCTAACACAGCAGCAACAAATTAACTACTAATAATAATAACACTTTGCCCAGCCGCTGATTTGTCGCGGTTCTCGGATGAGAAGGCCATGGTTACCCCTGAACTCCCAACTGCCTCCCTATTCCCACGCTTCTCCTCTCCTCCCAACACTCGGAAACGAACTGCTTGATGACATCCCTTGCCCCATTCTTCCCAATCTCACCGATTAGCATATTAACCCTATCCTTTGAGTCTCCCCCTAACCACATGTCCTTCATTCTCCCATCCCACTTCCCCATTATACTCCCAGTGAATCTCATTCTTTTAGACTGATACTTTGGGCATTCTAGAAGAAAGTGTTCTAGGGTCTCCACCACGCCCACTAATAGAAGGCTAACATGACCTGAAATATCCTGACACTTTGTCAATAAAATTGCACAAATATGGCTGTCATTGGAACCGGCTCATTGAGACGGTTCCAACGACAGCCATATTTGTGAGATTTTATTGGTAAATATTTAATTATTTTATCATTTATTTATTATTTATTGTTTAAAAATTATCAAATTTAGTTTTAAAAATTAAAAAGGTGTGTTGGGTAAAAGGTTAACATGTGTTATCAGTATACAGCAGTGGTTGAACCATGGTGGTGTCCTGGGATCCTGGGACACTCATAGTAGGTATGGATTCTCGCAACCATTTTCAAGAGAATCCAAATGGATTCTCTCAAATTCAGACGAAATACAAGCCCTGACAAAAGTGGTATCTTTCTCAATTAGATCATGATGGAGTTGCCATACACTTATATACACCAGTGGGTCAAGATTTCATAAATAAAATATTATGAAATCAAAACCAATTTGCAGAAAAAGAAAACTATCATCTCTGATTCAGTGTTCTTGCATCTCTCTTCTTGCGGGTAAGATTCTACAGCAGCGGGAATAAAAAAGGAAGGATAAGGCCTAAAAAAGTAAAAAATCTGTTTCTCAGACCCTCCCGCATGGTCCTTTTGGCTGCCACATGCTCTCTTTTTATAACCAATTTAAACTTAAAAAAAATAAAAATTAAATGGTTTATGTCTGATATTTTTCCCAAGTTAAAAAAATTGATGAATTTGTCCCTTGAGTGCAAGAAGGCTTTGCAATGCTTTAGCATTGCAAAGCCTTCTTGCACACAAGGGATGAAAAAGGGATGAAATACACCACCACCCATGCTATTCTGTAGATTATGAGGCCTAAAACTTGAACCAAGAACATGAACTTTTGATGGCAAAGAAAAGAAGTAATTACTGAAATAAAAAATAAAATAAAAAAAACGCTCGCCCGCATGCAATTTTACAAATAATGGCCTGAGAAACAGAAGATCTACTTTGTGTAGCCTAATTTCACCCAGATCGCAACCCAGTTGCAAATATGATCAAAATTCTCTGTCTGCTTTGGTGATCACAGTACTATATCAAACTATAGCACTGCAGTGGGGGTATAATTGCCTTCAGTAATAGCTCATGTTTTTGAACATCTTACTTTGAAAGCTGTAAAGCATGATGCCATGCAATAACATTCCAGCAGTAGACTCAGTTGGTATACACAGTTTTATTACCCTTTTAAAATTATACAAGCTTCCTGATTGGTCAGTAATCAATGCATCCAGTGAGGTACATTTAACTCCAATGGGATGTACGAAGTTCAAAGGGGTGTATGAGAATATCATGTGACATCTAAACGGGGTGTACAGACATTCTATTGATTGTACATTTTGCCAATTTCCCTTTCGCCCATCACCTCGAACATTTTCGTCAGTAATAATAAACATTCAGACTCACAAACAAAATGAGAACAATACTGTTTCATGAGAATATTCCTAACACTTGGAATAAAATGTGTACATTCCCTCAACATCTGATTTTACTGTCGAGAAGAGGGATTCTGTTGTGGTGTTTCAACACTACAGATCACTGCAGACTCGAAAAACATGCAACCTTCTTATATGAACGGTCTCTACCATGAAACGTATTAAAGCACTTGAACAAGTGTGAATATAGTGTCCCCAATTCCAAGACGCACAATGCACCACTCTATTGAATAAAATGCTAATAATTAACTTGTGTCCCACAATAATAACGACTCGTCATTTCCCAATGTCTTTGAACTGAAATCTCCCAAACGGTTGAGTTCAATCAAAGGGAAATAACTCCAAATCAAATCAAATTCTTTTGTCTGCTTGTCAAAAATGCTTTGCTTGTCATTCCGACGAAGAGATATTAATAAAAACTTTACCAGTTGACATTTTCAAGTTCTTTTAGGTTTCCACTATTCCTTTCCAAAGTTTTAGTGTTCTTGTTGAATAAAACATGTTTCTTTCAGTTTCTAGATTTTTTTATCAAGGGTTTTGTCACTAGAATGCTATTTGTGAATATAACAATAACATGATTTTTGAGGGCATTATGGTATATTAGCGGCCCTGCAGAAATTATTAACAGCCCAAGGGCTTATTAGCGGCCCGAGACGAAGTCGAGGGCCGCTAATTGGCCCGAGGGCTGTTAATAATTTCTGCAGGGCCGCTAATATACCATAATGCTCGCAAAAATAATGTTATTACTATTATTACCATTTGTTTGTTTACAAATGCGCATCGGAGAGATCAGGGGCGACAATTTGGGGGAATTCCCGTGTCACAAATTGAGTGCATGAACGTCGAAATTAGGAAAGTGATGTAATTTTTCGGCAATGACGGCTTCTTACAATTGCTTCATAATAAAGATAATCTGGATTACTTACCTAATAACAACAATCTAGCCATTGGTAAGAAAAGTTCGGTCGTTTATGAATCATTTCCCTGGTATCGTCGTTTCGATTCAGCTCCTTGCCGATCGAGAACAAGCGGTGATCACGTGATGTAACAATGATGCCAGAGGGCGATTATTTTCATTATCGGCCCGCGGCCCGGAACTTAGGAGATTGCCATGCATTATTTACTTTGAACGCTCGGCATAACAGCGTAATACACTAGGGAACGCCCTGCAAAGTGGTAATAATTATATAATAAAACAAAGCTCGACACACTGAAGGGGCAGGGTAATAAATTTGTCACACGGTGTTTCAGCAGGGTGTACGGGACTGTACTAACCTTCTGAGATCCGTATTTCCTGAGGCTTCAGCCTCAGGAAATACGTATCTCAGAAGGTTAGTACAGTCCCGTACACCCTGCTGAAACACCGTGTAACTAATAGTATTCTTGTGTGAAGTGCCAATCTTTGACAGTGACCAGCAAGACCATAAATTAGCATCCAGACATGGTCATTGTTTGGCCCAATATCCGACACAAATATAGGCTGCTGCTTCTGATGATTCAGAATTTGAGGGGCTTTTGCCTGAGCTGAATATTCACTCTGCGGGTGCTTAGCTGTAATCCACTCCATGAACTGAATATCGAATTGTGATGTTTTATTAAGATTTTATTTTAAAATTGTTTCTCTGATGTTGATTACTTCCATTTTTTTGCACTTGGAAGATAATATGGCAAATACATACTCATTGTACACACATCTATCTTACCATCCATAAACTCTCTGACAACTGCATTAGATGTACCATACATAATCTATTCAAACATGTACTTAACAATCAGTTTGAGTGATCTCCACTGCTCAATTTCCTATCAAAATGGCAGGACACTATTATCACTTCATGTTAAACAAGTAAGAATTTTATCATTTATTCATTGAAGCTGCTGGTTCAGTTCAGTACATGGGAAAGGTAGTCTGTGAGATATATTTGTTGCACAGTTTGTTTTTTACCTAATGTAGTATATACAGTGTCCGAAAGTTCAGAATTGAGTGAAAGCTAAGGTCCATGCATAAACAGCCCAGTTTTCAAGTTGTGATTGTTTTTTACTAAATCATCTCCCTTGAACTAATATTTATTATTGACTTCCATTTGGAAATGGAATTCTTGTGTGTTCATCTCATCCTAGGTAACTTACTGAGTATTTTCAAGATATTTTTTATCAAATCTTGTCACATACACAAATCCATGACTAGATTTGGTGAAAAATTCATCTAATCTTAACCCTTTACCTAACGAATCGGCCGCATCTGCCTGCGTAATTTGGAAATTGAGCAGTTGAAAAAATTAAATTAAACCCCTCATTGGAACGAGCTCATCGTGCTTGTTCCAATGAGGGGTCACATGTTATGGTTTTGTTGGAAGTTTTTGGAACAATTTATAAAAATAGTAATTAAAATAATAAAATTTTATTTTCTCGGTGTCGGGGAAAGGGTTAACTCAAAAAATCATTGGTCAAAAAGTCTTTCAGTTTACAGGATGGAAATTTGGTTAAATGTGTCCACCAAATTATACTTATTTCTGTGGCAAGAGACTTTGTGTACTGGGCAGGAATATCTGCCAGCTGCATGTAAGGAGTAACTGAACCAATTTTGATGAAATTTTTTAGACATCACAGCAAGTGAATAGACCTGGAAATATTAGTGATTTCAATATAAAATTCAGTTTTAACTAGTTGAGCACTGGATGCCCAAATTTGGGCTTCATTCTTAAGTGCGAGTACAACATCTTTAAGGTTTCAAATTTTGTAGATGTAGTTCACATTATCTTGGAAGTGAATTTATTTAATCTATATGGATTTGCCTTGTTACAATTTATGGGAGATTGTAGGCATTCTTCATAAATTATATGGAGGCAAAGACATGTGAACAAATTTTTTTTTAGCACTCTTGCAGTGAAACAACTAATTTTGATGAACCTTCTCAATTATTTCTGTTAGAAAGTACCTGTACTATACGCAGCTGCATATTTCCATTTAAACCTATCTACTGGACCTCGAGGAGCCAAATAATGATATAATATCAAATTTGATTAAATGTGTCCAAATATAACAATAACATGATTTTCAAGGGCATTACGGAAATGCTTAACAGCCCAAGGTCTAACAATAGGCCTGAGACAAAGTCGAGGGCCGCTAATAAGACAGAGGGCTGTTATTCATTTCTAATGGGCCGTTAATAGAACCCTAATGCCAGAGAAAGTCATGTTACTACTGTTATTACCACTAATAGGAAATACATTCAAGTAACCTCAAAATAACTGCAAGGCAATAGTTTAATCAAATCTGAGAATTATTCAAGATATTTGTCCTTTAATCAAGAAATATACTGTCATTTTAATACAAAATGAACAATTAAGTTAATAGTTTGAATTTTGAATATTCGTGAGTTGTCGGAATTTATTTTTTAAAGTTTTTTTAAAAATCAAGTACGAAATAACTGAAGCAAAAAATCAAGCATCGGAGTTTGGCAGCTTAAAAAAACAAAATGATACATATCTATACTGATATTATATCATTATTTGACTCCTCGAGGTCCAGTAGATAGATTTAAACCTTTTTTTATTTGTTGTAATTAGCAAGATAACTGTTGTGAGGTTTGTTTATCTCACGCGGCATCCAAACTTACAAAGCAGTTACAGAAGATTTGGAATAGGCCATAATTCGGTCTTGTGATGTGTCGGGCCACCGGGCGCTAATGGGAAGGAGATACCATTAATGGCCCAGCTCATCAAGTGATGACCTGAGCATTTATTAATGCCAAAGAAATTAGCAATAATGCCATAAGAAAAGCCCAATATACTTACTTCATTGGCAGTAGAAATTCTGTGCTGGGTAGGAATATTTGCCAGCAGCATTCAAGGAGTTATATGATTCATATAATTAGTAGATGTGGCTCACATTATCTTGAAAGTGAATTTATTTTATCTATAACAGTCTATTAATTGAAAATAGAATAGGCCACACAAAGTAGATCTTCTGTTTCTCAGGCCATTATTTGTAAAATTTCATGCGGGCAAGCAGGTTTTTATTTTATTTTTTATTTCTGTAATTATTTCTTTTCTACCAAAAGTTCATGTCCTTGGTATGTTTCAGGCCTCATAATCTACGGAGAAGCATGGGTGGTGGTGTATTTTGTCCCTTGAGAGCAAGAAGGCTTTGCAATGCTAAAGCATTGCAAAGCCTTCTTGCACTCAAGGGACAAATTTATCAATTTTTTTAACTTTGGTAAAATATCAGACATAAACCATTTAATTTTTTTTTTTTTTTCAAGTTTGCATTGGTTATAAAAAGAGAGCGTGCGGCAGCCAAAAAGACCATGCGGGAGGGCCTGAGAAACAGATTTTTTATTTTTTTAGGCCATATGTTTTCATTTTTGGAATTCACTAAAGAAAACCTTCCCACAATCCATTCCACAGAGGGGTCATAAGCTGAGTTCAGTGCTTTTTGAGAATATTCTGGCGAGTTTTGGCCATTATGTTGGTTAACCCTTTACCCAGTGTAATGGTCAAAACCGGCCAGTGCTATTCACAAAAATCACCATTCGATTTTCATTATATTTTAATTGTTTGTCTCTGAAACATAGCTTATGACCCCTCACTGGAATGAGCTAGTTGAGATCGTTCCAATAAGGGGTCATAAGCTATGTTTTTGACGCAGAAAGTGAAAAAAATTAGTTATTCAAGAATTTTATTTGCAAGTGTCGTCTACTTTTCGTGTTGGGTAAAGGGTTAAAAAGTTGCTGTAGGTGAGGGGTACATTAAGACTGTACAGTGCACAGGGTTAGTTACTCAGTTTATAATGACTTTTTTTATAACCAGAAAGTATGACTATCCCTTTGCAATGAATGCATAGGGTCAGTCACACTCTCTGTTTATAAAAAAAATGGTAACTGCCATATCTCATACACAGGGTTTAATCGCATAATAGAGATTGTCCTGTTTATAATGAAAAGCGTGACTAACCCTGTGCATTGCACAGAGTTATTTGGTAAGAAAATATAAACTGGCTAACCATAGGCATTGCACATGATTATTTGATGGGCTGCCATATCGCACACTACATGAAAATATACACTGGCTAAGGCTGTAAAAATGCATAGGGTTAGTTAGTTACATAGGGCTCAGGATTCAAGGAACTAATCGAAATACTTATACTGGATTATGGAAATGTTTTTTAACCCTTTACTCAATGTAATGGTTAAAACCTGCCAGCACTATTCTCAAAAATCGCCATTTAATTTTCCTTAAATTTCCATTTTTTGTCTCAAAAACATAGGTTATGACCACTCTTTGGAATGAGCTCGTTGAGCTCGTTCTGATGAGGGGTCATAACCTATGTTTTTGAGACAAAAAATGAAAAAAATTAGTTATTCAAGAATTTTGTTTGCAAGTGTCGTCTGCATTTCATGTTAATTAAAGGGTTAAAGAGAATTCCAAAAGTGAAAACATATTCTATTTTCAATTAATATCTTGTTTAAAGGATATTCTCCCATAAATTATAGGAAGGCAAAGACGTGAACAAATTTTGGCAACCTGATAAATTAAGAACTCTACCAGTAAAACAGCTAATTTTGATGAAACTTCTCAAATATTGCTGTTGCCAAGAACCTGTACTACATGTATATGCATCTGTATATTTACATTTCCATATGCTGACAATTTTGTATTGATTTATCCTCTCTTGACGCAAGCCAGAAAATAAGTTAGACTGTCATCTGCAAAATGAGGTCCCCAGAGGGTGAATTTAGTGATAGTACCCTGCAAAGCAGGGTAGCATCACTAAATTCTGTGAACCTCAATTTGAATCAAGGTCTCAGGCCTGAACAGAAAGAGGTACCCGCAGGGTAAATTGTCCCACTGTTTGGGATAGCAGCAGCAAATTCTCCCCCTTGGGACCTCATTCTGCATATATTTTCAGGCTTGTCTTGAAGTTACCGTACTGACCCAGAAATAATCCCGTTGAGGGTGCATGAAATAAAAGAGGGCAAAAGTATATGGATGGGCTCATTTTCGAGAGGTCAAGTCTGCAGGAGAATTTTGATACAAAATTGACACAAAGTTAGGTGACTCGGGTCAATCCCAGAATAAAGAAACAGTGACCTTTTATCAAACAAATAGGTCACATATACCCACATTATTTACAAATTGAACAGTTGAAAAAACAATTTCAACAGAACCATATCAAGTGACACCTCATTGGAACGAGCTCATCAAGCTCGTTCCAATGAGGGGTCACGTGATATGGTTTTGTTGAAATTTTTTTAAACATTTGAAAAATACAAAAATTAAAATGACAAATAATTTATAGCGTGCATTGGGTAAGTGGTTCTTTTTCATTGTAACAAGTTGCCAGAATGGTTGTCATTGATATTGTCATCCAAAGACAGTGACTTGGCTTATTTATGAGAAGGGGACTCTGAAACTGAAATCTGAAAAGTAGATAGGTGGGTTTATTTTTGACTATGTGCTTATTTCTGGGTCAGTACATTAACATTGATCTACATGAATTTTTTTGTACACACAAACCTCCCAGACTGCAAATTCAGTTCCGATAAACATCTTTTGTTTTTCATGATCACCATGACGAATACAAGGTCATACTCTAAAGTTTTGACTTGCAACTTTTTTTTTACAATTATCTGTTGCTAAACATAGATTTAATTTTATTATGAAATGAATAACTTGATTTTTTTAATTGTTATACAGTTACATACATTGTAGCTTGCGCACAAGAATATATTCCATAGGAACCTGCAAATCTTTGAGTGTGATTCAAATTTTCAATCTTTGCCTGATTTGATTTGATTTTCGAATACCTGACTGCCAAATCCTGAAATCGAATATCCATATGACGATCACAGAAACTTATGTCATTTCTTTTCGCTTACCGTATTTACTCTATGTATTGGGACAGCTAAAAATAATTATTTTCACAGGTGTCCCAATTGTTAGAAAATGGGGATAGAACACAGCCTGGTCTTGATTTCATGCTGAATAAAGTTGTGTGTGATTCGTTTTCCATCACTGTATACGAAAATTGCCGTCCAATATTTTTTATATTTTCATTTTTTGCTTCCAAAACATAGCTTATGATCCCTCATTGGAATGACCGCATTGCGCTCGTTCCAATGAGGGATCATAAGCTATGTTTTCGAAGCAAAAAATGAAAACTTTTAGTTACTCAAGAATTTTTTTTAATGCGTGTCGTCTGCTACTAGCGACGGGCCAACTGGAAACAAATCTCCTGAATGTCCCAAACTTTGGAGCATAAAAAAAATATAGTTTTCTGGAAAAAATGTGTGTCCCAAATCATAGTGTGTCCCAATACATAGAGTAAATACGGTATATCATTATATGTGGTTTTTATTTCTCTCCAATTATGTTAATATCAAGAATATTACAGTCAACTGGTCAGTCAGAGGCTGTGGTGGTTATTATTTTTAAAAAGTCAGTAGCTGGGCACAATTAAAATTGTAAGGGACAACAATTAACATTTATTAAAGTTGTTTCCCCAAACAAACATTTGTTTGCATAAACGTGTACAGTATTGACAACAATTTCCTTCCGGTGATGTATTCCATATTATTATGCAAGTACTAGTCACTTCCTCTTCTGTCGTGATCCATGCGTCAAAAAAACTGTCAATCTTCTCCGATTATTTTGAATCCTTAAAGCTGCTTACGAAACTCTCCGATGAGATATACCAACTGAATATCTGATTCGATTTGAATTTGGTTCAAAATGGAACACAACTGAATTCTTATTAAATTTGAATGGAAAAATTCTGATTCACTAAGCCTTAATATACCAGTTAATGTGCACACTTTCCCTTCTGAATGATGTGTTCCCAGTGGTATTAACCCTTTACTTAACAACCATAACCAGTCAATGCTGTTCACAAAAAGTGCAATTCAAATTTTATTGTTTTTTAATTTTTGCTTCAAAAACATAGCTTATGACCTCTCATTGGAACGAGCTCATAGAGCTCGTTCCAATGAGGGGTCATAAGCTCAATGGCAGCCAATGTGTGTGGGGTGACCACCCTAAGCAGCATCTTTTGGATTTGGCAAAATATGTCAGTAAAGCTATGAAATCCAGATATATATGTGAAACCAGCCAACAAAGAATTTTTATCAATATGTGGAGATAAGGTGGCACCTAAGAATGGTCCTTTGCAGCTATCGACACTTGATCGCCACTGTATAAGCTATGTTTTTGAGGCAAAATATAAATTTTTTTAGTTATTTACAATTTGTTTTGTTTGTAAGGCCTAAGAAAGTTAAGACTCTGTTTCTCATGCCTTACCCACATTGTCATTTTGGCTTTTGTGTGCTCTCTTTTAATAACCAATGCAAATGTAAAAATTTAATGGTTTATGTGTAATATTTTACCCAAGTTAATAAAATTGACAAATACACACCCACCCATACTATTCTGAAAATTATGAGGCCTAAAACATAAAACAAACCAAGAATATGAACTTTTGATGGCAAAAAAATAATTACAAAAATAAAAAATAAAATAAAAAACCGCCCTCCCACATGCAATTTTACAAAATAATGGCTGAGAAACAGAAAATCTACTTTGTGGGGCCTAAATGTCATCTTCTAGTTGCAAGGAAGTACATGTAGGTTCATATTACCAAGGTGACACTTCTAGCTTGAAATTTTATTTCCCTGGCTAGCTTATTGCTTACTAAATTGAAGAGATCGATTAAATATTTTTAATTTCTTACATACCTACAGGAATGGGCACCTCAATTTCAATATGTGCAACATTCATAAGGATTCTTCCCTTTCACTTGTAGGGGGGGGGGGGGGGGGGCGGTGGCATTGCGGTAACCGGTTCTTGTCAGATCACCGAAATTAAGCAACGTCAAGCCCGGTTAGTTGTCGGTTGGGTGACCGCCTGAGCGATCGATTTGGACCCCTGCGTTGTGTCCTTGGGCAAGGCACTTGAGCCCCATTGTCCACGTGGGGGCACGATGACGTCGTGTGCTAAGACGTACTGCACATCGATTGTGCAGATGTCTTCAACCAATCTAACCCTGCCTGTGCTGCAGTGCGGAGTTATGATGTTGGGGTGCTGGCAGCTGCTCATCATTGCTCGATGGTTCTCTCCAGGTACTCCGGCTTCCTCCACCTGTAAAACTGTCACGGTCATGATTAGCCATTGTGCATAAGTATGTGACCTTAAACACCAATAAATAAATAAATAAATTTCACTTGTAAATAGAAATTCTAATGGAAAGTAACTTGAATTTTTCTATCTTTGTAAATACAAAGAAATAAGGAAGCAGTGAAGTCCAAATGTGGGCTTCCTACACATTTTATTGATGTTTGAACTTTTTATCCAACTGTGGATCACATTTCTTCTTACTTTAGAAGACCTTTTACTCGACACCAGCATTGATCGAATGCCGGACACAAGCCTGAAAATTAGCAGAGTGACATCTGCAAAGTGAGGTCCCCTGAGGGTGAATTTGGTGATGCTACCCTGCAAAACAGGGTAGCATCACAAAATATACCCTCTGGAACCTCAGTCTGATAAAGATCTCAGACCTGACAAGAAAGAGGTACCCAGAGGATAAATTGGGGGATTCTAGCCCACCGACTGGGTTAGGGTCAGCAAATTCACCCTCTGGGGACCTCATTCTGCAAATGACAGATTGCTTATTTTCAGGCTTTGCCGGACATTTCCCCAGCAGACATTACCCCAAGTGGACATTTCCCCAGTGTGGATGGATATTTCCCAGTGTGGGTATAGAGTGTACTCCTGTTAATTGAATAAAAAGTTTCACAATATGTTGAGAAATTACCTTGACAATCACCAAAGTTCCCTTGTTCATATACACCTTTTTTGGCCTCAGTACATCCAGTACAGGCATTTAATCTATTATATCTTGTTTGACAAAGCTCCATGAACTCTGTCAATCAAGATACAATAGAATAAATCCTCAGTTTATCTCTAGAACACAGGAAAATAACCTAATCCTTGTTAATTGAATACTCCTGTTAATTGAATAATTTTCACTGGTGAAGTGGCTATTCTATTAACAGGGTTCCACTGTATTATGAAATGGTAACCAAACTTTCGAAGTTAATACAACTGTCAGAGTGATGGTGAAGAGAAACAATTTCCACCATGATGAAACAAGGTCCAGTATTGTTTCAAGAACTTCGAGAGAGCCTTCCAAGAAATGTTACCAGAACCTGGATTTATTGACAAAGAAAAAATATAATTCAAATCGTTTCAAGTTCTTCTTTTTCAGGTTCTACATATTTAGCATTTTTGTCAAAAACCATGCAGTGTGACGACTGTACACAAAGCAAGCCATTTTAATCACTGCATAAATGTTGGTTTCAAAACAAAGTGAGTAACTCCCAACATTGGGGCTATACATCTGAAATTGTTTTTAAGAATGAAATAAACAAAAATGCAAAAATTTAACCCAAAATTCATTGAAATATAACAGAAACATTTCGAGAGAAATGTCTGCTTTTCTAAAAAGAAGCCTGGAGAAATGTCTGCTGGGGAAATGTCTGCCCACCATGTAGGGAGTAATGTCTGCCCATGGAAATTCCACTGGGGAAATACCTGTGCACCCACTGGTCTTCTTATTCTCCTTCATTGTTACTTTCAGATATTGTCACAGTGTCTGTTGCTTTTAGTTAACAGGAATGCAAGTTTTTTTTTGGTTTTTGCCCGATTTCTGACTTTCTGTTGTGTTTTGAGTTTCATCTTCATTGTGCTGAATCAGAAACTGGCAATGTTGTTTTCCGATGTAATTTGAACATTCCACTTTTCCTGTATCGAACATTCCACAATATGACATTGTGCAAGCTTAACATTTTCTTCCATTTATAGTTAACTGCTAGGCAAAAATTGTATCTTTTGTGCTTTATCCATTCATTTTTTTTGTACCCCCACTTTCGAAGAAAATGGGGGTAGACTGGATTACATGCGTCTGTCTAGGCGTCCGTCCATCCATCTGTGCATCCATGTGTGAGTCCGTCCGAGAATATTCATAACTTAAGTAAATTATTATTTTTTATATAATATTTGTTGGTCATAGGTATGCCCACACTATTTTTTTTTTATTATTTTTTTTTTTTATTACTTGTTCACTTAGAAATTGTGTCCGTCCGAGTCCAAATTTTTGTCTGTTCAGCCTGTATCTCAGGTATCGAATGCTCTATTGCAATGAAATTTGCCATGAACACTGCTTATGGTATAGGCTTTAAAAAAAGATTCAACGATATTTCTCACATTCTCCTTTTTAGAGTTATCCCCCTTTTTTGACTTAGAAATTGTAGGAAATAGACATTATTTGTCTTTTCAGCCTGTATCTCTGGTATGGGTTATCGGATTTCACTGAAATATGGCATGCAGTTTGCCTATGGCAAAGGCTTCTGCCTCATTGCATAAAACTTCCAAACACCAAACAATTTACCATACCTTTTGACTTAGAAATTGTTGAAAACTTTCGAAGAAAATGGGAGGGAGGGGGCATACTGGATTGGGGTTATCGGTTTCAGTGAAATATGGCATGCAGTTTGCCTATGACAATGGCTTCTGCCTCATTGCATAAAACTTCAAAACACCAAACAATTTACCATACCTTTTGACTTAGAAGTTGTTGGAAATTGAAGAAAATGGAAGGGGGGGGGGGGGTGGTATACTGGATTGCGTCCATCCATCTGTGAATCGGTCCATGCACCGGACAAAAGTCCAGCTCTTGTTTTATCTTCTTCCCCATTTTTGCAGCAGAGTATTATTTCACCTGCATATTATGCCCTCAACCTCCATTGGAGGTTCGGTGGGTATATAGTCGAGGTCTCTGTCCATCCATCCAACTAGCCATACATCCATCCATACAAACATTTTGTATTATAACTCTGGCATTGATTGTCAAATTTTGATGTCCTTTGGCATGATGATAAACCAGCATGGGGGGAAATGATATCCACAAATCTCAGGTTTAATCCATACATTCCATCCAGAGTTATGGCTTTTGTTGGACTTGTAAAAATAGTAAAATGAACATTTAGCATTCAAGCCTGAATATAAGCAACCTGTCATTTGCAAAATGGGGTTCCCAGAGGGTGAATTTGCTGATGCTATCCCATACTCTACTACTAGGGCTAATTTATCCTCTAGGTACATCTTCCTGTTTTGGCTTGAGACCTTGATTCAGACTGAGGTTCACAGTGGGTAAACCAAGCATCACCAAATTCACCCTCTGGAGACCTCATTCTGCTTATTTTCAGGCTTGTTTGCATTATAACTCTGCCTTTGTTCATCAGCTTTTTGACGTCTTTTGGTTTGTTGATAGACCAGCATGGGGAACATGACATCCACATATTGCTTGTTTTGTCTATACTTTTCTACCAGAGTTATGTCCCTTCTTACACTTAGAAAAACTCTGTATGAACGTTTTGCATTATAACCCTGTCATTTGTGCAGATGTCCTTTGGGATGGTGAGAGACTTGCATGGGGAAGAAGACATTCACATATTGCGGGTTTCGTCCATGCATACAAACCATAGTTATGGCCCTTGTTACACTTATAAATCTTTCCACACAAACATTTTGCATTATAACTCAGGCATTGGATTTTGGATTTTTATGTCCTTTTGTGTGGTGATCGACCAGACATGTTAACTCTCCCGGAATGCCCGGGAAAATCCCAGAATTTCAGTGTAGTTCCCGGCCTCCCGGACGGGAATCAGTTTTGGACCAAAAATCCCGGAAAACAACACTCAACAGTCAAATATTTCGTTCCTGTTGTAACTTATGAAAAACGTTCGGAGTCAAATCACATGCATTTCAAACTCTGGTAAAAACTCACGAAGCAGTAAAATATGGATTTAAGTTAAATTTATTTAAAGAAAAGGGTATTTTATGATATATATTTCAACTGTGTTCATGTTTATTTCTGGGTTTTTTCTTCGGAGATTCATGATCAATGTGTGAGTGTCGAAGTGAAAATAGGTGACTTACTTTAAAAAAATTGAAAACTCCACCACCTTCATTTAAATGCAGTTTTTGGAAATTAAAATATATGAAAAGGAATTAAATAATATATATTTATTTATTCCTTCATAGAATAGCTTTGATTCTCATCCCTTTTCCAAAATCAAAACGTAAACAACAACTATTTAGCACAGTTTAAAAGTAGGTTAAAGTCACTTAGGATGCCGAAAAATTATGACTGCATATTTAAACGCAGTGGACTTATTTTCTAACACTACATTTATTCTGTTGTGCTGACTACAGAACTGTTAACTGTTGGCCATCTGTACCCAGAAAATTTCAAATGGAATTAAAAAAAAATGCTTCAATGATGAAAAGAAAAGTTTTGTGTAGGGCACAAACGTCCCACATGCATGAAGTTTGATAAAGATACTTTCTAAGTACTGATGATCTTGAAGTAACTGAACATTAGGACATCTTTTCCTGTTAACATTTCCAGACTTGGGAAATTATTAGCTAAGCAGACTTTGATAAGAACAAACCACAGGTGGAGGTGCTCTGTGGGACAGTGTGGATGGGCGGTTGTGGGGGGGGGGGGGTTCTCATTAAGAAGAGGATCCTGGGAGGGGGGGTCAAGTCAAGTTATTTTATGTTTTTTTAACATAGCATAAATGCATCAGGATAGTTGACAACTAGTTTTGGATATAATCTGGTATTAATAGTGGTCCATGAGCTGAAAATTCACAAGTTTTTTCTTTTATTTTGTCCCTGCACGAACTTTTCCCTGAAATCCATCTCATTTCCCTGAAAATCACCCTCAGGTTTCCTGAAAAATTATTCTGGAGGATAACATGTCTGTGATCGACTCTTCTGGGGAAAAGACATCTGCACATTGTGGGTTACGTTCATGCATACTTACCACAGTTATGCCCCCTTTTAGACATAGAAAACCTGTCCCTGAATAGTTTTTCCACTGTTTTTTTTTTGTCCTTGGGAATAATTTTTATTCAATGGCAGCAGAAGATTGAATAAATTTTGTATTTCCCATATTGACATTGCAGGAGGGAACATATGTAATGCTTTGTGTTCCAATATTTTCTGGTTATTTTCTTTCACGAGCTAAACAAAACAGAATATATGATCCAATTTTTGTTGATAATGCAGAAACCTCTTATTATTTCATAAAATGCTGTCTTGGAATGGTTTTCATAACATTTTGACAGAGTGGAGAATCACCTGTGAAGTGGAATTTTCTCTTATGTTAAAACAGTGTTTTGTTTTGTGAAAGGAACTATGTATACAGAAACAAAAGTGCAATGTGTAAAATGTACAATAATTCTGTAAAGACTAAACACAAGATGGGATTCAACAGCAATCATTACTGCTTACAGTACTGCCGCCGTGGACTGATCACTTTCCATGGGTGGGCAATATTTCCATGCACGCAATCAGGGCTCAAAATAAATGCTGTCGCGTCGCTTTTTGCTATGCAAAACTTGCAAAAAGCCACACAATGTTCAATTATGTATAGCATTTTGCGATACAAGATAATCAACTGCAGCCTATTAGGCTGCAGTTGATTATCTTGTATCGCAAAATGTAAATGAAAATTTGCAAACAAATTTGAAAACTAGTTCACTGATGCTTTACCTCTGATTGTGGAACATTCCAGGCATAACTCAGATTAACTCTCCATCAAGCATCATTAGCAACTTCATATGTAAGATGAATTCTATTGGTTTAAATTCTTCCTGTTTTTACAACATTTTGCATTAAAAATAACTTCAAGCCCATCAAATTAAAAATCCCAACTTCCATTTTGAGAACTCTATTGAACAACCAAGATGCTATTTGAAAATATCCAAGTCCAAGCAACCCTTAAAGGCAGTTCAGTTGAAAAAAAAACATAGTAAATGTTTCATGTGTTGCAGATCATTTGGAAATGCCCAGAAATGGATGGAAACTATTCTATCTACTTAGAAGAATTCAATACAAAACAGCATAACATAACTCTGGTATACAAAAATAGCTCTATGTAATTTTTACAAAATGCTATTCATTTTTTGGAAATTTGTAGCATTTTGCTACGCAAAGAAAAAAAGTTATTTTGAGCACTGGATGCAATAATATTAGATTTCAACACAAAATATAGAAATAATAATAAAAAATTTAATTAATGAAGCTCCGGGTTGTACCTGGTGCATCATTAATTAAAATTTTGCTGACGGTGATTTTTATTACCTGGTAAACGCTTATGTGGACATCACTGTCCACATGTGGATTACAACCAGTCCTTAACGGCTATACTGTACATGTATATTAAGCTATCTACAGCTCACAATGTTCAACCTCTGATTGTTATGGAGAGAGAATTGAATAATATGTATTTAATATTTAGAACTTTCACCCCGCGCTAGATATGAACAATTTCAACTTCCGACACATTGTTGGAGAAAAGAGATAAGATAAACAGGAAGAATGTTAAGTTTCTTTTTATTGACACACAGGTTTGACGGGTATTCAAGGCTGGAAGTCAGTAACAGTCTTCAGCTAAATGATAAATGATTTTTTTTTTATTGCATATTAAAATTGATTCATACACTATTTTAGAATATAAAGATTTAACCCTTTACCTAAAATGAAAAGCAGACGACACTTGCAAACAAAATTCTTAAATAACTAATTTTTTTTGTTTGGTCTCAAAAACATAGGTTATGACCCCTCATTGGAACGAGCTTGATCCAAAGAGGGGTCATAACCTATGTTTTTGAGGTAAAAACTGAAACAATAATGAAAGTTAATTGGCAATTTTTTGTGAATAATGCTGGCTGGTTTTGGCCGTTATGTTGGGTAAAGGCAAGCCTGTAAATAAGCAATCTGTCTTGTGCAGAATGAGGTCCCCAGAGGGTGAATTTGCCGATGCTATCCCATACAGTTCCCCATTTATCCACTGGGTACTGCTTTCTGTTTTTGTTTTGAGACCCTGATTCAGATTGAGATTCACAGAGGGTAAATTTAGTGATGCTACCCTGCAGTGCAGGGTAGCATCACTAAATTCACCCTCTGGGGACCTCATTTTGCAGATAACCGTCTGCTTATTTCCAGGCTTGGTAAAGGGTTAAATAATTGCAAAAAAGCATGTTTTTACATTCATATCTGTTCTTTTGTTTTAACTTGTTTTTCTTTTTGTTGTTACTTTGTTTTTGTCCAACTCAGAAATAATTATCATTTTATTATATTCTTTTGTCCTTTTGTTGTTTCGTGTGGGTGGAAAGGAGGTGGGGGCTATACTGCTTGGTTTTGTTGGCATATGTATATGTACATATATTTGTGTGTGTGTGTAGTACGCGTGGACTGGTCACCTTGCATAGGTGGGCAATATTTCCATGGATGCAATAATATTAGATTCCAAACACTAATTATAGGAATAATCATCAAAAATGTAATCAATGAAGCATTGGGTACAACCTTGTGCTTCATTAATTAAAATTTTACTGATAATGATTTTTATTTAATGCTCAGGCATCAATTCACGCTGAAAAATTAAGTCATATTCCCCTGTCGGTCGGCAAAACGAAATATCAAAATGATATTTAGAAATCGATATTTCATCGTAGGTTCGGATGACGAATCACATGTACTTTAAACGAGTCAGCACATCAGTAATGAATTCCAGAGTCCCAAATACAAACAAATTCGAATAATTGATAGTGACAGTGACTAAATCAATTCATTAAATCAGCGGTTTCAAAGTTTGACTTTCTCATTCACCTTCCAGCGAAAAGCCGAAATCACTTTCAAATTTCTTCAGTTCAACTTCACACGTCTTCAGTGCATTGAGTTCAAAAAAAATAAAATGACGTGTCTTGTTATTGAAAATAAGAAAGTGGTGTTTTTTGTTATTGTTCTATTTCTTCGAAACACATTGCGATTATTTCAATTTGCCAGCCTTGGTAAATCGTAAAGTTAGGGGAGAAATAAGACGGGACTACTTTTTGTGCGGATATTCACACATTCCAATGGTTGGAGTTTGGTTGTTGTAATTTTTGTATGGACGCCGGTTCGGCACATAAATTTTGCGCCTTAATGGCAAATAAAGGCCACAAATTGGAGAGTTTGTAGTCGTAGAGCATTAAATAAAAAGAAAATTCACGAAAATTTGATGAATACCGAAAATATCTCGTTTGTGGCTACAAGAAATATGAGGATCTTCACTCGCGACTACGTCGCTCGTGAAGATCCTCATATTTCTTTGTAGCCACTCACAAGATATTTTCGGTATTCATCAAATTTTCGTGAATATCCTCTATTTATTACCTGGTAAACGCATGCACGGACATCACTGCCCATACATGGATTTTGATCCAGTCCACAGCGACTGTATTGTAAATTTGTTTAGGGAGTGAGGTAACAAGAATATAAGAGTAAATTTTGCATATACATGTACATGTACTATCATATTAATGTGTGAATTTCGGTGTATTCTTGAAAAGTATCGGTAATGCTTTTGAACACTTTTCAAAAGATTATGATCATGATTATGGCATCTTGCACTTAATCAGTTAAAACATGTATCAAATACTAGTTATATTGCAGTGGAGCCAATTTAACTGAATGTCGCTTTATTGAATAATCCTGTTAATTGAATATAACATAGTACTTAAAGCCATTTACCATACCAACAGTACAAATTTAACCAGTTAATTGCATATAAGTTTTGGAGTAAACTCAAGTTAATTGAATTAACTGGTTGAGTGCTAGAAGCCACTATCAGGGCTTTCAAAAAATGAGGATACGAGAGCAAAATCCAACACTTTCCTTGCTTATATTTTATATTCAGTCAAACACAAATAATATTTTGTTTATATAAATTTGTTTTTTACAATTATTGGAGAGTGCCTGTAGGCACTCTCCAATAATTTGTAATAAAACATGTTTTGAATAACAAATTCAGACCAGCAAAATCTAGCCCTCAACCAGTTAAAATCTTGTAATATGTAGAGAAATTACCCTGACAGTCACCAAATTCCCCTTGTTTATAGACCTATTTGTCCTCGGTACATCCAATACAGGCATTTAATCTATTATATCTTGTTTGACAGAGCTTTGAGAAGAATTCACGCAAGTTACAATAATCCTTTTTAATTGAGTACTCCTGTCAGTTGAATACTTTTCACTGCTAAACTGGCTATTCAATTACCTTAGTAACTCTAGAATGAAGACAATACTTTTCTACACCTTTGCAGTTTGCTGAGAAAAAATATTGTGTGATGTACTTTTGGAAAGGCCTCTTGAGAATTTTCTGTCCCCCAGAATTTTTTTTTAAAATAGCTTGTGTCTGTCCGTGTGTGTCCGTCCATCCGTGTGTCCTTGCCTCCATCCAACATTGGTTTGCCGATGATAACTTTAGTCATAGTAGGCCAAATCAAGTGAAATTTGGTATGTAGGTGTATCAACATCAAATACAGGTCAAGTTCAAATCGGGGTGCGGTCCGCCAATATTTTCAAGAGTTATGCAATTTTTCGACTTGGAAAATTCATTTGTCTTGATTTCTTGATGATAACTTTAGTTATAGTAGGCCAAATCAAGTGAAATTTGGTACGTAGGTGTATCAACATTAAATACAGGCCTAGTTCGAATTGGGGTGCGGTCTGACCATTTTTACCAGAGTTATTCCCTTTTTTGACTTGAAAAATTCATTTTTCTTGGTTTCCCGAGTAGTGGTGAGTAACTGTCAGACTTCCTAAGGTATTTATTAACTCTGCACAAGCAGGGCTAGCATTGGTTGAAGACAAGTGCACTATCAACATGCAGTATGCCTTAGTGTACAGCGCCACCATGCCTCCATGTGAGCAATCAGAATTAAGTGGGAGCATGGTGGCTCAGTGGTAGACTGTTGGACTTCTATGCTAGAGGTCCCGAGTTCGTTCCCCATCTGGGACGACCCGCGTTGTGTCCTTGGGCAAGGCACTTTATCCCAGTTGCCTAGTGGGGGCACGATGACGCCGTGTACTAATGCGTACTGCACATCGATGGTGCACATGTCTTCAACTGCTGTAACCCTGCTTGAGCGGAGCTTGAACAGAGTTAGAATGTTGAGGAGCTGACAGTTGCTCATCAATGCTCGGTGGTTCTCTCCGGGTACTCCGGCTTCCTCCACCTGTAAAACTGTCACAGTCATGATTAACCATTGTGCATAAGTATGTGACCTTAAACACCAATAAATAAATAATCAGAATTAAGTGCTTTGCCCAAGGACACAATGCTGTTACCCTTGGTAGAGATTGAACTGTGGACCTTTTGGTTGCATTCCCAATGCATTAACCACTGAGCCACTGTTTCCCTAACACTGAGCCACCATGCTCCCAAGATAAAGTATTAATTGAGTAACTAAGTATTGGCTCCAGAATGTTAAAATCCAAAACAGAAGATTTAGTCGTGAAAAAACTGTTCTAGTGTCTTTGGCACTAAATTTTTGTACTCCTTTACTTATCGTAATGTCTATATCCAGTCGCACTATTCACGAAAACCGCTATTCAAATTTTGTTAAGTTTTTCAATTTTTGCCTCCAAAAACTAGCTTACGACTCCTCATTGTGGCTTATTAAAGAGGTGTTTTTGAGCATTGAGTTCAAATTTTGATTTATTTTTCATTGGCGAAATTGTATTTTATCTCCATCTTAGTTTAAGTATTTTCAAAATATTTTTCACCAAATCTGGTCATGGCTGCTATGGAGCAGCCATGACTAGATTTGATGAAAAATTCATCTAAATTTAAATTGAGAAATCATTGGTAAAAAATTCCATTCAATTTACAGGGATAAAATTGGTTAACCCTTTACCTAACGTGAAAAGCAGATGGCACTTGCAAAAAAAATTCTTGAATAACTGATTTTTTTCATTTTTTGTCTCAAAAACATAGGTTATGACCCCTCGTTGGAACGAGCTCGGCGAGCTCGTTCCAACGAGGGGTCATAACCTATGTTTTTGAGACAAAAAATGAAAATATTTTGAAAATTAATTGGCGATTTTTGAGAATAGTGCTGGCCGGTTTTGGCCGTTACGTTGGGTAAAGGGTTAAATGTGCCCAAATTATACATATTTCAGTGGCAAGAGATTTTGTGTACTGGGCAGGCCAGGAATATCCGCCTGCAGCATGCGAGGAGTTAAACTGCTGAGAGGTGCAGGCTGCAAGCCGAGAGGTCTTCGGTACGGATCCCACCTGCGGCAACCGCATTGTATCCTTGGGCAACACACTTCACCCCCATTGTGTCCTTGGGCAACACACTTCACGGCCATTGCCCATGTGCTTGGGGGCACGGTGGCATTGTGTACTAAGGCGTACTGCACGTTAATGGTGCACCTCGGTCTTCAACCGGTGCTAACCCTACTCCGGCTTCCTCCACCCATAAAGCTGTCGTGGTCATGATTAGCCATTGTGCAGAAATATGTGACCTTAAACACCAATAAATAAATATGTGTTTCTGAGTTGAATGCGGATGCCTTGATTGTGATTTTTTTCCTTCACAGTAATTGAGTGATGCTGCATGGGCAGTATCTTCACTTTGTGGGTGTTTTAGTTAACCCTTTACCTAATGAATTGCCCGCATCCGCCCGCGTAATTTGCAAATTCAGCAGTTGAAAGAAATATATTTTTCAAAATATTTCAACAAAACCATATCGATGAGCTCGTTCCAACGAGGGGTCACATGATATGGTTTTGTTGAAATTCTTTTTAAAAAAATAGTAATTAAAATAATAAATATTGATATCGTCTGCATTGGGTAAAGGGTTAACATGCTGATTATTATTTATTTATTTATTTAATGGGGCTTAATGACACTTTCGACAGCAAGGGTCACCTCATGTTGGACAGTTTTACAGGTGGCAGAAGCTGGGGAACCACTTAGCAACGGTGAGTTAACTGTCAGACTCTCCAGCATATTAACTCTGCACAGGCAGGGTTAACATTGATTGAAGACAGCTACACCATCGACATAAATTACACCTTAGTACACAATGCCACTGTGCTCCTGTGTGGGCAGTTGGGATTAAATGCCTTGCCCAAGGACACAATGCATTTACCCCTGGAGTGGAATAATCTGTGGACCTCTTGGTTTGATGTACAATGCCTTAACCACTGAGCCACCATGCTCCCAACATACTGAATAAACAGTAATTGTTTCTTTCGACGAAACAGAATGGTGACCTTTATTCACCCTTTATCTAATGTAATGCCCACAAAAATCGCCGTTCAGTTTTCATATTTTTTTCATTTTTTATCTCCAAAACATAGTTTATGACCTCCTAATTGAAACAAGCTCATTAAGCTCCTTCCATTGAGGGGGCATAAGTTATGTTTTTAATGCAAAAAATGGAAAAAAATGAGTTATTCCAGATATTTTTTATCGAGTATCGCCAGTGTTTTGGGTTAGGGAAAGGGTTAAAACAGGCTTATTGTTCATTTCAAGAAGTTCTTCAACTGTTGGGTCAGTTGAACAGGCCACAGACACTGCAATTTGTGGCATGAACATGAAGGGCTATGTTAATCCTTTATCGAACGTAACGGCAAAAACCAGCCAGCGCTATTCACAAAAATCGCCAATTAATTTCCATTATTTTTTTCATTTTTTATCTCAAAAACATAGGTTATGATCCCTCTTTGGAACGAGCTTGATGAACTCGTTCCAATGAGGGATCATAACCTATATTTTTGAGACAAAAAATGAAAAAAAATAGTTATTCAAGAATTTTGTTGGCAAGTGTCGTCTGCTTTTCATGTTAGGTAAAGGGTTAAATTAATTACAATTGTTGCAAGGATTGAAAAATAGACAGGAGCATGTTGGCTGAGTGGTTGGGTCATTGCACTCCAAACCGAAATGTTCAAGCTTTGATTCAGACAAGTGGTAATTGCAATATGTCCTTGGGCAAGGCACTTACCGGTAAACCTGACTGTCTATATGAGTGCATGGTGGTGCTGTGTACTAAGCCCTACTGCATGTCGTTGATGCACTTTCCTTCAAACATTGCTTACCATGCTTGTTGTGCAGAGTTAGTACGTTGGAGAGTCTTGACAGTTGCTTACCACTGCTTGGTGATTCTCTGTGCATACTCCAGTTTGCTTCACCTGTAGAACTGTCCAACATTGCTGTCCAAAGTGTCATTAAAACCCTGATAACCAAATAAATAAATTAAAATAAGTAAATAAATAAAAGAGACAGCTGTTTCGCATGCATGCTAGAAAACTGGAATGAACCCAGAATTTCCAAAGAGGGGAAGCACCTTTTAGGTTAATGGTGAAACGTAGGAGGGACCAAATCTATAGGCCAAAGTGTGACTGTTTGGGAAATTCCAGGAATACACTAGCAGCAAGTCCAGTAGAGCCCACACAACTGGAGCTGACAGTTGCTCGTCGATGCTCACTGGTTCTCCCCGGGTACTCCGGATTTCTCCACCCGTAAAACTGTCACGGTTAGCCATTCTGCATAAGTATGTGACCTTAAACACCAATAAATAAATAAATATAACTGGATATCTCTTAATTGAATAACCCTATTAATTGAATATAACCCCCAAACACAAAATCATTTACCATACTTTCACTCAAATTTCACCGGTTAACTGCTTATGGGTTATAGAATAAATTCCTGTTAACTGACTAAAACATCTTGTAATTGGTTGAGAAACTAGCCTGAATTCAGCTTGTTTTACAGACCTATTTGGCCTCACAACATCTAGTGCTTAATTGAACATATCTTGTTTGACAAAGCTCTGTCAAACAAAATATAATAGAATAAATGCTCAGTTTATCTCTCAAAAACAGGAAAGTGACTAAATCTTTGTTAATTGAACACTCCTGTTAATTGAATAATTTCCATTGGCAAAGTGACTATTCATTTAAGACACCTGTGGGAGCACTCATAAGTGAGAGACTGCTTGTTTGCTATGGTAAACACACTCTGATTTCCTTCTAAACTAGGACCTAGTCACCAATGATTGGGGTGGAAGTAATTTAAAATGGACATCATAGGTATGTTCCTTTATGTAATGAATCGCCTGCACAATTTTCAAATTAAGCAGTTAAAAAAACTTATTTCAACAAATTTCAACAAAACCATATGCGACCTCCTCATTGGAAGGAGTTGTGCTCGTTTCAATGAGGGGTCACATGATTTGGGTTTGTTGAAATATTTTGAAAAAACTAAAAAAAACAGTATTTAAAATAATAAGTTTTGATATCATCTGCATTAGGTAAAGGTTAAATGATTGGCTAGACTTGACTTTACTCCATGTTACAGTCACAATTAATTAGCCATTGTACAGAAATATGTGGGCTTAAACACCGGTAAATGAATAAATATTCAATTAACAGGATTGCATTGTATGGGTACAAGACAACTCGTGCCCAAGAAAATTCATACTAGTCAAGTCGTTCCTCACAAAAGTCAATCTTGTACATACTTATTGCAAGACCGCTCTTTGTTAACTCGCTCCTTATGGTTGGAATGGTGTAGTCATATTTCACTCGAGCCTACGGCTCTCGCGAAATATGACTACGCCATTCCAACTCATTTTGTAAAACACCCACCGATTCAAACACACACTGCGTTCTGTGTTTATTACACATCTCATACCTTAAAATTCATTTAAATAAACAATTTTTAATTCCGATGTTTAAACCCAAAGGTGAAGAGTCCGCTTGTTTTGTTTGAAGCTGTACTGATCAAAAGAATCGATAAAAAATCAAAACAACCTTTTGGGAACAAGTCTAAATTACTTTCTTTATCTTTTCTATTGGGTGTGTTTGGTGAAATTTGTATTGCTGTTTCTCTTCGGCGGGTGTCCATTCATGCCTAACCATTTGGTGGCTATTACTGTTAGAAAAATATAAGTACAAATTTGGGCAGATTTGTAAAACAGCTAGGAGGAACTTTTTCAAAAGAAGTTCGAAGCATGTCAGGATGTCCGAAGATTTACCGAAATAAAGTTGACCAATTTAAATATAACGGGATCCGCAGACAAGATGACCATGGGACTGACTGGGTTAATGCGGTTGAAAATGATTGTTTTATAAATATTATCTCATTTTTGGTTAACTAATTTTTTGTGAACCGATTTTATTTTGCTTTGGACGTTTTCATTTTCACCTTCGCGACAGACGATCAATAATTGTATGACAAAATGTGGAAACTTTTTGAACCGTAACCAATGACTCGAAGGGAAAAGAACGAGCATAAACGGTGCTGGGAAAACAGTTCTGGCTTGTCCATCACCAGTTGAATATTGAATACAGAAACATGTATGTCATAGTGGCGATTCTGTTAAATACAAGAGTTTAAAGTTTCATGGATATGTGATAAAAGCAGATAACAGAACAGTTGTCAAGTTTTAAAAATAACGTTTATTGGGCTATTTTTCATCATTTTGATGTATGTATTTTAAGCTTTCCAATTTAAGCTTCCAATTGTTGAGCATTAATCCCCTCTAAGCCCCAGGTCTATTGGACCTGTAAAACAGAGCGACATTTTTCATTGACGTTCCAGCATCCATCGCTTATATCTGTACAACTGGATTGCTGTAACATCAACAAAAATAGTCGCAACCAGCGATATTTATACAACTGTCCATGGATTGCTGCAACCATTAACTGGTAGAGTGCTAAATTATTTTTGACCATCAAAATTTGTTCAGTTGTCTTTGCCTTGTTACACTTCATGGGAGAGCGCATGGACACTCTCCCATAAATTGTAACATGGCAAATCCTGACAGACTAAATAATATCACTTCAAAGATAATATGAAGCATAACCACTGACTTTGAAGCTTTTAAGTTGTAGTACAGTGGAACCCACTTAATTGGATATCTCTTAATTGTATATCCCTGTTAATTAAATATAATTTTCAAACACAAAACCTTTTACCATACCTCCAGTACAAATTTGACCTGTTAATTGAATATAGGTTACAGAGTAAACTCCTGTTAATTGAATAAAAAATCCTGTAACCTGTTGAGAAATTACCCTGACTCTCCCCAGTTTTCCTTTGATTATAGACCTATTTGGCCTCAGTACATCCAATACAGGAATTTAATTATTATACCTTGTTTGACAGAGCTCATGGGGCTCTCTCAAACAAGATATAAGAGAATAAATATTAATTTTATCTCTATAATACAGGAAAGTGACACAATCCCTGTTAATTGAATACTCCTGTTAATTGAATAATTTTCATTGGCAAAGTGGCTATTCAATTAACAGGGTTCCACTGTACCTGCACTTCAGAATAGAGCCCAAATATGGACTTCCAGCACTCTACCAGTTAATCTCTATACAAATGGGTTGCTGGAACGCTCATTAGTCAAATATGTAAAAGTGTCTCACCGATAACTATCTTGTGAGGAGCAGTTGTTGCAATAAATTCACAATGCTCAAGATCAAATATTTACTCCAAAGTTTTCAGTTTTCTGACGCCTAGCAATGATTGATCCCTTTCTAAAGAATCTACTTTGATGTCTATGAAAAATGAATGTGTTGAGGGTGTGCACATATTCGTGGCAATGTAAATTGAATATTTACAACATTTTTTATTGGCAAAAAAAACTAAGGCCAATATTGGCATCCTTATACACTAACTAGTTTTCGTGCAAGGTGAATGCAGACATGTTAACCTCCAAAAATGTTTCAGGGAAATCGCATGGACTTCAGGGAAAAGTTTGTGTGATAGAAAATGCTGACTCCCACTAAATCACCCTCAATGAGGGAACATCTCTCCGTAGGAGATACTACAAAACTATTAATGCAGCTCACATATGTTGTATTACCAAATAAAAATATGGTCAAAATATATAAATATAAATTAAAATTTTGGAGTTATACCTCTGCTCATCTTAGCTGGTTATGCATCCTCTCGAATGGCTTATTCAGACTGTATTCTATTCACAAACATTGAAATCACAACAGTAATCAAGTTTCTCCCAGCTAGTTAAAAAACCATCGGCAATTGTGAGGTGTCAGAAAACTAAAAACCTTCATAAGATAGTGAACTGTGGGACACTTTTCTATATTTGACCAATGAACATTCTAGCAACCTGGATGTAGAGAAATTAATGATTGCAGGCTTTCCATTCATGTTCTAGCAATCCATGGCCTGTTGTGTAGAGATCACCGGTTGTAACATCTTTCGTTGGTGTTCCAGCAGTCCAGTTGTATAGAGATCAGCGATTGATCTCCAACAGACCTGGGGCCTAGATGGGTTTAATGCACAACAGTTAAGCCAATCAGAATCTTAAGGCACATTAGAACAATAAAAAATAGCTCAACAAATTTTATAATTTTTGTATGCTTTGTTTTACAAGGTGTTCTTGTTTGATATTGGGTTATTTTGGTTACCCGTAGGAACCCCGGGAAGTGAAGAAGTGTTTGTTTACTGTGGTAAACAAACTCTGTTTTACAGATAAAATGGGACCAAGTCACCAATGCTTGGGGTGGAAGTCGTCTAAAATGGGCAACACAGGTATAAGCGATAGGCTGGACTTTACTTTATCTCCATGTTGCTGTCACGATTAGCCATTGTGCAGAAATATGTGATCTTAAACACCAATAAATATAAATAAATAAATTGGGTTATTTTGGTGGGCTGAGGGGGCATGTGCTCTTGGTGCACCCCTCTCCTTTTGAGGATATTATTTCAGTTATCACCCAATTAGGTTTAGATAGTAGTTCACATGTTTGGGAGACAGTTTCTATGGTGGTTGTTTTGTGGGGATTTTATCCACTGTACAGTGTTTGTTGGGTTTTTTGGCAGTTGTGATGCCTATGTGTGATATATATATGTGCAATCAATGTATGAACATGATTTTTATTTGACTATAAATTACATAATTATATATATAATAAACTCACAAACTTACTGTTGGTCATTAATTGTTGTTTTCTTAGACCATTGCTTTTGGGCATTTTCCGATTCAATTTTACTGTCCTGATTAATCTTCACAGTAGAGCCAACTTTGTTCTGTATTTTTTTATTAGCTCATTTGAGTGAAGATCAAGTGGAGCTTTAGTGATCACTTTCCGCTGTCCAACTATCCAGCATTAACTTTACAATATTGACTTCTCCTAATAAAGTACTGTGTAGAATTGAACCAAATATGCGATGCGCATTCTTAATCATGTCAGTTCAAGTTTGTTCAAATAAAGATGCACGGCCCACAGGGGGCATCGCAAAGGGTATAATTCTGTTAGCACCCACGCATTTGCTTACAGAATTAAAAAAACCTTCTGAACTACCAATCAGAATCTTTTGAACCTTGGTATAGAACATCCTTAGAGGGGTCAGATTCAGATTTGTTCGAGACAAATTCCAGGATTCATATTTGGGCTGTCTATTGGAAACTGAATTTTAACTTGGTGCAGTGAGAAGAAATTTATTTTAAAATCTTCTAGATCTACCAGTCAAAATCTCTTTATATGTGGTATACTACAGCTTTTCTTCTTTTTTTTGGGGGGGGGGGGGGGGGGCTGTGCAGATTGAAGTTTGTTCACATCAAGTCCCCAGAGTCATTACTGAACTCAATGTGGGAGCCCAAGTTTTAAGTGTAATATGATAAATATTTTTTTAAAAATCTTCTTCATTAGATCCAGGCAGAATCTTTTGCTATTTGGTGTGAAGCATCCTTAGTGTGGTGAGATTGAAGTTTGTTCACATCAAGTCCCCAGAGTCATTACTGAACTCAATGTGGGAGCCCAAGTTTTAAGTGTAATATGATAAATATTTTTTAAAAATCTTCTTCATTAGATCCAGGCAGAATCTTTTGCTATTTTGTGTGTAGCATCCTTAGTGTGGTGAGATTGAAGTTTGTTCAAATCAGATACCTTGGTTCATATTTGGGCTCTCTGTGGGAACCCTAAGTATAACTCGGTGCAAAATGGGGAAAAAAATTGATATCTTCATCTTCAAATTCCCCAGCCAGAATCATTTGATGATTAATACAGAGCATCTTCAGGCAGGTGGTGGTGGTGGTGGGGGGGGGGGGGGGGGGGGGGTGCAGGGTTCAGATTCAAGTTTGTTCAAATCAAGTCTCAGGGGGCACAACTGGGCTCCCTATGGGCCTCAAACTTTAACTAGTGCAATATGAGGAATATTCTATAAAACTCATCTTCACAGATCTACCAGTCAGAATGTTTTGATATGCAGCATCCTTGGGAGATTCAGGTTAGTTCAAATCGATTCCTTCCAAAAGGTCATATTTGGGATCCCTATGGGAGTCTGAATTTTAACTTAGTGCAATATGAGGAATATTCTTTAATAAAAATCCTCTTCTTGAGATCTATCAGTCAGAAACTTTTGATATTTGGTTTGCAGTATCCTTAGTGGGGTCAGATTTCAGAATGTTCAAAGCAAGTGCCTGGTTTCATATTGGGGCTCTCTATGGCAACCTAAATTTGAACTTAGTGTAATATGGGGAAATTCCCAGAAAAATTGTCTTCTTCAGATCAATTAGTCAAAATGTTTTGATATTTGATATGCCGCAACCTTATGAGGTTCAGATTCCAGTTCGTCCAAATGAAGTCCCTTGGGTCATATTTGGACTCTCTGTAAGATCCCAAATTTAACTTAGTGCAACATTAGGACTATTCTTTAAAAATACTTTTTCATATCCACGAGTCAAACTCTTTTGTTACATAGTATTGACATCCTTAGTAAGAGGAGATTTAAGTTTGTTCAAATCAAATCCCTGGGCTCATATTTTAGTGCAGTATGAAGAATATTTCTTCAAAGATATTCTTCCTCAGACCCTGACCAGGCAGAATCTTTTGATATATTTAGTATATAAAGCATCACTATGACTCCTAGATTAAATTTTGTTGAAAGTATTATGCTTGACTGATTTTGGTGGGCACCAGAGGGGTTTAAAATGTAACTCAGAACTCAATTTATTATTTGTTTAACTCTTTACTCAACGTAACGACTGAAAAGGGCCAGCGCTATTCTCAAAAATCGCCAATTAATTTTCATTTTTTGTCTCAAAAACATAGGTTATGACCCCTCATTGGAACGAGCTCATCAAGCTCGTTCCAATGAAGGGTCATAACCTATGTTATTGAGACAAAAAATGAAAAAAAATTGTAATTTAAGAATTCCTTTTGCAAGTGTCGTCTGCTTTTCATGTTAGGTAAAGGGTTAAATGTATTGTGCCCACATGTGACATAGCTGATTGTGGTAAACTTTACTTAGATGTAAATGCGAGTATATAAGATTAATGTTTGCTCTAACAGGGCTCACAAGACTTAACTGAGTCCCTGGGGGAGGGTCCTTTGAACTGAACAACTTTTTATTGAAAAGAAGATTTTTAGGATCTTATTTGACTTTATGCAAAAGAAATGAACTTTACCCCTATTGGGGGTTGGATAGTGTTGGGAGTTTGAGGGGGTACAGTTATTTTTTTCCCTATGCTTCAAAATGTGTTTTGAGGGGGTTTGAGTGATTTTACACATAAAAATAAATAAATAAAAAACACCCAACAGACCCTTCTCCCTTCACCCCACTCCCCTAACCAAGTTATTTTAACTATATTAACATGTGGATGCTGAATTTAACCTTAAATCCTTCTTTAACAATTTTATCAGGTGAGCATTTAAGGCCCCTTGGGGCCTCTTGTTTGAATAACCTTTTTGATTGTGTATAAGTTACACACACCAAATCATACCTTCAGAACAAATTTGAACTGTTAATTTCATATAGGTTATAGAATAATCCCTTGTAATTGAATAAAAAATATCTGGTAATCTGTTGAAGAATTTCTCTGACGTCCTCCTCATTGGAACCACGGAAGTGGAACGGTGCTTGTTGTGGTAAACAAATTCCTCTGAGATGGGCAACATGGGTTTAAACGAACGGTTGGACTTGACTTAATATCCCTGTTGTGGTTACAATTAGCCATTGTGCAGAAATATGTGACCATAAACACCAATAAATAATAATAATAATGTTCTACGACAACCACAGAATTCTGCACATTTACATTGAATTAACCACAATTATACTGAATTACCCACAATTATACTGAATTGCCCACAATTATACTGACTGAATTGCCCACATTTGTTCTGAATTACCCACATTTATGCTGAATTGTCCACATTTATACTAAATTACCTACATTGAAACTGAATTCCCCACATTTACATTGAATTAACCACATTTATACAGAATTACCCACAATTATACTGAATTGCCCACATTTGTTCTGAATTACCCACATTTATGCTGAATTGTCCACATTTATACTAAATTACCTACATTGACACTGAATTCCCCACATTTACTCTGACTTACTACATACATTTATACTGAATTACCCACATTTACACTGCATTGCCCCCATTTACACTGAATTACCCATATTTATACTGAATTACACACTTGATGCAGAATTATCCACATTTATGCTGAATTATCCACGTTTATACTAAGTTACCTACATTTACATTGAATCCCCACATTTACACTGTCTTACATACATTTACACTGAATTACCCACATTTACACTGAATTACCCACATTTACACTGAATTACCCACATTTATACTGAATTACATTTATATGAGGAGTGGTCTTTTGTTTCTGTCTGTTTCTTGAGTTATGAACCCCAAAAAACAAAGGCCAAACTGTGTAAATGTGCATAGCCCATTTACACTATGTTTGGCCTTTATTTTTGGGGTTCATAACTCAAGAAATAGACAGAAACAAACGACCATTCCCTATAATTAAACGTGAGGGGCAATAAATTTAAGCACTCTGTACTTTAAAATAAAAATCAGGTCTTATCATGGTTCCAAGTGATAACTGAATAAAAAAGGCATAGTTTTCTAAAATTCTGTTTGAAATAACGATACATTTCACTGAAACATGTTCTTGTGTCATTAAAAATTTTATTGACCAATGAACTGCGTAAGTTAAAAGGAACGCCATAGTCCACACCCACACAAAACTTCAATCTCCTTTTCCACTTGACACGAGGGTGCTGTCATTCAAAGCAATTCTGAATTAAATTTAATTCTGATTTTCACCATTTCCTGAGAAACTGAACCTAACCTAATCCCAAAGTTGTTATGAGATTGACGACGATGCCGACAGCGACCTTAAGCACTAATAAATAGATAAATAAGATAGGAACATGACCCACTTTCTGTTAATTGTATACTCTTGTTAATTGAATATTTTTCTCTGGCAAAGGGGCTATTCAATTAACAAGGTTCTACTGTACTATAATTTCCAACAAGTTTTTTGCGTGTGTTTGTTCCCACAATCCTCCTAGACCTTCCATTGAATCATCTCCAAACGGTCTGCTCAGTCCAAATGGGTTTTCCATATGGGGGAGGGCATAGTTATGAAATGGGGTAAAATGGAGTGAAAGATGCTCACATTCTGTTTTTTTCATAACTTTAACAGCATCGACTCAATTATCATGTAGCTCGGCATGTGTACTCTCCAGAATCCCACGTATCACTGTAGGAGGTGGTTCATGTGTGAGGCCCAAAGGGTGGAATGGTGTGAAAAGGGCAGAATATGTATAATATGCTTCTAGAAATGCCTTTTATTATCTCTCCCAGGGGCCGAGAGGGGGGGGGGGGCAGACTGCCCTTGCCAGGTTCGTCACGCAATGATTTATTATCGAAATAAAGCTAAAATACACCCATAATCCGTTTGGGGAGCTTTCAAAATTCAGTGGGCCAGTTTTGGGAGGTGTACCCCTCCCAAACTCCCGTATTTAATTTTATCATCTCCGCATGTGATGACGGAGCTGCTAGTGCCCTTTTCTCGGGGTCTGCCCTGAAGTGCGTCCGGCGCCCCTGATCTCTCTTGATTTCCAAGTCTGCTGAGCTCAGTCAAGACAGTGCCATTGTGGGTCCTATAAGTTTGTGAGATGTCCAAACGTTCTTGTCTCACAAAATAAAGTTGAGCGCATGCTATCACGTGTAATCCATTGTCCAAATCTATGTTTGCGCAGGTTCACACAGCATGTGTAAAGGGTGTTACAACTAACGTCAATCACCCGCCCCCTCCCCCTCATGCTAACATATTTTTTCTTTTTCGTTGTCAAGAATTATTTTTGCAAATGTATTTCTAGTCCTACCGGGTTTAACCCTTTACCCAACATAACGGACAAAACCGGACAGCGCTATTCACAAAAATCCTCATATGAGGCTCGGCAAAAACAATATTGGACTCGGCATACCGCCTCGTCCAATATTGTTTTCACCTCGCCTCATATGATACCGTATCCGCCACCTGAACGTCCTGTAACTTAGTTATAGTACCGTCCCACTATTCGGGGGCAGTGATTGGCGAATTTCATTAGCTGACATAATAAGGTTTCATATGGGGTTTGCATGTGGCATTTGCAAAACAATGAAATTTCCAGATACTTGTAGAAGGTAAGATATATAAAAATATGCATTGAATCAGTGTGTATTAAGCGTTTCGAGTTGGTGTTCGAGTGCCGAAGCTTTGTACAAAATGTACGAAAAGGGGGTGAGTCCACAAAAATGTCGTGGAATGAAATATGCAGGAAAAGGTGGGTGGGTCAAAAAATCTGCAAAATAAACATTTCCACCAGTCCTGTGTTTACGCATTCCCGCCACCCCCTGGACAGCCAGCATTGAGTGTTCCCGTGACAGGGTTCATAGAACGGACTGCCTCGAGCCTTTGGGACGTGACAGCTGTTATTTATTCCCGTTCCCTTATTCCACATTCGTTATCAATCGATTTTCGGTTGATAACGAATGTCGAATAAGGAACCGGGAATAAGTAACGGTTGTATCGTACCCTCGAGCCTTCTGAAGAACAGTATATAATCTGGTCGGTCACTGGAATATATGCATGTCTTTGTGAAACGCGAATCAATTTTCTGATGTTATTGTATTGATGTGGCGATGGGGTGGGGGGGGGGGGGGGTGGCGTGGTGTGTCTCACCCTTCCCCAATCCTGGATAAAATCTTCAGCAGTTGGAACTTCACAGTAGTATTCTCGCTTTAAGTGGGGGCGCAGATGGTTTTCTCAAAATTGGATGTTCAAATGAACGGAAACCAACCTTTCGATCACAACGGTCTGTTTGTGATCAATCATTCAAAAAATTAACTAGAACGATCTCGATAAGACCAATGAATGACAAACAGACTCCATCTACCTGACCTTTGTTTTACCAATAGATGACATGAGCAGAGAGATGATTGTAGATTTAAATTCCTTGGACAGCCAGTGGCTGGGGCGAAAAACAATTGCGTGAACATAGGTGGAGGGGGGGGGGGCCTGGTCAAGTGCCAAAAATATTGTGTAAACAGTTAACGGTTTGTTTTTTTTTCCCCTTTTTCTCTATTATGGTATCTTTGTGCCCCAAACAGTGACAAAATGTCACCAATTGACCATAAAACGCCATTTAGAAGCAACAAAAAGTAACCCCCTGTTTCAAGAACTTCAAACGATTTACATTATAATTTTTTTATGTGTTGATCAAACCAGACCTGGTATCATTTCCTGCAACGCTCTCTCAAAGAAATGATACAAGGATCTGGTTTATCAACACCGAAAAAATACAATGCAAATCGTTCTTCTTGAATTTGCGCTTCAACTTATTTCGCTGTTTTGTATGCATCTTTGTCAAAGAAAAAATGTCCTCTGTAGTGCACAAAGTAAGCAATTCTAATCATTCTGCATATACGTCTGCTCGAAAACAAAGGGTGTAACTTCCAACATTGGGGCTATACATTTGGAATTTTTACAAAACATACTGAACTATTTCTATTGCCGGAGTCAGACATTAAATTTCGAGTTGTCGCCCCTATTTTTTCACACTTGACTGCACGAGTAATAACTAAAAAGCTTCGCACCTCGCTGTGTCCCATCAATGAAGTAATTAATTTACAGACGTCTCGAACGCACAAGCACATTGGAATATGAAAACGAAATGTGATTACCAATAGTCGGCGACCATTCGTTACCTGCACATCGTATTCATATCTCGGTATACTTGTATGTTTGGAACTGAATGCAATTCACAACTTTACAGTTGGCTGTCGGTCGCGTCATCTGCAGAACTGGAAATGTACAAAATGAAAAGCAAAGACTAAAATTTGATGTGAAATGTTTTTATTATTAAAATTCAAAAACTTAAACACAACAAATAAGTAAATATTTACAAACAACTATCTTCCAAAAGCACACGCAAATCTTAAATAAGGGGATGTGAGGACTGGGAGTGGGAGGGGGTTGGGTGGCGTTCTTCATATTTTAATTTTTGAATTCTTGGTTTGCAATAGTAGAGTAAAATGCATTTGAGAACAATTTTATTGCCGGAAAAAAGGATTTTTTTAGGGCAGTTTCATTTTTTTCGGGCAAGTTTGTGTTGCCCCCAAAAATATGAATATCGCCCGAAAAAATCGATTTTCACAGTGCAACTTTACAACTTTGGCTGCCCTAAAAATTGGCTCCCTAGAATCATGTGAGTGTGTGTGGGTGCTGAACTTGCTCAAAAATATATTTGGCCTCAAAAGTGAATGATTTCCTCCGCAAATGCGAGGTAAGAACGGCAACCTTTTTACGTATTCTCTTAATACAGTAACAACAAGAACGATAGTTACCTTGCACTGAAATTTATCATTTAGAAAAAAAAACGTACAAGTTGTAGTAAAATGGGAAATAAACAACTTTTTCTCTTTTCACACACTATTTAAAGTACAAACATCTTAGCACAATATCAACAACAAAATTATGTATATATCTTTATAAAGAGCACACATATTTTTACACGTATTTACATAAGAACAAAAGACTGTTGTAGCACGTTTTTGGACACTGATGGAGTGGTACGCGGTGTAGTGGTGGGGCGGGGGTGTTTGCGGGTGCCTGCAACATACAAGGATGTACTACTGCAGCAAGGGTGCACTTTTGTAACATATATGTGTAGGGAGTCAATCGACCAATAATACTAGCTACAACGACGTGACTTATTAATATTTTTGGTCGGAAATCAAAAAAAGTCACAAGTCAAATGTTTGTATATAGATAATAATACTGGACTATTTTGAATTGATGTGGGAGTTGGTTGGGGGAATGGGGTAGTCCCTATGAGGCCCATAATAGACCATTGGCGTAGCCAGGATTCTATAATTGGGAGCCAAATCATTTTTTGATGGGGGGGGGGGGGGGGGGGGGGCAAACAATGATGCTTGTCCTCCCCTAGTCCTAACTAGGACTCTCTCTTGTCGTTACCCATCCTTCCAGTTTTCTCCCTGAAAGTGGAAGTCTAGTATAATGACCCGAGGGTCCTAGTTATGACAAGGCCTCCCCCAAGAACATTTTGCAAAATCCAGTGCTCTAAGGTCGAAAAAATTGTAGCATGTCTAGCACTATTTTGTGGGCTTTACATTATGTGAAACTTGCATTGGATCATGTTTGTTGGGGGGGGGGGGGGCGTATTTTAAGGGGCATTGGCCCTCCAAGGACCCCATGGCTACGCCTCTGTAATAAACCTGAACGGCGCACTACTATGATGTTGAGTGAATGAGTTATCCCATACTATATAAGCCACAAAAGTGCGGCTTACTAATATTTTTGTTGAGAAATCAAAAATACTAATTAACCCGGTGGTCCATCAACAGCAACTTTGCTGAGATTTCTTATGCTTTTAATCAGAAATTGTACATTTTTGCTCAGTGGAGAATCAACTCCTTGGGGGGGGGGGGGGAGTGGAATCCACACTCCGGTACTTTATATTCGTGTTTAATTAATCATCATAGCTTTTGCACGCACTCATACTCCACCCATGGTAGACTCGGACTAAGTGCGGGATTAGTACCTAGCGTCACCACAGGAGGAGCTGACTACTCCACGCTAGACCTTGCATACACTCATACTCCCATTCATGGTAGACTCGGACTAAGTACGGGATCACCGGCTTGCGGGATAGTACTCAGCGTCACCACAGAATAAGCAGACTTCGCCACGTTAATTCTTGCACACAATCATAACTATTTAATGCCCTACTAAACAAGTAATTCATCCTCATTGTGAGCCATATATCATTAGTTAACACCTCTGTCGAATGGAAACCTACAGTGGGGAGAAATAGGATTACCACAAGACCTATACAGACTATAATTTCCATCCAGGAAAATAAACCTACAACTGCACACCCACAGGTAGATTTTCCTCTCAACTTTCAATATCTGAGAAAGAGCATATGAATCGCTCCCAAGTTTTTTTTGTTAATGCACCACCGGGTAAACCCGGCGAGCCATTAATAATTTTTCTCCTTCAGATAATTTTTTTCAGTCAGTTTTTTATGAAGACGGAGTGACCGCTCTGCCATGGCTCAAGGTTTATATATTCAGTTATGAAAGAATTGAATTCATACAACTATCACGAAATGAATGAAAGGTTTTAGAGCGACGAAGGCGCGCAGGGACGATGTGGGATTTACAAATCCCTTGCAACCCGGTTAACCTTATTTTATTTCACTTGGATCACATAGGCCTAGCTTTCCTACTGCCTCAAATGAGGTCTGAGGGGGTATACACGCGATTAGAATTCCCGGCAGTTTACGTTGGAGTGATAGATTGTCAACACTCAATTCCCCAACGCCATTGAGACTATTAGAGAGTGGGTTCTATTCGGTTCCAGCTCGGCGATGGTAGAGGTTTGAGTCCCACCATGGTGGCGAGCCAGAGTATAATGTTGTGCGATGGCAAATTTGAGGGGAGAAGAGAAAAGAAAGCCAAACAGAAACGCCGGTTTGGTAGCGGCCCCGGTATATGACCATAGCGGTTACAAACAAGGAGTGGGGAAAGCTCCAGCAGTTTAGTTTTGGGAGTCATCCATCAAGCCTTCTGGGAGATAGGATACCGTATGTGATTATGAGGTATCTGGTTATTCCAGATGACCTCCCCCCCCCCCCCCCAAACAAAAAAAAAAACAAAAAAAAAAACAAACAACACCCTCTCACAGACACACACCCTCAAACCCTTAAAAGGGCTGTTAAATATTTATTCAAATGTTTATTTATATAAAATGTACACTCGTCCCCAGCCAGACAAGCTTGTTTCAATCCTTGCCTGGTGTTTGGTGCTTTCTCGTGTATGTTGCAGAAAGGTAGGTTGCACCAATTCCTCCTACGCTTTGTCTACCATTTCCATGCGTCTTCTTGATAAGAGTGTTGCAAGAAAATTTGAGAATGTTCAATTAGAAAAGTTATAGGTAGAGAGAAAGATAGATATCCGCTATTGTATATTGTGACTGTTGTGTGATTGTTGCTATGGATGGGCTAAGGGGTGTGTTTCTTTGGAGCCCACTCCCCACATGTGGAGTTGCGAAGCAATCCCCACAGACTCAATCCTAAAGATCTCAATGAGTAGCGAGACAATCCTCACTGACTCCACGCAGTTTAATTCTATTGAGGAATTTTAGTTTACTGTGGCTTATTTTGCTTTTCTGTAAAGGGTTCGGTGTTCGTTCAGCTTCGCCATTGATTCACTATCCTGGAGTATGTGGAGGGTTTTGTTATATAGATCGTATCAAACGCATTTCAGTCGCGCTTCGGCAGAGTTGCGAGGCAGCCCTCACAGTCACTATCCTAAAGTTCTCAATGAGTAGCGAGGCAATCCTCACTGACTCTACGCAGTTTAGTTATATTGTATAATTTTTTTTTTTTTATTTTCTGGAAACTTATTTTGTTTTTCTGTTTAGGGATCGGTGTTCGTTCAGCTCAACCATTAATTCACTATCTTGGAGTCTGTCAACTATCACCTATGAAGATGTACTGGTTTTATAATAATTAGAAACCTGACATTGAGTAATTGTTAAACAAAAACAACACCCACATCCAAGTTTTTCCAATTAGCTGTCAACTTCAAGTTAACCTAATTGTTCTAAACCTGTACACCGTCAGTCAGCAAAGTTATTAATTCTAAATTGTTAAAATCACATACATTGTGTTCAATGCAAAATTAAACACTTATATTAACGAGTCAATAGAAATGGTGGAGCTTATAAGTCCTTTCATTCACGTCAGTGAAGACAATATTAGCCGTGGAGAATCGTCTGTTGAAATCGCATAAATATAAAAATCACTATTTTCAAAGTGAAATGGAAACATTAAAACAAAACCATAATTGAAATATTTTTATAGAATCAAATAATTTAAAGTTTACTTTATTCCGAATGATGCACGCGGAATGCATGCTATTGATGGTTAATATATGTTTTTAACTTTAAAGCTACGCCAGTCAGCCTTTTTTCATAAATTCATAAGGAAATGCACTCAGATAAAATAAGATATTTAAAACAAAAATGGAAACATGAAGAATTTTGTCTAGCAATAAGTATTAAACGTCACTTTAAAGAGGATGCCCTAAACTATTTGACCATATGTACGCGAATTTTATTGAAAAGCAAATATGGATGAAAAATGAAGTTTTATTGCTTTCTCCCATTGACCTCTGTAGTAAATTGGATAATGAAGATAGCTCTGTTTTTCACGCATGCGCAACTAGGGGGATAGAAATAGTTGTACATGACAAAATAAAAAAAACGCAACAAATTTAAATATAACAGAAAACACTCTAGGAGAATTATATCTCGCACCTTTCATGTCAGTTCACCAGTCTCTCATGCAGTATCTCATGTGATACCGCAGTCACGTGACCCAGCTACGTCATGTTTGGTTTTCATGAAAGTCCGTGTGAGCGACCATGTTGTGACGTAATCCCATAGTGATATGTGGTCTTGGTTTTTATGGTAGCAGTTGGCTGCTATGTGACCTAAAACGCTCTAATCGGTCAGGAATATGTTCGGAGGGTGTGTTCGATTCAATGGGAGTAAATCTAATTACCCAAATACACCCAAAATTCACTCCAAATCACTAAAATCTGTCTAAAATCACCGAAATGGACTTGGCGAAGCCGTATTTTGGGTTTATAATAGTAGCACGTAATGCTATAAGACGCTTTCCTTTGTATAAAAGTACTTTTCTGGCTCGGAGTTTCCCCAAATACTTGGATACCTCGTAGAATTACCACAAACAACCCGACAAGTTTTACTCGTTCGGATTCCTTTGGAATACAATACCTAAACCTAGTGCAAGCTAGGGTACCCTACATATAAGAAACTGTATAATATGAACTTTGGTAAAACCAAGAAGCGTGCGCAACTCACAGTGTTTTTCAAATTATAATGACATAAACTTAACAAAATTTAAAACAGTGTTTAAGGGGTCGTCCAACAAAACATTTTGAGTTGTGAACAAATGCATGTACATGCTGTCTTGTAGATTTATTTCCCCCTAAAAACATATCAGACCTACATTATAATATGAAATTTAGGCAAACCTAAAAGCGAGCGAAAGTGATGTATTAGGCCTAATGTGCTGCAGGCCTACGTTTTCTGGTAAAGAATAGGGGACCAACCAAATTTCGAGATAACTACTTTTATCTGCGTTTTGATTGGAAGATATTTTCCAATCCTCTGATTGAACGATAATTTTATCATTGCTTTGCTTGGAAGATATATTTATGGCGTCGTTGTTTTCCGCAATTTAACCGATGAATTACGGAAATTACTGAGTTCATTTTTATTTTTTCACAAATAGCGTGTAGCATTTATTGTTACTATTACCAACGTTTAGTAGCCACTAAAAGAAAATACAGCAGTGCTGTGCAAAAAAGGACGATGATAATATTCCAAAGCAGTTTTACTGAAAAGGCCATATTTAAAATAATAAGACTGAGTATCACAAATGTAGTTTCATGATTCGGACCAGATTTTTATATAGGACGTTTCGCACCCAGATCTATGGACGATTCTGACCATATTTCTGGCCGATTCGGACCATACTATTGGATGATTCGGTCCATGTTTGTGGACGATTTGGACCAGGTTTCTGGGCGATTTGCCCAACAGACACACAAACTACACAAGCCAGCACAGACATACACACTTCACAAGACAGCACAGACTTGTCGTTTGAAGTAAATAGGCCTAGAGCTTTATGTGCCAATTTCAATAAGCCGTTTTCATTAATTTCACTGGAAAAAATACCGACGTACCGGTATTGTTCGTAGTTATCACAACAGATAATTCTAAGAGTAATTATGAAACTGCTAATCCTGTGCTTCTGGATTTTTGCAATACATTTTGGGTCCGCATAACGTATTTGGTCAAAATCGGCCCAGTAGTTAGCCCGTTGCTAAGAGGGAGCTCTAGTTGCTTATGACGGCACGTGGCGTCAACATTGACCTATCTGTTTTCATTTGCAATGCATTTTGGGTCCGTATTCCGAATTTGGTCAAAATCGGCCCATTAGTTAGCCCGTTGCTAAGGGGGCACTATGGTTGCTAGGGAAATCAAAAGACGTAAACTTCGATCTGTCTCTTTTCATTTGCAATGCATTTTGGGTCCGTATGCCGAATTTGGTCAAAATCGGCCCAGTAGTTAGCCCGTTGCTAAGTGGGCGCTCTGTTTGCTAGGGAAGTCACGTGATGTCATCACTGATCTATCTGTTTTCATTTTCAAAGCATTCTGGGACCGTATATCGAATTTGGTCCAAATCGGCCCAGCAGTTAGCCCGTTGCTAAGGGCGCGCTGTGGTTGCGAGGGAAGTCCCGAGACGTCAACATTGATATGTATTTTTATTTGCAATGCATTTTGGGTCCGTATACCGAATTTGGTCAAAATCGGACCAGTAGTTAGCTCGTTGCTAAGGGGGCGCTATGGTTGCTAGGGAAGTCACGCGACGACACCATTGACCTGTCTGTTTCGTTTGCAATGCATTTTGGGTCCATATACCGTATTTGGTCAAAATCGGCCCAGTAGTTAGCCCGTTGCTAAGGGGGCGCTCTGGTTGCTAGGGAAGTCACGTGACGTCATCATTGATTTATCTGTTTTCATTTGCTATGCATTCTGGATCCGTATACCGAATTTGGTCCAAATCGGCCCAGTAGTTAGCCGGTTGCTAAGGACGCGCTGTGGTTGCTAGGGAAGTCACGAGACGTCAACATTGATATGTCTGTTTTTATTTGCAATGCATTTTGGATTCGTATTCCGAATTTGGTAAAAATCGGACCAGTAGTTAGTCCGTTGCTAAGGGGGCGCTCTGGTTGCTAGGGAAGTCACGTGACGTCATCATTGATCTATCTGTTTTCATTTGCAATGCATTCTGGATTCGTATACCGAATTTGGTCCAAATCGGCCCAGTAGTTAGCCGGTTGCTAAGGACGCGCTCTGGTTGCTAGGGAAGTCACGAGACGTCAACATTGATATGTCTGTTTTTATTTGCAATGCATTTTGGGTCCGTATACCGAATTTGGTCAAAATCGGACCAGTAGTTAGGCCGTTGCTAAGGGGGCGCTCTGGTTGCTAGGGAGGTCACGCGACGACACCATTGACCTGTCTGTTTCGTTTGCAATGAATTTTGGGTCCGTATACCGAATTTGGTCAAAATCGGCCCAGTAGTTAGTCCGTTGCTAAGGGGGCGCTCTGGTTGCTAGGGAAGTCAGTGACGTCATCATTGATCTATCTGTTTTCATTTGCAATGCATTCTGGGTCCGTATACCGAATTTGGTCCAAATCGGCCCAGTAGTTAGACCGTTGCTAAAGGCGCCCTCTGGTTGCTAGGGAAGTCACGAGACGTCAACATTGATATGTCGGTTTTTATTTGCAATGCATTTTGGATTCGTATACCGAATTTGGTCAAAATCGGACCAGTAGTTAGTCCGTTGCTAAGGGGGCGCTCTGGTTGCTAGGGAAGTCACGTGACGTCATCATTGATCTATCTGTTTTCATTTGCAATGCATTCTGGATTCGTATACCGAATTTGGTCCAAATTGGCCCAGTAGTTAGCCGGTTGCTAAGGACGCGCTCTGGTTGCTAGGGAAGTCACGAGACGTCAACATTGATATGTCTGTTTTTATTTGCAATGCATTTTGGGTTCGTATACCGAATTTGGTCAAAATCGGACCAGTAGTTAGCCGGTTGCTAAGGGGCGATGTGGTTGCTAGGGAAGTCATGCGACGACACCACTGACCTGTCTGTTTTCGGTTCACTTTGTTCCAATAACACGCAGTGTTGGTTTGAAGTGAACAGCGTTTTGCAAATGCAAAACAGATAAATCACGTGACAGAATACTCCGCGGAATCGAACAACAGCGGGATCCCAACAGCCAGCCAGCAGACGATGAAATCCAATGTGCATATATGGGAACATTTAGCTTTTCGACAATTTCTGTCATTTAGTCAGCAAAGCAAACGACAGTTGAGTTTGTTTGGAAAAACTTTAATTTTGAAAAGCATGTTCAAAAAATTATTCACAGTCTGCATGGAATGATCTAAGGAGAAATCTCGCATTACATCGTTCCCTTTTTAGGGGGCGTCATTCGATTGTTGGCTTCTGAAAACGAGAGCTGGGGTTCCCCATGTTTTTACTTCCGGTTTCCGGTTTAGATTGGATGGCATAGCATTCCTTGGTTTTTCCAATTTCACGTACACGTTGTCTATTAGGCTTGCTTCAAAGCAGCCCTTCGTGCTGCTTTCGCGCGCGCTATTAATCGTAACGAGATGTGCTTATGTGTTAGTACACATTGTGTAACGATGTGCATAGATTGCGTGGGCGCACAACACATGTAGCACATAGGCACATACGGGGATTTGCGGACACTTATAACGTACTAATGTATCATTTGAGGATACCTTTTATAGGATACTTGTCTGAGGATATCCCGTCAAGCCATGTCGCAAGGTATGAGAGGAAGGGTAGTAGGATATCCCTTATATATGTGTACACATTGTGCACTAGCACACAAACACATCTTGAAAAGTCAGAATACTTTATAGTATAAGTCATGACATAGACAGAGCAGGCCAAGGAGGGGAGAGAATAAGCTACAGAATAGACCAGGATAGGCAGACGCATGGGATTTCAGCGAAATATGAACTAGTAAAACTTGTCTGGTTGTTTGTGGTAATTCTCCGAAGTATCGAAGGAGTTGGGGAAATCGAGCTAGAGAGAGGTACTCTTATACAAAGGAACGCGTCTTATAGCATTACATGCTACTATTGTAAACCCATGTCCGTTTCGGTGGTTTTAGACAGTTTTTGGTGATTTGGAGTGAGTGCCGGTTCTATTTTGGGTAATTAGATTTACTCTCGTTGAATCGAGTAGACCCTCCGAACATACCCCCGTCCTATTAGAGGGTTGTAGGGCACATAGCAACCACGTGCTACCATAGAATCCAAGATGGCGTCCTCCAGAATACAAAATGGATGATGGAAACACGTGTCACCCTAACAGCACGCGCTGCGCATACGCACTGACAACACGTATCACCATGGGATGACGTCACAACATGGCCGCTCACACGGACTACCATAACTAGCAGACATGATGTAACTGGGTCACGTGACTATGCTGTCACATAGGATCCTGCACGAGATCCTGCTGAATTGGCATGAAAGGTGCGAGACATACTACTGCTGGGGAAATGTCCACTTTTCATAACAAAAATGTCCACTTTTCATAACAGAGGTCTGGAAAAAATGCCCATCCATCATGTATGGGATAATAATGTCTGCCTGGGGAAATGTCCGCTGAGAAATGTCCGCGCTACAAAGAAATTATTAGCGCTTCAAAATTGCACGTCTTTTACAATATTACCGGTAATGATTTACTTTATTTATTTATTTGTATTCACGGGTAGAAAATATTTTTCGGGAAATACATTTGTAAACATTTTCTAACCTTGGCACCAATTGGGAAACAGTTTCCCCAATAAAACAAAATAGCAGTTGAGGGGTGCACACATTTCAGAAAACATTGTTAGTCACATCAATAATTTTAGAGTTATATCCCTTTAGTCTCAGATTCGATTCGATGTGCATGGCCGAATTCATAATTGCTCTGTTGCCATTCCCTGCAAAGATGTTTTTACAAAATCGTTGCGTCATCGTGTTTAATGTGAGGAAATCTCTGTGATGACGCCTGGGGGTGCAGTGGTACAACATTTTGGGCATTTTGAGTTGGTATGTTCAAACCTAGCACGGTGGTTCATACTGATGAGTTGCATTTTGACATTGGTGGTAAAGCGAAAAACCTCAAAACATTCGATGAATCAGTGGACTGAATACTATCATAATACTATCATATTTGAAGAATGAAGATATGTCATAATTACCACCAAAGCTGTTCAAATCAAACCCTCGGGGGGTTGGGGGGTATACTTAAGGGGGCCACGGGTACGGGATTCTACATTTTAGGCCGAAAAGGACGAGATTTTGGGGGAAATCTGACCGACAACTGTAAGGTCGAAATGCTTCCACCGGGGACGGATCAAAGAATTATTAGGGTGGAGGGGGGGGGGGGGTGGCAGGAATCAAACCCAAGTCGTTGAGGGAATCCTGGGTCGCCAACTCTCATCAAAGTGTTAGATAATATATAGTGTATCGTGGAATTCTTTTTTTGAAATGCTTTCTGCATCATTCATGACCTTTTCCTTACACATGCGGTTACTGGTATTTGGAGAAATTAGGGCTGTAATGTATGTAAGGATGAATACAAAGATTATAATACTTGATTATGCCCACATGTATGCACTGTTGGAAAACTTTACGGCGGGAGGGGCGTACGCCGGATCACTACCCACCTGAACCCAACATGGCCATGAGTGTCTCCGGCAACTGTGATTAAAGGAGGAGAGGTGGGTGCGTGGTACATCATATTGCCGAGGGATCCAGCGTCACTGATATCCATTGGATGTTGCCTACGCCTGCAAAGTAGAATGGTACATCATAGCACTATCTCAAAATAAATGGTATATGTTGGTATTCTGTTATAAAGGGCGCTTTCTAAGGCATTCGCGGCCATTTTCTTGTGCATAAAGCTACTGACATTGGGAAGGCTCCCCCCCCCCCTCCCTTTCCTGTGGAACATTTTTCAGCAGCCCCACTGAGTTACAGTACGCGGCAGGCGCCGCGAAACGATTTTCAAAGTGTGGGGGCTGGATCGGGCGATGGATGGTCGTCGGTATGACGGGCCGACCATGGTTCGGCCCGTGGTACGAAAATTTTCAATTCCAGGGTCCCAAAATCCCCATTTCCATGCATCTGAGCGGATATTTTGAGATTTTTCAGGAGATGAATTTGAAAGATTTCACACTTTGACAGCCGGTAAAAAACGTCGGTAAAGCATACAGGTGAGGTCTATTTATCAGCTTTGGTCTTAACGACCAAAGCTGACAAATAGACCTCACCTGTATGCTTTACCGGACGTTAACAACAATTACAATGTCTGTGGATTATCTTGTCTGGGGGTGGATTTGGTACTTGTATGTCTGTTAGATTACAATCTATTTCAGTTAACCGATTTTTTAACAGACTGTATGCATTTTAGCGTTTGCTGCCACTTACTGCAAAAAATGATCCGAAATTCATCGAAACTGAACCAGTACGAGAGAAACATAGCTGGCGCACATATGGGGGGGGGGGGGGGGGGGGGGGCTCTGGATCCGCCCCTTGTTTCACCAGTCATTGGTTGTGTTAAAATATATGTATACAAAAAACATGGCCCGGCAAAAAAGTGGGGAGTCTGAACCCCCCCCCCCCCCCCCCGGTTCCGCGGGAGTGAATTGTCAACGATTCAGTTGTAAATAGGGGGTACCAGAACGAGATGCACACCTGGATTTCGACCACGTCTCAGTGGAAAGAAATATAGAACTGTCAAGGATCTTTTCAAGGAAATGTTCATGCAAATTCTTGGATCTTTGTATAGATTTATTTCATCTTTCTTGTTTTGTTTTGGTTTCTTTTCACCAGTCCTCATACTTTTATTCCAAACAAATATACTACTCGAAGTTTGGTAAGCACCACATATTTGACACATCATTGTGAAATTTTCTTGTGATACATTTGCGATATTTTTGGTGGATATGATTGAGGAATGTATTGAGATGGCCCCCAGTGTTTACATAAGCTCTCTTGACAGGCAAACTGTTCGTGACAGTCATAGAAAGCATGTACCCCTTGATTTTCATGATGTTTTCGTGTACTGTCGACATGTACATGCGATGTGTGGGGTATTCAGTCTTCATTTCATCACACAACCCTTGTGATTTAATGATTGAATATGGCGAATGCAAATGTTAGAAGACATTTGTCTGAAGCAGAAAACTGGCGGGCTGTAGGGATGGGGGAACAAAGGGCTACCCATCGTCAGGATGGTGAAGCCCTTGTTGTGCACCATACGGTGATCACCAGAGCCTGGGCAAGATTTCAGCAATATGGCACACCAGTCAGGCGACATGGTGGTGGCAGAGACAGGGCAACATCTGCAGTTGAAGACCGGATTTTGATAATTCAGGCCCGTAGGAACCGCTTTGACACAGCAACCCAGCTTCACAGTGACCTTCGGAATGCATACGGGGTAAATGTTTCGACGCAGACTATCCGGGCAAGGTTGCACGGAGGCGGCCTATGATCGAGACGACCATGTATTCGCATTCAGCTGTTTCAGAACCACCGCCAGGCACGATATGAATGGGCCATGGATCACGTAGGATGGACCAGAGATGATTGGCGACCTGTCCTTTTGACAGATGAGTCAAGGTACTGCCCAGACAACACAAATAGGCGTTTTAGGGTATGGAGAAGACCAGGAGAGCGATTCCATGCAGCCAACATTGTTGAGCATGGCCGCTATGGTGGATGGTCAATAATGGTCTGGGCGGCATCAGCTGGGATGGACGTACAGAGCTCAGTGTCCTCGACAGTGGTACATTGACTGCACAGTGGTATATTGATGAGATCCTGGATACCCACGTCAGATTGTATGCAAGTGCAGTGGGTGATAGATTCATCCTGATAGACGATAATGCCCGTCCTCATGTTGCCCATGCTGTCCGGGAGTACCGACAGAGGGAGGGGATGGGGCGTATGGACTGGCCAGCAAGATCCCCTGACCTCAATCCAATCGAGCATGTCTGGAATGAGTTGCAGCTTGCAATTTCAGTCCGTCCAGTCCAAACAAGAAATGTTCTGGAGCTTGGCGCCATGCTGGTCCAAAAATGGAACAACATCCCACAAAGGACCATCTCGAACCTGATTGGGAGCATCAGAAGGCGTTGCCAAGCTGTAATTAACAATAATGGCTCTCATACTCGATATTGAACCCATATCAGTTCGCTCCATCAACTTTTGGCAAATTTGAAAAATTTCCTCTTTTACCAGCTTTTACCAATAATATCCATTTTCCATGGTTATCGTATTCAAAAGTTAAAAAATAATGTCAAACACAAACAAAATCTTAATTTCTGTGCTTAAATCATTAAAAATATAATTAAGTAAAAAATATATATGCTTTTCATAACAATATTTCAACTAAAACGTAAAACAGGTAGTTGGATATACTTGGAGCTTAGCAAGCTTTGAGTAGTATAATATTACACCTTACACTGATCTATGAGAGGATCTTTTAGACAGCTTCCCACGGACCTGTGTAAGGTAGACTGCAGGGACTTTTCCTGTGATACATAAAATACATTTTTAGCAACAAAATACCAAATATTTATAGGAATGTATTTTGGAATGCATTTTGACCAAAGCAAATCATCTGGACCTCCCTCGATACACACGCCTGTACGTGTAAAAAGTCAATTTTGTAACTCTGTGACCTTAACCTTTGATCTCTAAAACAATAGGTGTTAGCGAGTATCAAGTATAATTCGTGTAGGAAGTTTGATATTCAAAGGTGTGGTTGTTTTGAAGAGTGGGGTTCTAGAGTATAAAGCCCTATCAACGTTGCGACTGTAGTCAGTGTGTGTGAATAGTGGTGTTTTTGACAAAAGCGCTTGTGGGCAATATCTGTCATTAACTGTACGCAAACATACGGGACGAAAGCATGGTTTCTGTCAATGGACATCAGGTTGGAACCCGGAGGTCCAGTTGCTGAATCTTTGCCCGAACGGCTAGCATTTTCTCTATATGGTATAGATGTTGCTTGGGTGGAAATTCACTTTGTGGATATGTTAGTATCGTTCTCTTCGCAGCGTGAGAATTTCAAAATAATGCCCGGTGGTTGCAGATAGTAGTGTTTTGAGGCACATATATTAACATTGTGGGCGATGTATGTTGCTCGGAGATAGCACAAACTGTTGGTCCGAATCTCCCTATGAGTCGTCACCCCATATCTCTCTTATCCAGGATATTTGGGGACTACTACTTGTCGTACTTGAGTACTTGGGGATCACAGGTTTCAGTTTCGAGAAATTCTCTCATCAAGAAATCATCTTCATCTGAGTTTACATGATTATTTTGCTATCATTATGTTCTCAGGAGTCATTAGACCAAGTGGGATACTGTTGGAAGGTCATCATCATTCGGAGTACCATAGCATCTCCTATGTGTGTGTGTGTGTGGGGGGGGGGGGGGGGTATCTTAAGACGCCCTAAATCACATCCCTATCGGCCTCTTCTGTGTATCAAAATACCACATTCTGTTGCACCCTCTTATAGCTCCTCTTTATAACATCTGACTATGCTCATAGAGTCCCGTATCCACCGTAAGACGATGCGAGTGCCATCCGAAATTCTGCACAAGGGGCGCAGTGGCTCAGCGGTCACTGCATTGGACTTTAAGCAGAAAAAGGTCCACGGTTTGATCCCCGTGAGGGGTAACTGCGCTGTGTCCTGTGTCGATGTGTCCTTAATCCCGATTGCCCACGTGGGGGCACGTGAAGCTGTTACAAAGGCGTACTAAACGCCGATGGGGCACTTGTCTTTAGCAAATACTAACCCTGCTTGTGTGGAGTTAGCATGATTCGAAGTCTGACAGATATTCATCGCTGCTCGGTGGTTCTCTCCGGGTACTCCAGCCTCCTCCACCCGCACTGCCCGACACTAGGTGACCCTGGCTGTCAAAAGTGTCGTTAACACCCAATACAAAAAAAATCTGCACAGATGGTGAACGGAAGTAACGCCACAGGCGCCAACTGTCACCATTGTCGTTCGATACCACATGTCATTGGTATCGATTTGTGATGCAACGGGTGCCACCTGGTACAATATCGATTTATGACGTCAAGGATGACACCGCCCTTATCGATTGATAACGTCTAGGTTGATTCATCCCATTTATTACCTCTGTCACCCGATGGCTTCCAGCGTCACACAAAACGAGGTTGTCCCATGGACGATGATGACTCCAAATCAGAGGGATATTGAAAGAGTGATAATTATGATTAGATAAAAGCGGTTCCAGTTCAATAGTCAATTCGGTTTATGTTTATGAAGATCATAACGGACGATTTCAAAAGAAAGCGAAACATCTCACCAGTGAAGTTAGTATTAATCCTTTAACAAACACGAAAAGCAGACGACGCTCGAAAACAAAATTCTTGAATAACTAAATATTTTCATTTTTGCATCAAAAACATAGGTTATGACCCTTCATTGGTACGAGCTAAATGAGCTCGTTCCAATGACGGGTCATTAGCTATTTTTTGAGACAAAAAATGAAAATTGAATGTTAATATTTGTGAATAGAGCTGACGGTTTTTGCCGTTATGTATTATTAAAGGGTTAACGAAAAAAGCAAGAGAGGAAGCGAGGGAATTCAAACGGAACATTATTTTTATAGAAATACAAGAAAATATATGTCTTATGCATCACCCGAATAAAACTCGTCAACATCGACGTATCAAACAAGCTTTTACCACCCTTGTGAACGAACTATATCGATACATGACAAAATACTCGTTTTTAAGCAGTGAATATTCCAGATCTGTGGAACACCCGCTGTTAGGCCCTTGATATAAGAAGCAAGGGCGGATCCAGGGGGCGCCCCCGGCGCGGGACCCGCCCCCTCCTTTTTTTGTCAGAGCCATGTCATAATACAGCATTGAGCAAAGTCTGAATTCACGAATTTAGATGATCACGCATGCTTGTACAGTTATGGCGGCCCGTTTTCTAGCAACACTGGCATAACTATAACTTTTAGGCCGTACAGAATATGACAATGTCACTGATTTAGATCTCATAAAATGCCTTGTGTGGTCACAAGTTTATTCAGTATATGGGCGGTAATTAAGTGTTTCTGGTGCCTGGGATGCCTAGCGATCGCTTATGGCGATCTCTAGTGATCGCTACTAGCGATCACCAGTGACCATCTCCCAGTATGAGGATGAGAGGGCTGTGAGTAGAGGCCCCATTGAGTCCTCACTTCATATCCCTCACATCGATATCTCACTCCCAACAATCACTAAAGATCACAGATATCCCAGAGTTGACTGGATAAGAACCAGATTAACTCCAACAGCAAGTCACCACCAGACATCGTAAGGCTGCGAATTATAGAAATGTCACTCTAAGATATCATATAGGATGTATAAATCGGAGACCAACATTTAAACGTCTGGTGGACGTTGCGGTTTGCTATAGGTGTATTGATTTTACTTGGCTTTGACGCACTGTTATTTAGTGGGGTTTTACGACACTTTCAACAGCCAGGGTCATATCGCGTCGGTGGAGGAAGCCGGAGTTCTGGGATAGAACCGCCAAACAGCGGCGAGTATCTGTCAGACTCTCCAACGAACTGACCTGAGTTCGCATTGGTTGGAGGCGTGTGCACCATCGGCGTGCCATACGTCTTAGCACACTTTGCCACCGTGTTCCCACATAAGCAATCCGGATTAAGTGTCTTGCTTAAGGACACAAGATGAGTGACACAGACCCGGGTCGAACTTTTGAACCCTCGGTCTCAAGTTCGACAATGTATGTAATGTGCCACCGCGCTCCGCTATGGAAACTCTAACCGATATGGAAAACAGTAACTGCTACGGACTCAGAACATCCTCCGCTCCATCCCTAGAAGTGGTCACCCACCTCATGGGAGGCGAGTGTTGGTCCTGCGCCCCGCCTCTTCCCCTTTTTATAAGCGTCTTATAGAGCGCATTATGTAGAGCACATTTGTGTCCCAGCCAAATAGGTTCCAATGCAGGCCTGCCCCCGAACCAGAGAAGTTCGGGTCTTTCTATGGGTGGTCCCCGCAAGGGGCCGTTGTTGTCGTCTGTCCAAAAAACACATCCAACTGTACAACCGAAAAATTGATTAAAACAGCATGCGGCAGATTATACATGCCAATGATGGACCACCATCGCTCCATGATTCATCTTCGATGTGGCAGACTATACTTGCCCGAGAAAAACACTACAGCACCTTCGTGGAGAGGTAGCACCTTTGTGAGAGGATCCCACTTGCTCTGGTCCTCACCCGAGGATTCAGTCAACGACCTACACAAAGACAACCCAACAAACCTGATCATCGAGCATGGGACATCTGCTGAGTACCCGAACCTTTTCCTCCTTCAACGCGCCTTGACATGCACCTACCAGATCTTATACAGTCACAGAGGGTCGAACGAGGCTTGCCCCACAGCGTCCCTGCGCTCGAAACCATTTCACCCCCATCTAATTCAACAGTCGTGGTTGACACTTCTGACTTCAGAGCGTGCACACCTAATTAGCATGGATTAACTGCCGAAGAAAATTAAGGACACTTTGACGGTGCTGGACGCTAGCTCACTTCTTAACTGAGATGTCCATGTTGAGAGTGGCTGCGTCCAGCTCACCATGATGTATAAAGATGAAACCCACCTCTGAGTGTGGTAGCACCTTTCGCGGGCCTGCTCGCACTGGTCCACACCAGAGGAAGGGTAAGGGAGTGAGTTCACCAACCACCACTGAAACAACAAAAAGAGCAGAGATAAAGAAACCGAGGAAGAAGGAGAAATCGCCGGCAACCCAACACCGGGACACCAGGCGAATGGAGGAGTGGAATGAAAGGAAGAGGACTGAGACCGGGAATCAGGAGATGGAAAATGTAATCACTGTCAACTCACCTCCAAGGCCTGTATCACCAATCCCAAGTCGTACCTCTTCACCAAAGAGGTCGGAGGGAGAGGAGAAGCAGGCAGTGGAGGCAGAGGAGATGGAAGTCGCTCAATCCGTACCTGACTCTCCTATAAACCTCAACCAATCCGGCTTCAAATCCAGTTCAACATCCGAGCATGAAACTGCAGATGAAGATCCTAGATGGACGTGCCATTGAGCGCCTCGGCGAACTCAAGCTGGAGTTTGATGGTACTGGCGATGATATTTGGAATACCTAAAATCAACCCAGAAGGAGTGGGCTAAGGATACAACCTACGACGTCCTGATCAACAAGGACACTTGAAAGCAGCAAGGATCCGCGACCCGTTCTTCCACAGATGTCTAAAACGTAAAAACTTGGAAACAACATCTGTCAAGCCTTCTCCATCCCAGCCACCTCATTCCAAGAAGAAGACGCACAAACGGAGCAAACGCCACTAAACCCGAACACTTCCTCCTTTGACGCGCCTAGACATACTGCCAAAACTTAACCTACTGTTAAAGAGGGGCGAAAGGGGATTGCCCCACACCGTCCCTGCGAGATTTCTGCGCGCAAAAAAAACGTTTGATGTGAATTCAACAGTCTGGCTATACCGGCTGAAAGAAGTACGGTTGGTTATTCCGCCGCTAAATGTAAATAAATGTGGTAGACAAGCGCTTTGAGTGAGCTAATTATCCCCACAGTATACGCTTTACGACAAGTGGACGTTGCTTGGGCCCAGCAACAGGTCATTTGCTGTTGAGCAGCCCCTGGCCTATGCCCATACCCTCGTAACACTGTCCGCACAGTGATAGCCTTTCACCACAGTCGCTTCATACCAAGTCTGCCTTACTGTATGTCATTTCACACAGAACTTGTGTCAGTCATTTCCCCTAGTAAAATTTGACTGTCGCTATCCCACACCATGGTAGGATCGCCGAATGATTGTGTCGGTTTCGATCGGGTCACTGGTTGGAGTGCTTCTGGTATAGGGTCACTGTTGGGAGCAGAGGGAAGTACGACTGTGCCACTCTCGGTCGGGCGACTAGTTGGAGGGCTTCTGAGATAGTGTCAACGTTGGAATCAGGGGTGGCGCTACGGTGTCGCTAGGTCGGGCCACTGGTTGGAGGGCTTCTGAGATAGGTTCACCATTGGGAAAAGAGAGAGAGAGAGGAGGCTCTGTCGCAGTCGGTCGGGCTACTGGTTGGAGGTCTCTGCCAACTCTAGTCGACTGTCTATGTACAGTTCGCATCGCTTGTATTGCTAGGGCTTCTGGACGGGGCAGCGACTGTGGTGCTCTCCATCGGACTACTGGGAGACCAATGAGGTCTATGAGGTGCTGCCTCAATGAGGTCTCTCCTTATTAACCCTCACATCCTCATCTCGCCAACCCCCAACAAGCACTAGAGAGCACCATCGGCAATCACTAAGCATCCATAGTGATCGCCACTGGCGATCACCAATAATCATCTTCCCTATGAGGATGAGAGGCATGTGAGGAGATGCCCAAATGATGCCTAACCTCATAGCCCTCACATCCCCATCTCGCCCCAACAATCATTAGATATCGCTATTGCCAATCAGTAGGGATGTCTGTGATCTTTAGTGATCGTTGGGAGCGAGATATGGATGTGAAGGCTATGGGGTGTGGACCCAATGAGACCTCTACTCACAGCCCTCTCATCCTCATACAGGGAGATGATCACTGATGATTGCTAGTAACGATCACTAGAGATCGCCATAAGCGATCAATAGGCATCCCTGGTGATCGCCATTGGCGATCACCAGTGATCATCTCCCCGTATGAGGATGTGTGTGTGGGGGGGGGGGGGGGGTGAGGAGAGGCTTCAATGCGGCTAGTACTCATAGACCTCTAATCCTCATCTCGCCCCCAAGGATCACTAGAGATCGCCATAGGCGATCACTAGCCGTTTCTTGTCATTGCCACTACTGTCAGTGGTCATCTCTACAAACAACACACATTGACAGCATTTGGTTAAGACATTCAGATACAATTTGCTATTAATGACTGTATAATACAATTAATTAGTTTGATTGCTCTGCTTGAAAATATTTTTATTACATTTTGCAACGTTTTTCCAGTCGATATAGTTACATTTTGTAACATTTATTATATTTTGCAACGTTTTTCCAGTCCAAGTAGTTGCATTTTGTAAGAAAACTTCGGACATATACGAAACTCACTCAAATACACGTAGAAATGCGCATAACATACCCGAAGACAGTCGTAGAATCATTGAGATACAAATTTATTTTAATAGTTGTATAATAACATGAATTAGATTCTGATTTCCCCTTTAAAAAAACTGCCTCTTCGAAAAAAAAGTTTATTACATTTTGCAACGTTTTTCCTGCCCACGTAGTAGCACTTTGTAATAATTATTACATTTTACAACTTTTATTACAAAGTGGGTTGTAACCTACCATTATGTGGGCACATCAGTAACGATCCAAAAGTGCAATCAGATATCATTTTTTTATTTCTCTGCTTGTGCCGACTACCTGTGGCCGAGATGCTACGGCAGAGCTCTATTTGATACTCATTTTTCTCCGTCGATCCAAACCAACAGGATGATATAATATATATCCATAAATAAAATATGCCTATCAACTTTATCGATCTATTTTGTATGCACTTTTTCACACGCAATAGAGCAAAAGTGCTTATATACTGAGTCAAAAAAGACAGTATAATAAACTTCGAGAAGCAATCTGTTTTAGTATTATCGACTTTAATCTCAAACAAATTATTGTAAATTCATATTTCGAGTCTAGCTGTATGAATTTGCATAATTTCATGTTCTTACTGTTGTCCGCGTCACGTCAGGACGTCGCAATTCAGACATGGGGTGAAATGAAAAGTTCACACATGCAGTCAATAGCGTGTAGGTCCACCATTTGCCTCTTGGATGGCAAGACATCGACGGCGTATGGGCCTGGTAAGTCTCTGGATGTCACCCTGGAGTATTGCGTTCCACTCCTGCCTTAGAACATTATGTCGTTCCCGACGGTCCAGTTAATCCCAAAGATGCTTGATTGGCGACAAATGGCGAAAGTGGGGACCAAGGAAGAAATTCAATGCTCTGCTCCTCAAGAAAGTCACGACAGATACGCGCCACGTGACATCGGACATTGTCTTGCTGGAATAACTGCAATCCGACGTTAGCGTTGAAAAACGGGACAACAACAGCGTTAAGAATTTCATCCCTATATCGCTGTCCATTCAGATTACCATTGATGAAGATCAACTGCGTTCGATAGTGCAAGGAAATCTATGCCCAAACCATTACACGACCCCCGACGAAACGGTCGCATTCCCGTATGCAGGCATCAGAAAACCGTTCTCCTCGTCGGCGATACACTGTTGCCCTACCATCAGCGCGCCGTACAAAAAATCGTGATTCATCACTAAAAAGAACTGTGCTCCAACTCTGGCGAGTCCAGCGAACACGCTGACGTACCCATTCCATTCTGACGGTACGTGACGTTGGGTAAGGATTGGTCCGTGGTATGGACGCCTACTTCGGATGCCGTGTTCAGCGAGTCTGTTGCGGACAGTTTGTGCACTGATTCTTTTGTTAGTTCTTCCAGCAGTTATTGTTGCTGTCCTCGTCGCCGGAAGGAAGCGATCCCGCAAGTGAGATGTCCTGATGTGTCGGTCTTGTGCGTGGGTCCTAACTCTTGATCGACCTGAACGCGGTCTTCCAATGAGACGATAAGTAGTGGCCATAGTGACTCCGAACTCAGCAGCGAGCTCATTTGGAGGTATCCCAGCCTCAAGCATACCAATGGCACGCAACCTCTGATTTTCTGTTAACCTTGGCATTTTTAAAATGTCGGAAGACAAAACTAGCATGTTTTCTCAATAACCCAGGCTCTCTAGTACAACATAACACAAAGAAAATCGTCGGTCACCCATTCAATTTGACATTCTCGGGTAGCACGTGCTATTTTGAAATCCGTAGCAAAATTGTATACGGATGGGTGGACAACAACAACATGTCATTAAATATGTCATTAAACTCTTTGCACGACTTCTTGTCCACAAACATGCAACATTAGAACTATTATATTTCATCCTTTATGCTATTTTTTCACATTTGTTTCTATTATACATTCTCTTTCACTCAGTATATTATAGATCCTAAATTTCACATAATATTTTCGTGATGCAACCGCAGAGCTCTATTTGATTACTTGCTCTTTTTCGAAATTTTCTCCACCGGTCCGAACTATGATCGCCCTGGCGGAGCAGGTGATTGTCGATCCCCAATTAGCACACTTCCCTAACAGAATTTCTGTCTAAGCGCCTGATTGAAGGCTGGCAAATCTACGGGTTCCCTTCCTTTGTAAGCCGGTGTAAAAGGAATGGAAGTCCGTAGGAACGTTAGTCCCTCTGGACTATTATTCCGCGGAATTATAGTCCTAGGTCTAACATTTCTAGGAATAGTAGTCCGGCGGACTACTATTCCTAGAAATGTTAGACCTAGGACTATTGGAATAATAGTCCAGAGGGACTAATTTTCCTACGGACTTCCATTCCTGTTACACCGGTATACCTTTCTTTACCATTTTATTATTTTCTGTAACATCATTTTCTTCAACGCAGGTAGAGCTGTTTATCCGTCACCAATTTTTGGTGCATGTTCAATTTCATTGAGTGCAGATACGCATGCCTGATTTATATCGTCATGAAAATCGATTTTCAATAAATATATCTCCCTTCAAATTATTAGACGGGCTAGGAAGATCTAATTAGTAAGGAAGTAATTGTTGAGAAACCACATATGACGTCAGTCGAAAATAAAGTCGAGTTGCCTTTTGTTACTTTTAACCCTTTACCTAACATGAAAAGCAGACGGCACTTGCAAAAGGAATTCTTGAATAACTATTTTTTTTTCATTTTTCGTCGCCAAACATAGGTTATGACCCCTCATTGGAACGAGCTCGGCGAGGGGTCATAACCTATGTTTTGGAAGCAAAAAGTCAAAATATAAAAAAAAATGAATGGCGTTTTTCTTGTAGGTAATAGATTAATACAACATAACCCATCCTAAATAGGACAGATAACGTAAATTCCCCCTACTGAAATTATGCAAATATCAACCAGTTGTATTTTGTTTAGCCAATCAAAGTGTCCAGTTTTGAAATTGACCAATGAAAGCTCCCAACTCTAATTATGCAAATTATGAAAATGTGGGGTCATAACCTACGTTTTTGAGACAAATAATGAAAATTAATTGGCGATTTTTGAGTATAGCGCTGGTCGGTTTTGGCCGTTACGTTGGGTAAAGGGTTAATAAACGAAAACAACAGACAGCTCTTGGAACGGTCTGTTGTTTTCATTTGTTAAAACTTACAAAGGCAAACTTGGCTTTTTTATAGCAAGCTAATTAATAATAATAAAAATACATAGTTTTTTATAGCGTAAAATCACATGATAGGTGGAGCGCGGTGGCTCAGTAGGTAGAGGTGCAGGCTGCAAGCCTAGAGGTCCTCGGTTCGAATCCCACCTGCGGCAACCGCGTTGTGTCCTTGGGCAAGACACTTCATCTCCACTGCCCGCGTGGGGGCACGGTGGCGTTGTGTACTTAGGCGTACTGCAAGTCTATGCTGCACTTGTCTTCAACCAATGCTAACCCTGCTTGTGTGGAGTTAGTATGTTGGGGAGCTGACAGTTGCCCGCCGTTGCTCGGTGATTCTCTCCGGGTACTCCGGCTTCCTTCACCCGTAAGACTGTCACGGTCATGATTAGCCAGTGTGCATAAATATGGGACCTTAAACGCCAATAAATAAATATTTAAATCACATGATTGTGCACTAAAACGCTTTACATGGAAAATAAATACATATTTGAGCCGCATACTAAAAGTATTGAAGTAAACAAAAACTGATCAAATTAGGTAGCTGAAACTTCGAAGGCCTCTTGGAAGAGATGGGACTTGAGTTTTATTTTGAAGTCGTCTAAGCTTATAGAAGTCGGGATTTGTGCTGGTAATGAGTTCCCGAGTCGTGGACCCACGAAGGAAAAGTATTTACCAAGGTGGAACGGGTAAAGGGAACAAGAAGTCTGAGCTGTTTGGATGAACGGAGATTCAATTTTGATGATTGAACAGTCAAAAGATCCTGACGGTATTGTGGAGCCATCAATGAACTTAAAGATCAACACCAAAACTTTGAAAGTGATACGTTGTTAAACAGGGGGCCAATGTAGCTTGTGAAGCAAAGGGGTTATGTGATCATAGCGTCTGGATCCCGTAATAACACGAGAGGCAGTGTTTGTATTTTTTGCAGCTTTGCGATGAATGATTGCGGTAGACCTCCAAAAAGAATTAGTGAAATCCAAATGTGCAGCAATAACGGTGTGAACAAGCCTTTGCAAAGATTTTTGAGTCAAATAACTTCGAAGATGTCCAAGATTTCTGATGTGCATAAAACAGCGCTTGCAAATTGGATCTATACTTGCTTCCATCGAAAGACGTGAATCAAATATTACCCCAGTGTTGCGAGCACTATCTGATACTATTTGTTTTGTGTTGCCAATTTCTATATATTTAATTTGAAAATCAGAAGGAATTTCGGTGCGAGACATAACCAACACTTATGTCTTATCGTCATTCATTTTTAACCTTTGACTAGCCATCCAATTTCGCACCTTATTAACACAGTTTTGCATTATCTCCACTGACTTCAGCGAATCAGACTCACTAAGTGCATTCAAAGACACACACAGCTGAGTATCATCGGTACTGGTATTGAATGCTTCATTCCTTAGAAGCAAATTCCTCAAAGATAATCCGTCATTTAGAATAGCTATCAGTATCACACTAAGTAACGCCCACTTTGGCTGTTCGTTTAGCGAAATTGCGTTTTTACAGTAATTTGCAAGACTTTATTCTTCCCAGGAAAAAAATTAGGAAATGTTACCTCCTTGGCTGTTATATTAATGGAAAGGATAGTACCTGTATTGTATGTCACCAGGGCTCAAAATAAGCGGTGTCGCGTCGCTTTTTGCTATGCAAAACTTGCAAAAAGCCACACAATGTTCAATTATGTGTAGCATTTTGCGATACAAGATAATCAACTTCAGCCTATTAGGCTGCAGTTGATTATCTTGTATCGCAAAATGTAAATGAAAATTTGCAAACAAATTTGAAAACTAGTTCACTGATGCTTTGCCTCTGATTGTGGAACATTCCATGCATAACTCAGATTAACTCTCCATCAAGCATCATTAGCAACTTCATATGTAAGATGAATTCTATTGGTTTAAATTCTTCCTGTTTTTACAACATTTTGCATAAAATGTACATTAAAAATAACTTCAAGCCCATCAAATTAAAAATCCCAACTTCCATTTTGAGAACTCTATTGAACAACCAAGACGCTATTTGAAAATATCCAAGTCCAAGCAACCCTTAAAGGCAGTTCAGTTGAAAAAAAAAACATAGTAAATGTTTCATGTGTTGCAGATCATTTGGAAATGCCCAGAAATGGATGGAAACTATTCTATCTACTTAGAAGAATTCAATACAAAACAGCATAACATAACTCTGGTATACAAAAATAGCTCTATGTAATTTTTACAAAATGCTATTCATTTTTTGGAAATTTGTAGCATTTTGCTATGGAAAGAAAAAAAGTTATTTTGAGCACTATATGTCACGGTGAGCACACTGCACATATAATGAACAGAAAAGATGTTACAGAACATCAAAAGATGGCAAATGCTTCGTTTTCTCATTTTTAAATGATCTTCAACGGAGAATAATAGTCAAACGTTTCAAACTGATTGAGAAAAAATTGTAAAAAGTCAGCTTCTGTACTTTTATATTTTTTTTTATATTTTATTTTTATATTTTTATACTGTTCTACAGGAAACTGTCAGAAGCGTGTGACATGATGCGCACATCGGTGATACAACATCGCTAACATTTCGAAATTTCAATTTTTATATGAGATTATCATACCCCTATAGCCCGGTGTAACAGGAATGGAAGTCCGTAGGACAATTAGTCCCTCTGGACTATTATTCCACGGAATTATAGTCCTAGGTCTAACATTTCTAGGAATAGTAGTCCGCCGGACTACTATTCCTAGAAATGTTAGACCTAGGACTATAATTCCGCGGAATAATAGTCCAGAGGGACTAACGTTCCTACGGACTTCCATTCCTTTCACACCGGCCGCCAAATGTCAACTTTCTTCCCAACCTCGGAGTCACGTCCAACGTCTTTTTTTCTCGATGGTTTCTGATAGAGGGACATCTGATTCAGAAAAAAATTACTGGACGTCTGAGAGCATTGAGCAATTTGAGATATTCGTCGCAGAAAAGGGTACCCAATTTCAATTGGCATAGTTAGCCTAGGTGCTGAAATTCTCATAATCGGAATTTACTAGATAAAAGCTAGACGTTTTTTAAGGAATGATCGTTTCTTTTTGTCTATTTCTTGAGTTATGAACCCCCAAAAAACAAAGTCCAAACTGTGTAAATGGGCTACGCCCATTTACACAGTTTGGACTTTGTTTTTTTGGGGTTCATAACTCAAGAAATAGACAAAAGGAAATGATCATTCCTTATAATTAAACGTTCGCGACCCAAATAAATAAATAGTGTTAGTCGTCCTCTACTTCAGCGAACAAACACTTAAAAACTAAAACTGGTAGACATATTATTTTTCTGGCATAAAAGAGGGCGCATATTATTGAAATGCATGTAGCAATTGACACACTTTCCAAGTCAAATGCACTTATGTCATTAAATTTTTTATTGACTAATGAATTACGTAATGCAAAGAAAACTTCATAAGCCACGCCTCCCTCAAATTTCATTCAACTGTTCACTTCACGTAAAAGTTACGTTCCGTGGTAGGGGGAAGTAGGCCATCAATATTACATTGTATTTTGGTTTTGACCGTTTCCCGAGAACTGAAAAACACAGTTTGTAAAAGTGGAGTTAGATATAAAGCCAAATATTCTTCCTCAAATATAAAATCATTTTGATTTCCAAAAATTTCATTCAAATTAGCAATGTCAAAATTGCCGTATTCGTCGTGACCAGCATTGTTTACAATCGATTTGGGTAAACGATGAACGCAGACCGTCTCCCAGTGTGCGTAAAAATTGAAATGTCAAATAAATACAGTTGTGAAGAAAAAGAAAAATTGACCCACCACGGTCATTTAAATATTTTATAAATAATTTCATGGTGATAAATTAGTAATATAAATTTATTTTTATTTTTCACATTTAGAACGTGCCAGTGTTCTAACTTCTATTGATTTAACACCATGTTGCAACTCCGAAGACTGGTATTTTAGGGGCGTGGCTGGGGGGCGGACCTAATTGTGTTTTTTTCGGTTGATTGAGTTATGAAAAGAAAAAACAGAATCGTGTGAGCCAATCGTTTTATCTGAAAATGCACGAACCGAAAAAAAAGTTTAATTATACTCATATAGACACTATTCAAGGCATAAATAAGTACATGTTCGCCAAAACCCCATTTCATGAGAGGTGAACATGTCATGGGACACGTTCCTGGTTACGGCAAGCCGGGTGCTATAGGCATTACTCTCAACTCACAAACCCTTAAGGTATGGGCTCTAAGTTTGCATGCCTGTGGATCCTAGCTCAAAGCTATCAGAGATACGTGAGGACAAGAACCCAGAAATATACCAACTTTTCCACAAAGAGTAGGGCAAAGAGCGAATGCGTCCGATACCGTTGACCGCAAAGGTCTCCGCAGCATACTTGAGATGTGTAGAGATCCTATGGATCCGTCACAACACCCTGAAACCATTGTCAATATCGTAACCGGAAAGGTAAGTTCTGAGTCTATTAAAGTGGACAAGGTCCTATAGTTAGGTTCAGCACTGATGATAGGGTTCGAAGAGAACCTTCCTGGGGGATTCTACGACTCTATTCCAATGCCCATCCAAACCATGGTTGAGTAAGGAAAGTTTGTCAAGGTTGGTGATGTTAACCCTTTACCCAACGTAACGGCCAAAACCGGCCAGCGCTATTCTCAAAAATCTCCAATTAATTTTCATTATTTTTTTCATTTGTTGTCTCAAAACCATAGGTTATGACCCCTCGTTGGAACGAGCTCGTCGAGCTCGTTCCAACGAGGGGTCATAACCTATGTTTTTGAGACAAAGAATGAAAAAAATTAGTTATTCAAGAATTTTTTTTGCAAGTGTCGTCTGCTTTTCATGTTAAGTAAAGGGTTAAAGTTTATAATGAGAACATCATATACTCCAGAGTAATCGGACTACTATGAAGCTCATGCAACTTCGGTGTTAAGGAACTTCTCTCTTACGAATTGTCGCCAGTCGCCACTACCAACACCACTCTTTGACGAGACTAGTGACATGCTGAATTCTAAATCAAAGTCGGATTTAAAAAATAAGACGATGGTTGTTTCGTCTAACAGAATGGTTGGCAGGGAGCATACAGCAGTAGTGACAGATGGCTGTGCACTGTTGTGGATTCCACATTGGCCAGTGTCGGGCAAAACACACCAGGCGACAGTTAGAGACTTCGTAGAAAAGTTTAAAGATCATATAAATCAGCACTTGCAGTCGAGTTACGGCTATTTGATCTTTGACGGCTATGTTTATTTCAGCACCAACTCCGTAACCAGGGCTGACAGAAGTTCTTGTAGAGTGTTTAAACTAGCCACCAAAGCTATTCTCCCACTACAAAAACAAGTTTTGAAGGTCACTGCAAACAAGGCGCAGTTGATAGACATAATATTGTGAATAGTTTGTCACTGGCAAGTTGTTTGAGTTGAGTACAATGAAGGATAAAAATGAAACCCTCGTCGAACTGAGCAAAGGATTAGTGAGGAAACGATTCCACCTGACAACGACGCACGAAGAAGCAGGCAATATTATCGCTTATCAAGCGATTATGGTTGCTTCTGATGAACAGAAGGGTATAGTTGTGCTTGCAGACGGCACCGATGTGTACGTTTTGTTGCTGCATCACTATTTACGGCAGAATTTAGTTGCTCCGGTGACTATGGAATCCCATATTCACGGACGAAAGAGTATTGATATACGGAAACTGTCAGAGCTAATAGGGCTATCTTCCCAGACTTACGCGCCATTTCGGGCTGCGACACAGTTGGGAGCCTGTTCGGGTAGGAAAGAATCGAATACTAAAGGTCCTCCAAAGCGGAGCTTCGTTGGAATCTTTGGGTGTGGAAGACGCTGAGTGGTCAAATGTCCAAATCAAGCACCCCAATTCATTTCTCTCTGTTATAGTTCCAAGGTAACCACATCAATAACTGGTGTGCGTATTGATGTGTGGTTTTCGAAAACTGGGAATCCCAAGGCAACTAATGCACCGAAACTTTGTTCTCTGCCTCCTACCACAGCCGCATTCGGAGAAAATATCAAAAGAGCACTCATTCAGACATGTGTGTGGAAGAACGCCCTTCAATCGAGGCCTCCAAATATAGATCTTATCAAATATGGCTTCGAGAAGGAACTTGAGACTAAGTCGCTCCAACCCATAACAGTTCCGTCCGATGTTGCTCAGGCCTAAGATGAAGTGCTGAAGTTAATAAAATGTTCTTGCTCGAGCCAGACGCCATGACAGTTCAAACAGATGCAAATGTAATGCTGCTACAAAAATAAAATTAAGGGAGCTAACTTTGCAATAAATCTCTTGTAATGACGAAAATTGTCAGCCATGTTTGTTTAGTTTACTCTTTCGTGTGAATGCACTATCTTTGAAGGCTAGTAAGTCCGAATGTTCGGCCACATTCTCTCTTCTAGCAACTTTGAAATTTCTGTTGGCATATAATCCCTGAAGGCAGTTGGATCTGTATTTTGAATTTTATTTTAATTTTCTGTAGCTTTTTGCAGAATTGTCTCACACTCGGCTGCCTTTGTCTTTGATTTTTCTCTTGGCTCCCTTCACAGTACTATTTAGGAGTTCTTCTTTAGATATTAATCTCAATTCAGCATAGTTTTTTTAAAACTTGTATTTGAATGCTCTGTCCATATCTGAATACGCCGTTTGACGGGCATCTTCCCTCTTAAAATTATCGGAAGCTTACAGCGGTAATTCGGCTACTGTCTGGGCTTGCGACAGCTCGTGTCACTGCAGAGACAATCATATGGACCTTATGAAATGTGTTTCATCATTGGTGTCTGTATCCATTGCAAACGTGTATCAATCCACGATGGGAACGAACATAAACTTTCTTTTTTTCAAGGCATTTTTGGAGAGTCATTGGATTCGTAGTCTTCATCTTCTCAAAGGTGTTTTGCGTTTTTCTTGATTTGTGGATTACTTTGGTCTCGCTGAATATGCCACATGAATTCAAGCATGCCCAGATACATTGCGCCGACTGTTTCGCTGACATTACTTCGAAAGATGCAGCTGCCTCCCCCGCCAAATTTGATTTGTCTATTTCATCTATGGCCGTTCGCGGACTTTTCAAAATCTGGTTGGTAATCATCGCATGGAACGTCTGGTAGTATTCACAGTCGGATCAGCAGAATCGTCTTCGTCCATTGAATCTTCTTTAGATTCCACACCTTCCATTTCAGATTCTTCTAATTCCTCACCCTTCGGTGTAGACTTACTTTCAGGGAGAAGAATGGGAGTATTGCGTTGCGTCTTCACTTTGCGTCATTCTCAAATGGCAAAGATGAAGGCACGGATACGGTTATCGAAATGGAGGTTGTAATTAGCATTAAAACCTTCTCAAATGACAAAGATGCTCTGGCACAGATACGGTTATCGAGTTATTTTTAACGACACTTGCAACAGCCTCGCATCGTGTCGGACGTTTTTACGGGTGGAAGAAGCCGAGGTACCCGGAGAGAACCACCAAGCAGCTGCGAGGAACTGTCAGACTCTCCAACGTTCTAACAATGTACAGCGGAGCAATATTTGAAGGAAAGTGCACCATTGTCATGCACTGTGCCCTAGTACACAGTGCTACCGTGCGCCCACGTGAGCAATCGGGATTTACGCTTAACCCGCTGAGTATTTTAAGTATATTTTTCATCAACTCTAGTCATGGCTGCTTCACAGCAGCCATGACAAGATTAGATGAAAAATGGATCGAGGTTTAACTCATGGAATCATTCATGAAGATATCTATTCACTTTTCATTGGTAAAATGTGATTAAATGTGCTCAAATTATACCCATTTTAGGGGCAAGAGAATTAATGGCCCGAGGCAGGAATATCTGCCAACATCATGCAAGGAGTTAAGTCTCTTGCCTAGGACACAACGCAGTTACCGCTGGTCAGCATCGGATTGCCGAAGTTCAGAGCTCTAACCACCGAACCACCGTGCTCCAGATTATCAAGAACACTGTACAGGAATAGAAGATTACTGTGAAAAGCACCCGTAGCCTGAACTCAATGTGTGAATAAGAAGTGCAAGCAAAGTTTTACCTAACTGGTCACCGAATGTAACTCTTATTAGCTGCTGGTGGATATCCCCACCCTGGACATCTCTTGCAACCAGAATATGTACAGTTTTTGAAATTTTCCTCTGGAAATTGAATCAGCTTATCCACTTGTAAGTAATTTTGGAGTTTGTTGTTGTTTTTTTTTTTTTTGGGGGGGGGGGGGGGGGGTTGGTTTTGTTTTAATTCTTCATCTGATCTAGTCATGGCTCCTTCACAGAATCTGTACTAGATTTGATATTAAATATATTTTAAAGAATACTCACCTAATCTTTCCACAAGTTCAGCTCTACTGGCAAAATAGGACACGAAACTGGCGCCTGTGGGGAAGTCCTCTGAAATGAGCAGAATGGAGATGAACAGTTGCTACTCTACCTGGGGGTTCTGACTTTTGGCATCTGTAGTTAGGGCCGTGTTGGAACAATCGACTATTTTCTTCGGTGTGATCAAAGAATTCTGCCTCTATTGAATGGAACGACTGTCGGGACACTACACATGTAATGTTCAAATAGGTTCTAAAAATGTTTAAAAAATTTTGTTCATTCGTGAACACCACGCTGTCTCGTATTGCCAGGGAACGCCTACTGGCGATTGCGAGCAGTTCGAGACAGCGGAGTTTTCATTTCCAGAGATAATTTATTTATTTATTTATTGGGGTTTAACGACACTTTCGACAGCCAGGGTCACCTCGTGCCGGACAGTTTTACGAGTGGGGGAAGACAGAGCACCCGGAGAGAACCAGCAAGCACCTGTCAGACACCGCAATGTACTAACTCCACACTAGTAGGGTTAGCATTGGTTGCAGACAAGTGCACCATCGAAGTGCAAAACGCTTTAGTACACAACGTCACCGTGTCCCCACGTGGGCAATCGGGATTAAGTTTCTTGCCCAAGGACACAACGCAGTTACCCCTAAAGGGGGATCGAACTGTAGACCTTTCGGCTTGAAGTTCAATGCCTTAACCACTAAGCCACCGTACTCCTAGAGATACGTCTTACATTTGATTTAGGATGGGTAGGCTTAGAGAGGCGTATGCGGTTACGAATTTTTGGTTTTGATTCCGTGGCGTATTGACCAAATTGGCCGGGTGCATTATTTGTTTTTATGTTTTCATATGAACACTGTACTTTTGTTTTAACTCTTTTGGCGCGGAATAATCTGAGAAACAGAATTCTTAGCGCCTAATATCCATCAGGAATTTTACAAAAAGTATGGGTTGTTAGTCTAAAGCGTTATTATTTTAAAAGATGTTCTAATGATCTCATTGACAGTTTTTCAAATGATTTCCTGTATATATTTAAATGGCACCTTTATATTTTCAAGGGACGATATTCTTGTTCATTTATTTATTTATTTGTGTTTTAAGGTCACATGCTTATGCACAATGGCTAATCGTGACAGTGACAGTTTTATGGGTGGAGGAAGCCGGAGTACCCGGAGAGAACCACCGAGCATCGACGAGCAACTGTCAGCTCCTCAATATTCTAACTCTGTTCAAGCTCCGCTGAAGCAGGGTTACAGCGGTTGAAGACATGTGCTCCATCGACGTTCTGTACATTTTAGTACACGGCGTCATCGTGCCCTCATGTAGGCAACCGGGATAAAGTGCCTTGCCCAAGGACACAACGCGGATCGTCCCGGACGGGGATATCCTTGTTCATGGATAGGACATAAATGGTGCATGAAACACAGGAATACGTCGAGCTCGTTTCAACGAGGGGTCGCATGATATGGTTTTGTTGAAATTGTTTGAAAAATTTGAAAAAATGATATTTGAAATAATAAATTTTGATATCGTCTGCGTTGGGTAAAGGGTTAAAAGAACTTGGAAATGGACACACACAGTTGACTAAAATGACTACTGCAGTATCTTTCCGCGGTTTGCCGTCTGTCGACTTTAGTCGCCTGTCGCGCCAAAAGAGTTAAAGCACATGTCACGTTTGTTAAGAAGCGGACGTGACAACCGTTACTTATTCCAGTTCCTTATTCGACATTCTTTATCAATCGATTTTATCGGTTGATAACGAATGTCGAATAAGGAACTGGGAATAAGTAACGTTTGTCACATTCCCAATAAAGGACTCCTCACTTCTTACGCTTTTGTCGCGGAAGCCAGTTTGTTATCGACCCAGAATCCACTCGATAACATCCCAGATAGACGATGTCCATAAGGACAAGTTCCAGAGAGACGATCCCAGATAGACGATTCCCATATAGACGAGTATCAGATGGACGATTCCCAACCAGAAGTCCCAGATAGACGTTTTCTAGATATACTCCCATGTGCGTCCGAACGTGGTAGGTTTTCACCATCGGAATCACGCACGCACGTGTTAGTATCACGTACGTACGTTTTAATTATCACGTACGTACGTGCATGATATTATCACACACGTACATGTTAGTATCACGTACGTACTTGTTAGTATCACGTACGTGCGTGTTATTAATATTTTTCTCTACTGGCAGCAATATACTTCCAAACTAACGAGACAGGTTCTTAAAATAGAATATTATGATATGGTACATATAATTCTCCACGAATTGTCATCGACTTTCACATCTGATTTCTTGACCAACAGAAACTTAAGCAATCAGCAAACACGTCTACAGTTCTGACCTGCAGATTTACTTGTCGGGTGCTCAAGTTATTGTTTGTAAAGAAAGTAGAGGTAAAGGTTGATGTCCACTCATTGGGTAGCTGAGTAGCAACGCACCACAGAGTGTACTCTATAAACACAGTCAAACAGATAACTGGAGTTCAATGGATAGGAAATGTAACAGATAAATATGATGATATAGATGATGAAGATATCGTACAATATGAAGTAATAATGTAATAATGAGAAAAGTGGTGCAGGAAATTAAATAAATAGAGGATATGGAATGAGTGTTTTTCTCATATAATATTTATGAAACGAGTCAAAGAATTTCCCGTTTTGGCGAGCCTCTAGCGAACCCAAACGGAAAATTCGGACGAGTTTCATAAATATTATATGAGAAAAACACTCATTTCATATTCTATTTATCATATGACACACACACGCACAAATTAGCCACTTAGTATGACTTTTTAACCCATCACCTAACTTGAGTTGCAGACGGCACTCAGGAAAAAACATCCTCGTATAACTACAAAATTTCACTTTTTGCTTCCAAAACATAGGTTATGACCCCCTCATTGGATTGAGCTCGTCGAGCTCGTTCCAATGAGGGGTCATAACCTATGTTTTGGAAGCAAAAAGTGAAAATATAAAAAAAATGGATGGCGTTTTTCTTGTAGGTAAAAGATTAATACAATATAACCCACCCTAAATAGGACAGATAACGTAAATTCTCCCTACTGAAATTATGCTAACGTCACCCAGTTGTATTTTGTTTAGCCAATCAAATTGTCCAGTTTTGAAACTGACCAATGAAAGCTCCCAACTCTAATTATGCAAATTATGAAAATGTGGCCGAGTTTTATTTTGTTCAGGCAATCAAATTGTCTCGTTTTGAAATTGACCAATGAAATTGACGGAAGGCTTTATTTATTACTGATTAATATGAAAGCAAAATATCAAATGTTTTAAAGTGAACAAACCAGACGAGTCATATGATAAAAAATGATATTAGGATTTTCGTTTACTTATCTATTTTAATTCTACCATCGAGGCGTTCACCTGGGACTCGTCCGTTTTGATAAACTTACATCCGGAGCCCGTGCACCTATTCAGGGGTCTCCCATGGATACCTGCCGGCTACGTGGGAAGCGTCCATCTGGGATTCGTCTATCTGGGCCTCGTCTACAGCACGGCCGCCGCGGACTGATCACTTTCTACGGGTGGGAAATATTTCCACGGATGCGGTAATATTAGATTCCAGACACTAATTATAGGAATAATCATCAAAACATTTAATTAATGAAGCACCGGGCGATTCATTAATTAACATTTTGCTGATGGTGAATTTTATTACCTGGTAAACGCATGCGTGGACATCAATGCCCATGCGTGGATTGCAACCAGTCCACGGTAACCGGTTCTCGTCAGATCACCGAAGTTAAGCAACGTCAAGCCTGGTTAGTCCTTGGGTGGATGACCGTCTGGGCGATCGATTCGGACTCCTGCGTTGTGTCCTTGGGCAAGGCAATTGTCCACATGGGGGCACGATGGCGCCGTGCACTACGGCGTACTCACGTCGATGGTGCGCATGTATTCAACCAATCTAACCCTGCATGTGCTGCAGTGCGGAGTTACGATGTTGGGGAACTGGCAGCTGCTTGTCGTTGCTCGGTGGTCCTCTCCGGGTACTCCGGCTTCCTCCACCCGTAAAACTTCACTGACACGATATGACCTTGACTGTTAAAGTGTCATTAAACCTTAATAAATAAATAAATAAATAAATAAATAATACCACGGCGACTGTACTGTATCTGGGAATCGCACATATTGGACGCAGTTATTTGAGAATCGTCCATCTGGCATCGTCTTTCTAGGAATCGTCCATTTGAACATCGTCTCTCTGGTATATGACACCATCCACTCCATGAGTGTTTTCATACTCGGAAACTCTCCGCGTACTGCTACTGTATTATCGAGTCGCACATGGTTAAATTTAAATCAATCAATGTTGCATTTGAATTCACTGATTATCCGCCCACCAAAATTTATCCACCCACCATCTATAGAAAAAACACAATAATGTTCCAATAATCAACAATTGCATCATCAAACATCTGAGGAATTCAAAGAAGTTACTCTATTCTTTCTCTGACAACTTTCTTGTCTTGATACCCACCTCTGAGGGTAATTAATTAGCTGTTTTGTGAATCATTATCAGACGTTAGAAATTCTCCTTGCCTTTAATCAGCATTACAAAAGAAATGGGAAAGACAGAGCTCTCAGCACCACTGATTAAACGATTTTTTGTGATGGAAAAGATCAAAGCTTTATGTTTTCTGGTTGACTGAGCAGTGATTCGCCGTGGATTCCATTGGGTGAAAGTATCGAGTGCATCACCGCGGTGTTCTCCTTCAGGTCAGAGAGTCCGTCTGGACAAAGGCCAACTTTATTTTAACTCACTCCATTCATCATAGAAGACTATCATTGTCTGAGTTATACGGATCAAAGTATTTTCCCTGGTAGTACATAAAAGAGGAAGAGGGTTTAAGATATTCGGATTCGGGCAGGATTGTACAACAATTCTCTTTTATATATCATTGTAGTTACAAAAGATACTAGTTGAATTTTAACATTTAACGTTTGCATTTTGAGCTTTCAGAGTAACTGCATATCACCTGGCGACTACACTCCATGTGCACAAATATTGACCAACGATTACCCACGTGGGGGCACGGTGGTGCAGTTAGCACGTTGGGGAATCTGGCAGTTGCTCGACGTTTTCGGTGGTTCTCTCCGGGTATTCCTGCTTCGTCCACCCGTAAAACTATCCGACACGAGGTGATCCTGGCTGTCGAAAGTGTCGTTAAACTCAAATAAATAAATAAATAAATAAAAAATAAATAAATAAATAAAGAAAGAAAAAAAAAATAAATAAATTGACCAATGATGAGCAGGCTCGTGCTATATTCTGTTCAACAAAATTCTCGTTTTGCTTTTCCGAAATAACATTTAATTATTAAAATTACTTATTCTCCAATATGTTCTACTTGCTTGACAATTTTTTTTTTATTTTAACTTGATTTGTTTTCAACTGTATTCAAAGTTTACCTGGCTGCACTTCCGTGGTGATTGAAACAGTGGGGTTGTATAAATAGATACATTGGAAGTACGATACCTGTTAAAACTCTTTACCCAATGTAACCGAAACCGGTCAGCGCTATTCACAAAAAAATGATCATTCCATTTTCATTATTTTTTCGACTTTTGTCTCAAAAACATAGCTTATGACACCTTATTGGAACGAGCTCGTTGAGCTCGTTCCAATAAGGTGTCATAAGCTATGTTTTGGACGCAAAAAAATGAAAAAAAAGTTATTCAAGAATTTTATTTGCAAGTGTCGTCTGCTTTTCGTGTTAGGTAAAGGGTTTATTAAATAAGAAGTTACGTCACAACTTTTGCATATACATTTTTTTCATCCACAAACAAAATTTCAAGAAGTCTGGAGATTGTGACTTACAACCCCGACTTACCAATATTTCCACAACTTCCTCAAGGGATGCCTTCGACGAAGGCGAATTTTCATTACTCTTCCTGATTTTTCTCTACTTACTGTCTTGGTTACAATACAGTGTTTTTTTTCATTGACGACAGTACTAATCTTTCCTCCTCTCCCCATCTCATCAAGCTGATTTGGGCAAAAACAACCATCTATCCATGTAGTTTATCATCTCATGAAAAAAGATACTGAAAAAATATATAGGTCGACATGTGAATTTTGCCTTCAATTTTGGAGCTTCCTGTACTCCCGTCCAGTTTCGCACTGAATGAAATAGACATATGTTTACCTACCCCGACCCAATTTTAATCTTCTCTCACACATTTCAGAAGACAATAGTCACCAATATTTTATATCTTTTCCAAAACATGCACTTTAAAATTTTATTCACACTTGCATGCTCAGTTCATTTTCCACCAATCGGATAATTCCAGGTACTTTTATCCCCCATTAAAGGTTGGGTGCAAACCACTAGAGGCGCTGTTTACCACGAAAACACTGTATTGTAACCTCTTACTACACCCAACCTATCTGCACCCATTCATTTTACAATACACCTAAATGTATATCACTTGATTTTGTGTTTAGTTTAACTTTCAATTTTTTATAGCTTTTGCAGCATTTGAAATTCTGCTCTGCAGTTCTCGGATCTAGGACAGAGTGAGTACTCTTGCAGGAATGTTGAGGTTAAGTAACTATAATTTCTCTGGAATGATGAGGTTAAGTAACTATAATTTCTCTGCCAGACTGTTAATATAATTTCTCTGCCCCGTGGGGCGCGGTGGCTCAGTTGGTAGAGGTGCAGGTTCGAATCCCACCTGCGACAACCGCGTTGTGTCCTTGGGCAAGACACTTCACCCCCATTTCCCACGTGGGGGCACGGTGACGCTGTGTACTAAGGCGTACTGCAGGTCGATGGTGCATCTGTCTTCAACCGATGCTCACCCTGCTTGTGTGGAGTTGGTATGTTGGGGAGCTGACAGTTGCTCACCGTTGCTCGGTGGGCTCTCCGGGTACTCCGGCTTCCTCCATCCGTAAAACTGTCACGGTCATGGTTAGCCATTGTGCAGAAATATGTGACCTTAAAACACCAATAAATAAATAAATAAATAAATAAATAAATAAATAAATAAATAAATAAATAAATAAATAAATAAATATCTGCTTCTGAGATTGTAAATCATGACTGGATATGTTCATCTGCGAGGTGTGTATGGGAATAAAGAAACGAGAGACAGTGTGAGGGTATTTCATTGTGAGGGCGAATGCGACTTTTGGGTGAACTGGTGGTAGCAAGTGGTGGGTCAAAGTCCACGTTTGGGTGTGTGTGCAACCCCCTCCCCCTCCCACCTGTAGCGCTGCAACTCAAATGAACGCTAAAAGCAACTTGGGTAAACCCTTTTTACCATTTGTCTGAGGTCAAATGATCGGGGCGAAAGAAATATCGGTTGATTTATTTCCTGGGAGGCGAATAAAACGATCATTCGCTCGATTTGTGCAGTCCTGGCATAGTTGGACATTTCTCAGATAAATGTTCATTAACCCTTTACCTAACATGAAAAGCAGACGACATTTTTGTCTCAAAAACATAGGTTATGACCCCTCATTGGAACGAGCTCGTTCCAACGAGAGGTCATAACCTATTTTTTTTAGACAAAATATGAAAAAAATAATGAAAATTAATTAGCGATTTTTGAGAATAGCGCTGGCCGGTTTTGGCCGTTACGTTGGGTAAAGGGTTAATAATAAACATTGTTCAGGGTTGGCGGTCTTGCGCTCTGTCCATTGCAGTTTTGGCCATAGATTGTAATAAATGCGCGTATGGGAGGCTTCCAGCTGTTGTGCGCTGAGAGGATCGAACCGTATGTAGACCATCATACGAGCACAATATGGAAGTCTGGCGTTGATAACAAATAGATACAGTTAATGTTTTTTCCCTTAATAGCTTTTGTTTACCAAATACTCTTTGTGCGTCCCGGTCTGTTTATAAACAACTCACCTTACAACAATTTAAGTGAGGATGGAGCAATCAAGATATTCTTTTGGAATGTTAACCCGTTAACCTTTTGAACTCCTCAAAAAGACTTTCCTTTCTAGAATCTTGCCATGACTTGAATTCATAAAATAGATAGTTGGTATTAGGTGCTCAGTGAATGTGTATGGTTGAGCAATCAACATTTTCACCGTGCAGCCCTCATGGCTTCCCGTTGAAAATATTAATTGGTCTACCTGCCAATAACGAATATAGACTTTTCCAACTGATGGTACTGGTCTGGCATGAAAGACACCACCAGTGTCCAAAGGATTAAAAAGTGAAGAAATAGTTTTTTGGAGTAGAAAAAATTGACAGCGGGCAATAAGAGGAGGCAACGAGCAATAAATCGAATTGTGAGATCAGTAATAATTTAGGGTATCGCCATTTGGTGAAAACGCCGATCCCTATAATTGCATAAAGGATTCGCCCATTTCCTCGTAGACAGTATTGTATAAAAAGATACTATCCAGGGCTCCATGGGGAGCACGGTGGCACATTGGTTCGAACATTTGACTTTCAACCGAAAAGTCGACGGTTGATCCTGACCAGCGCCTTCTACGTTGTGTCCTCTGACAATATACTCATTGGAACGAGGTGGTTTTGTTGAAATGTTTTGAATAAAAAAATTAAAAAAAACAATAATTAAAATCATAAATTTTGATATCGTGTTCGATAGGTAAAGGGTTAACGCATGCGTTATGGAACAATTGAAAGCGTGTTTCTGACGTAGCTTCATTGCCATTTTAAGACTCCAACTTGGCGCGTCTTTGAACTTCATAATTTATACAATGTCAGATGCCTTGTTGTTTAGTTACTTATTTATTTTTTGCCGTCTGAGGTCACATACTTATGCACAATGGCTAATCGTGCCCGTGCCAGTTTTACGGATGGAGGAAGCCGGAGTACCCGGAGAGAACCACCGAGCATCGACGAGCAACTGTCAGCTCTTCAACATTCTAACTCTGCTCAAGCTCCGCTGAAGCAGGGTTACAGCGGTTGAAGACATGTGCTCCATCGACGTGCAGTGCTCCTTAGTACACGGCGTCATCGTGCCCCCATGTAGGCACCCGGGATAAAGTGCCTTGCCCAAGGACACAACGCGGATCGTCCTGGACGGGGATCGAACTCGGGACCTCTAGCATAGAAGTCCAACAGTCTACCGTTGAGCCACCGTGCTCCCCCCAGATGCCTTGACAGTCCAGTCAATATCACAGACTGAAGAACCAAAACATGTGTATGTTTGGTTCCATGTAACCAAATTTGGTTTCCCTGCCAGGACAAACTGAAGAACCAGTGTTAGTTCTTGAACGAAGCAAAATTTCCATGTGTATTCAGCACGACTATGGCTTTAACCCTTTACCCTACGTAACGGCCAAAACTGGCCAGCGCTATTCTCAAAAATCGTCAATTAATTTTCGTTATTTTTTCATTTTTTGTCTCAAAATTATAGGTTATAACACCTAATGGGAACGAGCTCGTCGAGCTCGTTCCAATGAGGGGTCATAACCTATGTTTTTGAGACAAAAAATGAAAAAAATTAGTTATTCAAGAATTTTTTTTGCAAATGTCGTCTGCTTCTCGTGATAGGTAAAGGGGTTAAAACAGTTAATGCGGTTAATTAACATGTTATTTATAGACTAAATAGACTAAGTTTATTTATGTTTTGTAATTTCCTATGGGTCTACAATGTATACGCCAGAATAGTATACGGAATGTCGACTTCCATTGATCACACACAAACTTACAGACAGATTATCTCCATAACCTGTCATCTTTTTACTCTTGAGAGCTTCAACATACGACTCATTTTTTCAGATGCTTGAAGTGGTTGTCACAGACATTGAATTTCATATCGTAACTGAGTCGTCACTGTCAAAATAATAACAGTTCGACCGGCGCCTCATTTATCGCGGATCTCAGATGAGAAGGCCTTGATTACCCATGAGCTCTCAAACGCCGCCCAATCCCCACGCCTCTCATTTCCCCCAGCACTCGAACACGAACTGTTTGATGAAACCCAGAACCTCATTCTTCCCAGTACCTCCGATAAGCATACTACACGTCTCCTTTGTGTCACCCAGTACCCACATATCCTTCATTCTCCCATCTCACTTCTCCATTATACCCCCAGTGAATCTTATGCTGTTGGACATATTAAAAGAAAGGGCTTCTGGGTCTCCATCACTTCCAAATAACACATTTGGCACTCGTTTTCACCGTCTTTCCCAATTTTGTCCCAAACTCCAGCGATCTCGACCTCAGTTTGAACAACAGTGAGCCCTAAGTGTACTATAAAGGTACTCATCAAAAGCTTGCTTCTCCTTATTACGCATGCGTCCAAAAGCCCTCTTTGCTTTGACCCCCTCCTCGCCAATTTGCGTTGTCACATTTCAAAGTCCGGGATCCTGTTGAATAGTTACCTATTAACTTCTCACTTGTCCAATCGTTGTTTCTATCATTTGGGATAGCGGGAAAAGGTGGCCAGTGACTCTCCTACACTGCCTGAAGCCATTCTGGATCTCCCACAAAAAACATTCTTTAAAATACGGTAAAAGATATGGAAAGAGCTGTCGGTACTACTATTGTAAAATGACACTCAATTGTCGGCTTTTTTCTTTTCAATTACCCTTTTCGGTGAATATTACAAACAGAACCTAGAATCTGATATTTGGTTTAGTTTTATTACATCAAGCAATTGGTCAACAGTAACCAAGTGTAGACTGATTGATATTTTTATTCTTTAGCCATATGATTTGAATCGTCAACTTTAGATATTGAAAAAAGTCCTGGTTGAAAAGTTCATTTTTGTCACCATCTGACGTAAGTAAATTTTACACCTTGGTGGCACTCTAAAATCAGTTGGGTTAAAAATGAACCAGAATCTACTAGGTTGAGTAAAAATGAACCCAATATTGGGTTCATATTCTCTCAACCTAGTTGATTCTGGCTAATTTTTAGCCCAGCTGATTCTAGAGTGACTGGAGATTAATATTTTTTATATCTTATTCCCAAGGAGGAGGTTGGGCATTTTCCATCAGGTTTGTGCCAGTCTTGTTTGGCTTTTCAGGGTATTTTCAGTTTTTAGCTCGGTACTCAAACTTCACTAAACCAGATTTGTTTTTTGTTTTCCGTTTTTGTGGTATTTTTCCACGCCAAGGCAGTATTTTGTTGCTTGGCTAAATGACGAAAGCGCTTTTCTTGTCGGATTAATCGTATAATTTCAATGTGCATCCAAGGTGGCTCGTTCGTTTGCAGTGAATAAACTCAAAAGAAACATTTTTTTCCCAGAATTTTGATTAGCTGGTCAGTAAGCTGAACAGGAGGGTGCAAGGACGAGAAGTTCTCTCAGTTTTCATCCTGTATGTTCTCCATAAATTTGTCAGAGCCGACTTGTGTGAAGACCCATACTCGCCGCGTTGCAGCTTGATTGTATTTCGTTGAAAATGTGATTTCTATAACAACAGGGCAATGAAAACAGGGAAGCTCTGCGCAAAAGTGACCAGCTACACTAAACTTCGACAAATTCCACCATGTTTGTGATTATCAAATCTAGCAATGTCTAAGTTTCTATACAGACCATGGTTTGTTTGGTAACTTGCATTGGTACATATTGCTCAGGCCTCAACAATTCAGGCGAATGATCGTTCTGTTCCCCTAGTGGTTACGCAAACAAAAATTGAAGCGAACAGACCATCGGTTAACCAAAAGGATCTATCGGTTAACCAATGTTTTTACGATCGGCATATTAGATGCCTGAACAGAAAGTGGTACACATACAAATATTAAATTTCACCAAATGGCGAACTCTAATTCAACCATAGAATTCAAGAACTTGTTATTGCAGGGTATGGGTGAGCTCAACGTTTTCACCAAATGGCGATACTCTAATTCAACCATAGAATTCAAGAACTTTTTATTACAGGGTATGGGTGAGCTCAACGTTTTCACCAAATGGCGATACTCCAATTCAACCATATAATTCAAGAACTTGTTATTGCAGGGTGTGTGTGAGCTTGGCGTTTTCACCAAATGGCGATACCCTGTTATTGCATGGTATGGGTGATCTCAACGTATTCACCAAACGGCGCTCTAATTCAACCGTAGAATGCAAGAACTTGTTATTGCAGGGTATGGGTGAGCTCGACGTATTCACCAAACGGCGATACTCTAATCCAACCAGTGAATTGGTCACTCGTAGATAGAAAGTAAATAAGAACTACACGTTAGAGTTGTGTGTTGAATAACAATCGTACATCATGATGTTCTAATAAGTTTACATTAGAAATCATATCAAAGGGCAGAGATTACTAAATAAATATTGGCGTCTTTTATGATCAACAATCTATTGAAGAGGGATCATCAAAAGTCAACCAGGAATCAAGTGTGTGTAAACTATAAACTTTATGCTTGTAATTAATTATTTCCGGATTAAACTCTTTTTGAGGTAGCACGCGCCGAGGAAGATTGGAATATTTTTCCGAAAATAACTTACAAAGTGGGTTTGATGGAAACAACCTGTTTGTGGTTTACCCTATTTCAACTGTATCGCTTTCGTAGTCTCTTTGATTTGTTATTTGGGAGGAGAGCGTTATTTTATTGTATTTTTCTAGTTTTTTTCTCTTGATTTATGGTAATAGTGAGACAAGGACTACACAAGTTATTTGTTCGGCTCTAGGAAAAGCAATATTAGATAAAATACAACATTCATCAATGTAAAAGAAAAAAGACAATCAAACAACAATGTTATATCAGCTGGGAATAGTTTAAGAAACAGTTTTAATTAAAAAGGTAATGAATTCTTCAACTAAATGCATTAAAATAAATCTTTACACTGAACGGGCTGAGTAAAGGAACGACACGCGTGTGTGAAAGGGTTAATCGATATGGCACGAGTGCTAGCGCGAAAGGATAGAACGAGAGGCCGCAGGACTCGTGCTTCATCCTTCCGCGATGGCACAAGTGCCATATCGATTAACCCATTCACACACGCGTGTCGTTCTATGTTTATTACATGCCTTCGCGTCTATCGAAACAATTATTAGAAGGACACTCAGCAATTCATTTTACAACTATCAACAAAAAAGAACACATTTTATCGCCAACCAAATTTGCGAGCGGAGCCCGTGTTACTTTTTCATCCCCTGAGTTCCAATGTGTTCTATGTGCCTTCTGGCACATAGAACACAATGGAAATCAGGGGCCAATTTTAGCGATCGCTAGCCATTCAAATTTTAATTGCGGTGAACGATTTGTAGAACACTCAAGTGAAATTTCGCTTCTTTATAAAAATAGTCCGTCGACAATTTCCGTTCCGCACATGTGTGCGGAACGGATTTTCATTTTACGCATGGTTTAGTGTTGCTTCAGGTGGGGATTTCATAGAACAGGTGTGTAACAAATATTGCATTCGGTATTATATACAAGATATAAGCTGATGTCTCCAAAAATTGTTTTAAAATTTAAATATTAAAAAGCGCAATTTTAAAGAACATTTATTCCGGCCACTTAATCTGTTGTGAGATACAACCTATAAACAACCGATGCCAACGGTTCTCTCTTTTCGAGGTATATTATATATAAGACGAGTGTCTGTGTGGATTCTTCGTCCACCCCAGCACACTTCATCGGAATTTAAGGACGCGTCTCCAAGACATGTATGCCCAGACATGGAAAGATGATTGCGCTTTAGACAAAACAAGATCAGACCATTACAAGATATAGTTTTATTATTCTGTCAAGAATGGATATGCACGTGAATGGTACTTAGACAACCTCGATTTGAAACATAGAAAATGAGTAACAAAATTTAGAATAAGTATACATGAATTGGAAATCGAACGCGGTCGATACAATAAGCCCACCGATACTGCAAACAATGTGAGCTAAACCTCGTTGAAGACTAAATACATGCTATCTTTGTCTGCTCTAAGCTCAAAGAGGTGCGTCAGGAACTTGCCAAGACAGCATGCAAACAATACGCAGCTTACACCCATCTCAGTAATCGCGATAAAGTCCGGTGGCTTTTCAACTGTGAAGAGAATGATGTGGCATGTGGACTTGGACACTTCTTTTCTGAGATTTTCTCCAACAGGGACCATGTGCAATCACTCCACTCACCTGACGATGCCAAGAACCCCCCCCCCCCCCCCCCGTGTATAAGTGCGAGTGGGCGGGTGTGAGTGTGTGTGTGTTTGAGGGTGTGTGTGGATGTGCATGTGTGTGAAGAAAGGCGTGTACGGGAAATGCCTCCTTTGATTTATTTCTAGCATATTGCAACTTATATGTATCTCTGTATTATGTGTCATACTCATTAATGTCGTGGTTGTGCTATACAATTTGTCTTTTCTTATCCTATGTTATCTTTGTCTTGTCTTCTTGTCTTGTCTTGTCTTGTCTTGTCTTGTCTCGTCTCGTCTCTTGTCTTGTCTTGTCTTGTCTCATCTCGTCTCGTCTCGTCTCATCTCGTCTTATCTTATCTTAAACCACAAAAGACAGAACAGATGATGTTGGTTGTTGTCACCATGATGAGAGTGAGAGCCTAGACAGGAAAAAAATAATGAACAAAAATTACGGAGTGTTCTCACTTTGCTAGGAGGTATTGTTCTCATAAAAATGTATTAATAACTCAGACAATAGAGATTTGAAATAGAGTGTGTACTATATTTCTGGGTTGAATTATTATAAAACATATCAAGGTGCTTTTTTAAGTTTGGTAAATTAGTTTACTTTGAAATTCCCATCTCTGATATTCCATGATATTCAAATTAATAATATACAAATTAAACATCAATATAGAGGTTATGATGTATAGAGCGCGACAAATATATGCAATCAGCTCATAGATTTGACAGCAGGCACCAATGTTTCATAAAAGTCTGACACCGTATTCGTATCAAAACTGATAATTAAAATAATATTTCAGGAGAACAACTCAAAGCCAAATATGCTTCAGATAATCAAGAAAAATCTAGGTATACAAAACAATTCTACGATGCAGCAACATGACTGTATTTCTGGAAGGACCAGCACTGTCTGCATCTTTTATTGAAGAAGGATTCCATGTGCGACGCACAGGTGTATGTCGCATGATACCACGAATTTTAAACGAAAAATAATCGTGTTAGTGCTAGTTAAGTTTTTACGTTTGTGATTGTAAGCTCATTATCATTAATCGTCGATTCGTAGTAACCACTGCTGACAAATGGAGGGGAGGACCAGTGACTGTGAACTTTTGTCACGAATACTAATTTGTGCCATGATTATCTATTCTGTAATATATGAAAAGCCTCTGACATAATTTTTAGCTTTACACACTACATCCAAGTTGACCTTTGGTGACGTCGACCTGAATGCGAATTTGTCTAAATTTATCGCACGTCGCCTCGCGAAGAGTGAAATGAAAGTGGCAATTATTTCTTACTCTATTTCGTTTTGGTGATAAAATTGACAGCGGAAGTATCACCCACCGATGCTCATGTGAACAAAAACAGATTCGCACGTATGTTCGGCTGCTGCTCAGTAAAATCGAGAAAAAATAATAGCGACTCTCAATAATCTGACGATCATGGCATAAATAAAATATACCCAAAGTAGCTTGGTGTACCAAATGTTCACCACTCGTGGTGAACATTTGGTACTCCAAGCTACTATGGGTATATTATATATACAGACTATAGCAGAGATGTGAAAATTTCTCACCTCTGCCTGCCGGAAAAGTGAGGATACACCAAAATTACACCACAAAGTACAATTAATAATCATACTTGCACAGAGTGCTATTTGGTGGTTTTCCCATATTGTATCTCTTTACATTCCCCTTAACTGGTAGACTGCTGGAGCCCATATTTGGGCTTTAATCTGAAGTGTTGGTACCACAACTTGAAAGCTTTACATTTTGTGGATGTGTTTCATCTAATCTTTGAGGTGAAATTATTTAGTCTGCATTGATTTGCCTTGTTACATTTTATTTAAGAGTGACTTTATAACAACTAACAAGGCAAAAACATGTTAACAAATTTTGATGAACAAAAAGGTTCTAGCATTTTACCAGTTAATAGAGATATTGGCGTATAAACAACGAAAGTTAAGGTTCGATTACCAGTGGATTACCCGGTGATCCATGAACAGTAAATGTACTTGTTTGATCCTCAACTCTCCACTGGACAGGCAAATTGGCCTGTAGGTTCATGGTTGGGTGACTAACCACTGGGCAGAATCACCGTGTGTGTGTTGTATAGAAACAATGTAATCCGCCATACGGGAAAGGCCGTATGAAGCCTAGGGGCCCGCAGGGACAGGGGGTCGGCCAATTGTTTTTTTTTTGTTTTGCTGAGGCACTTGTTACCAGCGCCGAAGCGATACATGTTAACGTGTATTTCTCCATATATATAATCTCATAAGTATACTATATATATATTTATATACAGTACATTATTTTAATGCTTATTTAAATAATATGTCAAGTTGTGAGTAGAATTCTTCAGGAGACCCGCAAAATGGATATATGTCTATGTACTGCGGCATAGTGCCTACCGTACCAGGGTCAGGCTGTCAGCTGTAGTAGGGTGAAAGATTGAAGTGCCAGAGGGGGCCCCGTCCCGAAGTACCTAAAAGCTTATGGGTCCGGGTTAATACGGCACTGCAAACGGGTTCAAACCCTAAAATTTTAAAGGTATCTCGTGCGTTCCGTTAATAAGGTTTTGTATCACTCATAAAGTAGAAACGCTTCAGTGTGTTATTCTGAGTCCCTTCATTTCAATAAACAGCAGTTGTTTTGTCTGATGTCAAATGAAATCCACCTCAAATTGAATAATGTTGTAATAAAAAGAAATTATAGTGTAATAATGATAAACTAAGAAATGAAAAGAGTTATCAAAGTTATCTTTACTATTCTTGTACGGCTTGGTGCGGCTGCAAGACTTTTGCAGCATTATTATGTTCGTAATTCCACGGGTGCGCAATATTTTCACGGACGCAATAACATTAGATTCCATACACCAAAGTAGTATAGCTCGTATGTTTCACCTCTAGGTTGCCGGACCTAGGAAGTGCCGCCATGTTGTGTTGTCATGGTAACCCGCGTGAGCGGCCATGTTGTGACGTCATCTCCATAGTGATACGTGGTGTTAGTGCGCATGCGCAGCGCGTGTTGTTAGGGTGAAACTGCTAAATATAGTAATAATAAGGTAAACTGTTCCAACTAATAGGCCCTTCTACGCTACTGGAGTATAGTCCAGAACAAAGGAACATGGCCAGATAGACGAAAACTATTGCATATATAGACAGAATCAGAGAATTCTGAAAGAATTCGAAATAGTAAATGTTGGGATAGATTTTGGTGATTTGGAGGGATTGTCGGGCTGTTTGTGGTAATTAGATTTACTCTTCTACAAAGGAACATATCCTCCGAACATGCCCCGTCTTATTGCAGAAAAATTGGGTAACATAGCAACCACGTGCTACCATAGAAACCAAGATGGCGGCCTCCAGTATACAAAATGGACGACGGAAACACGTATCACCCTAACAACACGCGCTGCGCATGCGCACTAACACCACGTATCACTATGGAGATGACGTCACAACATGGCCGCTCACGCGGGTTACCATGACAACACAACATGGCGGCACTAGGTCACGTGACATGACGTCACTTCCTAGGTCCGGCAACCTAGAGGTGAAACATACGAGCTATACTACTCACCAATTATAGGAATAATCATCAAAAATTTAATTAATGAAGCATCGGGTACAACCCGGTGCTTCATTAATTATAATTTTGCTGTGCTGGTGATGATTTTTATCACCAAGTAAACGCATGCGTGCACATTACTTATCACACGTGGATTACAACCAGTCCACGGCGGCTGTACTATATTACCCTATTACACATAAAAGCCGGATTCAGACGGATTGCCCGCTCAGCGGGCACAGAAATTTAAGTGAGTATGTTTCGTAACGGAGATATATATTTTTATGTTTTGCCCCAAGATTTGCATTTGTCTAGTCGAACGCATCTTTACTGTGGCGAAAGTTCTCTTCCCCACCGCCTGAAATTTAGAACGCAATAAGCATACCGACTTTCCTTCGTTGAATGAAATCTTATATTGGGCACGAAATTCCTTGCGATATCCTCTGCAACTCCTGGCAATTTCAGTCTCGCAGCTCAAATTGTCACGGAGGGATAGACGCTGATCTGTGTACGGCTGGGTTGCTTGAACGCCAGCGAACAACATCCCTTACTTATATCGTCACGCAAATGGAGTTTTGATAAAGTTATCTCCCTTGATATTGTTAGCGGAGCGAGGGAGGTTCAATCAAGAAGCAAGAAATTGTTGAGAAAACACCTATGACATTAATGGACCAGAGGCCCCCCCCCCCCCCCGGGACCTAAGGTGCTCACCTGACCAAAGTTGTTTAGAGAAGGATTTAATTAGCATCTATGGGGGGGGGGGGGGGGGCGGTGGCTCAGTTGGTGGAGGCGCCGGCTGCAAGCCGAAAGGTCCTTGGTTTCAATCTCACCTACGGCAACCGCGTTGTGTCCTTGGGCCAGATACTTAACTTGCCCCCCCCCCCCACCACCACCATTGCCCACGTGCGGGCACGGTGGCGTTGTGTACTAAGGCGTACTGTACGTCGATCGTGCACCTGGCTTCAACCACTGCTAACCGTGCGTGTGTGAAGTTAGTATGTTGAGGAGCTGACAGTTGTTCACCGTTGCTCGGCGGTTCTCTGCGGGTACTCCGGCTTCCTCCACCCGTAGAACTGTCGTGGTCATGATTAGCCATTGGGCAGAAATATTTTACCTTTAAACACCAAAAAATAAATAAATAAATAAATAAATAAATAAATAAATAAATAAATAAATAAATAAATAAATAAATAAATAAATAAATCTATGGCTTAACACTACAGAGGAATGAAGTTATTTAATAATTTATGACTCTGTTGTCCGCGCCAGATGATTTTATTCTAGTATTGGGATGCTACCACGGAAATAATGGCCAGATGTTCAGTAATGTAAAACTAGGGAGTCCAAATATCAACCTAGGAAATTAACTTGAACCAACTTGTAGGATGTTGTATACCAAATATCAAAAGATTCTGATTGTATTTCAAGAAGCAGAATTTCAAACACTTTTTGGACTAAGTTAAAATTCGGTTTCCAAAAGGGAGTCCAAATATCAACAGACTTGATTTGAACAAACTTAGATCTGACCTCCCTAAGGATGCTGGATACCATATATCAAAAGATTCTGACTGGTGGATCTGACGAGGAAGATTTTTAAAGATTATTCCTCATATTGCACTAATTTAAAATTCGGGCTGTCTTAGAGAGCCAAATTATTAACCGATGGACTTGATTTGAACAAACTTGAATCTGAACCCCATAAGGATACTCCTTATTCAATATCAATAGATTCTGAGTGGTGGATTTGAAAAAGAAGTCTTTTGAAGATTATTCTCCATATTGTATTATGTTAAATTTCAGGCTCCCATAGAGAGCCCAATTATTAACCGATCTGAACAAACTTGATGCTGACCCCTATAAGGATTCTGTATACCACATATAAAATTTCTGACCAGTGCTTCTGGAGAAGAAGACTTTTAACCCTTTACCCAACGTAACGGCCAAAACCGATCGCCGCTATTCTCAAAAATCGCCAATTAATTTTCATTATTTTTTCGTTTTTTGTCTCAAAAACATAGGTTATGACCCCTCGTTGGAACGAGCTCAGCGAGCTCGTTCCAACGAGGGGTCATAACCTATGTTTTTGAGACAAAAAATGAAAAAAATTAGTTATTCAAGAATTTCTTTTGCAAGTGTCGTCTGCTTTTCATGTTAGGTAAAGGGTTAAAGATTATTCCTCATATAGGACTAAGTAATAATTCAGGCTCCAGTAGGGAGCCCAAATATTAACCCAGGCAGCTGGTTTGAAGAAACTTAGATCTGACCTCCCTAAGAATGCCGCATACCAAATATCAAAAGATTCTGACTGGATTGTTCTGGAGAAGAAGATTTTTTAAAGATTATTTACCATATTGCACTAAGTTAAAATTCGGGCTTAACCCTTTGAACCCTGGTGGTATCTTGTCATACCATGTCAGTTGAATGGTAGCAATAGGAAGAGTCCATATTTATTATTTGGGGGTAGACCAATTAAAATTGAAAATATTGATTGGTCTACACCACACATTTACCTTGCAGTCACCCCCCCCCCCCCCCCACACTCCTTAATGGCATTATGACGTAGCATGTGACCAGGCCGGAAAAAATGGTCTCTGAAGTTCAAAGGGTTAATTATTAACCGATGGACTTGAGTTGAACAAATTTGAATCCAGCCCCTGTAAGGATTCTGTATACCATATATTAAAAGATTCTGACTCGTGTTTCTAGAGAAGAATAGTTTTGATGATTATTCCTTATATTGGACTAAGTTAAAATTTGGGCTCCAGTAAAGAGCCCAAATATTAACCCAGGGACTTGGTGTGAACAAAATGAGATCAAAGCTCCCTAAGGATACTGTATACCAAATATCAAAATATTCTAACTGGTGGATCTGAAAAAGATTTTTAAAGATTATCCTCCATATTGTACTAAGTTAAAATTCGGGCCCCCATAGGAAGCCCAAATATCAACTGAGGGACTAAATTTGAACAATCTTGAATCTGGCCTTCATAACAATGATGTATACCACATATTAAAATATTCTGAAGAAGATTTTTAAAGATTATTCCCCACGTTGCCCTAAAATAAAATATGAACCAAGTAGCTTAATTTTATCAAACTTGTATCTATAGTAGTATACCAAATATCCAAAGATTCTGATCAGTGGTTCCAGAGAAGAATTTTTTTTATAAGTTTTACAAATATGTTGACCCAGCATCTTTTACGATGCCCTCCCCCCCCCCCCCCCCCAACAGAACACCTTGAAACAACCGATGGCAATTGTTGTTGCCGTCCCATTCTATTGGTCCTAGGGATGCTCCATACCAAATAACAGTTCTCTGTTTCGTGTCATTTCGGAAGTATGGGCGTTTGAAAAAATCTATTTTTAGCTCCTCAGGTTCCCACGGGGACGCGGAATTTATTTGGCATGAATCAAGTACTTATGACTCAATAATACCACATACTCATTTGGTTCAAATCGGACCATCGGTTCAGAAAAGAGGAATTTCGGACGAGGCCAAAAAGTTTGACCCTCCCATTACAAAGGCTAATATTGTACCAAAAACTTCGTTTGAACAAACTTGATTCTACACCTTAAAAGGAAGCACCATTCCAAATATCAAATCATTGTACCCACTTGTTCATGAGAGGAGCTTCAAAAATATTATAGAGCACCCCCCCCCCCCCATACCCCCTCCCTATGGGGCTGGGTATGTTTATTTGAACAAAAACAAAATGCGATGTCAGAACAAGCAACCAGTTCTGTGGTTTTGGAGTAGAAGACAAGTGCACCATCGACGTGCAGTACGCCTTAGTACACAGCGCCACCTTGCCCTCACATGGGCAATCGGGAGTAAGTGCCTTGCCAAAGGACTCAACGCAGTTACCCCTGGCGGGTATCGAACCGTGGACGTTTCGTTTTGAATTTCAATGCCCTATCCACTGAGTCACCGCGTACCATACCAATAAAAATTAAAATGTGTTGTCAAAACTCAATTTGTATTGTCGACAAAAATGTGCACATCATCAACATAATTATTCATTTTTCATAGACATCAAAGTATGTTTTTTAACCCTTTCGACACTGATGGTACATTCCACGCCAGTGCACAGTCATAAATCGGTAGAGTCTATATTCGTTACTTGGGGGAAAGAGCAATCAATATTTCAACGTGCAGCCTTGGCTGCACGTTGAAAACTTGATTGATCTACCTTACAAATTCACCGAGCAACTGTCTACTTTATGAATTCAGGTCGTATCGCAATCCTGGGCCTGAGAAGCGGCCTTTCCTGTTCAAAAGGTTAGAAAGTGATTGCGAGGAGTCGGAAAACTAAAAACCTTCCAGGATTTTGTTTAAAAAAAATTGTGAGCATTGTTTATTGTTTGCAACATCTGCCCCCCCCCCCCCCCCCCCACCACACGCACACTTCAAGATGACGGCCTTTGAAACACGTTTGTATATGTGAGCGTTCCAGCAATCCACAGAGATCAATTGTGATAAATGGGCCGATTTACGGCTGCTAGCATGCATATTAGTACAACTTCAACGTTTTTCATTTTGCTCAAAATTAGTTTAAAGATTAGGAGCTCAGGACCAGCTATACAGAAATTGTGTAGTTCATACCACCGGGCCGATGAACTTCAAATACTAATGCTGAGGCCTAACAAAAGTTACAAGTCTGTTTTCTCAGGCCCTCTCGCATGGTCCTTTTGGCTGCCGTATGCTCTCTTTTATCACCAATGCAAACTTAAAAAAATAAAAAATAAATGAATTTGTCCCTTGAGTACAACAAAGCTTTGCTATCTGTAGATTATAAGGCTTAAAACATGAAACAAACCAAGAACATGAACTTTTGATGGCAAAGAGATAATTACAAAAAATAAAAGAAGAAAAAAAACTCACACGTACATGCAATTTTTTTTTTTACAAAAATGGTCTCGGAAACAAAAGATCTACTTTGTGGGGCCTAAGTGACTTATTTTATGGATCCAAGTAATAAGTTCAGAAGGCACTCAATGAAACGACAATCGCTGACAGCAGTAAATGTTGTCATTCCCCATTTCTGGGCGTATCCTCAAATGCACGAAACCACTGTGTGTCTCCGAAGGAGTCCAGTCAGATAAGGGAGACAGATGTGGTGAGAAATGTGTGTGATATAAATGTCTCAATTTAAATTCTCTTTGCGATAACGGTGTCGTGTGACTCTTGTATAGGTATTAGCTTGTGTGTAGTCCGAACACAAGTAACGAAACTGACTCGAGACGGCAAAACTTTGATCTCTTTCATCTTCCGACCTAGACGTTTTCTTGTTGCCGGAGAGAAAGAGCCTCGATTATTTTGTAAAACCTGAAGGGGCGCCTTAAAGTGAATGTCGCCAACCGGTATTGTTTTTGTAAGAGGATAAGCGAGACACTACAATGTATATATGAAATGGTCAGTCTCGGCAATAGACGCTAAGATAAAGATATCTAAACAAGTAAGATAATTCACAAAGCTCGTTGAGTTTCTTATTATCTTTCTACAGTTGTTGACACTAACGCTTTCTCAGTCTTTGAGTTCGTTTCTAAATATCATCCAAAGTTGTCTGCCAGCTTAACTGTTATAATGCGAAGCAAGGGCCGAGTGGGAGAGCAGAGCAGTGATTTTTAGAGAAGTGGCCATCGGGGTAACTGTGCGATGAACAATGATCACCAACCACTCCCCCCCCCCCCAAAAAAAAAAAAAATCAATTCTACGCCACTGGAGCATCATCATTTATATATGATAGGAAGTTTTCACAGGACATGTACTGCCTTTATTATGAAAGTTAACCCTTTACCCAACGCAAATGATATCAAAATTTATTATTTTAAATATAATTTTTTTAAATTTTTCAAAAAATTTCAACAAAACCATATCATGTGACCCCCTCATTGGAACGAGCTCAATGAGCTCGTTCCAATGAGGGGTCACATGATATGGTTTTGTTGAAATATTTTGAAAAATTTTATTTTTTCAACTGTTCAGTTTGCATATTACGCGGGCGGATGCGGGCGATTCGTTAGGTAAAGGATTAAATGACAGTTATAATTTGATAATATTACAGTGGAACTACCCATTGGATTGTATACAGGTTATTACTGTCATGTGGATTTCCGAGATGGTGTTTTGATGTCGACTCTGGACACATATCGACGAGTCCGTTAGAACAAGTCTATGTGTGACGCAGAGGCGAGGTCGAGACTTCAATACACTATTTTGGAAGGCCACATGGTGGTAATAACTAATTTATCTTACAATTTCCTCCCTTCCATGACTTGTTCGCATAATGAAGATATTGGGTAGAGTTTTTAACCCTTTTCCCAACGCAGACGATATCACAATTTATTAATTTTAAAATATTTCAACAAAACCATATCATGTGACCCTCTTTGGAACGAGCTCGTTCCAAAGAGGGGTCGCATGATATGGTTTTGTTGAAATTCTTCGAAAAATAGTATTTTTCAGCTGCTGAATTTGCATATTTCGCGGGCGGATGCGGGCAATTCGTTGGGTAAAGGGTTAACTGGATCTGGTTTGACAATCATTCAGCATTTATGAATAGGTTTTTTACGAATGAAGATCATGACGTCATGGTTCTTGCACTGTGCATGACGCAATCTCCATTCATTGTTCTAGTTGTACTATAACCACTAACGTTTATACAGTACAGTCGCCGTGGACTGATCACTTTCCATGCGTGGGCAATATTTCCGCGGACGCCATAATATTACATTCCAAACACTAATTACAGGAATAACCATCAAAAATTTAATTAATGAAGCACCGGATACAACCCGGTGCTTCATTAATTAATATTTTGCTGCTGATGATTTTTACTACCTGGTAAACACATGCGAGGACATAACTGCCCACGTGTGGATTACGACCAATCCACGGCGACTGTACTGTAGTAGTCACTTTGTTTCATTTTTTCATATTTCCGGCATGGTAGGCTGTATAAAGTATAATCATCGCGAAAAATGATCTAGTTTAATTTACTGCGTCGAAATGTTGATTTATTTATCATTTAGCGCGCGTACAACTTTGGGGCAATTCTTGGCACAATTAATGCTGTATTCAATTCTCAGGAAGACTCAGTTGGCTGGGAAAACCAAAAATGTAAATCTATTCATATGCCGAACAAATTTATGAAAATTTCGAATATTTCTAGTTGTTTATCATTTCTTCTCGGTTTTATTTTGCTATAAGCTGTATCTGAATTGCGCAGGGAAAAATAACCTGCGATAAATATTTTTGCATTCTTAATAATCTAAGGTAAAAATAAAAAATGAGTGCATATCATTCCGACTGGGTAATCCGAAAATACACAGAACAACACACGTGTGTGAATGGGTTAATCGATATGACAAGAGTGCCAGCGCGGAAGGATAGAACGAGAGGCTACAGGCCTCGAGTTTTACCCTTCTGCGATGGCACAAGTGCCATATCGATTAACCCATTCACACACACTTGTTCTGTGTTTATTAAACGCCTTCGCGTCTATAAAAGAATTATTATAGAAGGACACTCAGCAATTCATTTGACAACTATCAACAAAAAGAACACATTTTATCGACAACCAAGTTTGAAAGGGGAACCTGTGTTACTATTTCATCCCCTGAGTTCAATCCGTTCTGTATACCTACTGGCACATAGAGCACATTGGAACTCAGGGAACGATTTTCAGCTATCGCTAGCGATTCAAATTTTAATTGCGTTGCACGATTTGTAGAACCAGTGAAATTTCGCTTCCATTTAAGAGTGGTCCGTCAATGATTTCCGTTCCGCACATATATGCGGAACAGATTTTAATTTTCCGCACGGTTTAGTGTTGCTGTAGATGGGGAATACATTGAATCGGCATGTAATAACCATTTTAGGTAACAAAGCATTCTCGGTTTCCAGTTGAATTGATGAACAAAAAACAAAAAAACAAAAAACGGACATCTGTGAAAACTAGAACGAATATCTGTAATTCTCCTTTACTTGAATTTGCTTTAGATCTCTTTTCTGCACATTGTTTTTAACCCTTTATCCAACGCAGACGATATCAAAATTTATTATTTTAAATACCATTTTTTAATTTTTTTTCAAAAAATTTCAACAAAACCATATCATGTGACCACTCTTTGGAACGAGCACGACTAGCTCGTTCCAAAGAGGAGTCACATGATATAGTTTTGTTGAAATTTTTCGAAAAATAATATTTTTTCAGCGGCTTAATTTGCATATTACGCGGGCGGATGCGGGCGATTCGATGGGTAAAGGGTTAAACTTCACAAGCAAAACAATCTGCAATACACATGTGCATTGATATCGTTTGCTGGAGTGTTTTTGCAACAGTGACAGGAAAACAATCCGACAAGAATGTCCTTCCAAGTTTTTGGGATATGAATTTGAATACGATTGGTTCGTGTGACATTTGTATACACTATGATACTCTGAAGTGTTGGAAGAACAGAACAACCATCCGTTTTTAACCCTTTGTACCCTAGCGGACGCATTTCCGACCAGGAACATGATACGTCATAGCGTCATTATATAGGATGGCTGTTCAATAAATGTATGGGTAGACCCGAGGCCTCACTTTGAAAATATTGATTGGTCTACCCCAAATAATGAATATGGACTCTTCTAATTGATGGCATTGAACTGGCATCGAAGATACTACTAGAGTTCAAAGGGTTAATCTCTATATTTTCTGCTTAGTTAACTCGGCTTGACCAGCAATTTGTTGTTTTGTGTTACGGAGGCATCTCATTGGGTGATTTTTTTCTATTTCGAAGGATGTGGACGTTTCGGCAGCTAGCCACATTGGTGACTGACAATTTTGGTGAATTCGGCGTCCATTCAGTACGTTGCGGCAGCTAGCATTTTCGGTCGGTTTGGCCAATATAGAGTGGGGGTGTAATAATTGAGAAATGGCTAATGAAGTATTTTATTCGTAGGTTTTTTTGTGATACAGAAAACAACATATATGTTGTTCTGTGGCATCAGTTTAGTTTACTAATTGACACAAACGGTTGCCGTTAATATTTAATATTATATCCTCATAATCATTTATCCCACCCTAAAAACCTAACGGTACAACCGCCCCGCCCCCCCCCCCCTAAAAAAAAATATAAAAATAAAAACAAACAAAAAACAACGAACTATTACTATACTCCTGCTAATGTCAGTTTCGTCCGGGCAATAAACTTTTGTCCTTGCCAATCTAGAATTGCATTGGACCAGGCATTCTGTGAACGCCGACCGAAGATCATACTAGATTGATGGCTCAAGAGGTAAAACTATTTGTGACATACAATCAACCGTTTGTTATTGTAGTTCACAAGATTTGGTCAAAATATAAATGTATTAGTTTTTGACACCAATTATTTTTACCTGAAACATAAATACCACACAATATCCTCTGGAGTGATGTCTGCTTGGTAGTCGTTTCTTACCAGGGGTGCCTGAATGAGAAAGATTATGAACAAGTGCAATGGCAGTCTAAACAACCAATAACATATTCGTTGGAGCTACATCAGTAGTAGGAGATTTGGAGATCGGGCCAATTCAGGGAGATCTAATGGAGGATCTCATATGTGACGCCATGGTCACGTGACCTGGTGGCGCCATGTTGTGCTGTCATGGTAACCCGCGTGAGCGGCCATCTTGTGACGTCATCCCCCATAGTGATACGTGGTGTTAGTGCGCATACGCAGCGCGTGTTGTTAGGGTGATACGTGTTTTCGTCGTCCATTTTGAATACTGGAGGCCGCCATATTGGTTTCTATGGTAGCACGTGGTTGCTATGTGACCCCAAACCTTCTAATAGGACAGGGGTATGTTCGGTGGGTGTGTTCGATTGAATCGGAGTATCACGAATTATCACAAATAACCCGACAGTCTCTCCAAATCACCGAAAGTGACTTTATTTACTACAGATTCCCCATATTATCGGCTTAGCACGTAGTGCTATAGTACCGAGGGGCACAGGGGGTGAGTTCGATTGAATAGGAGTATACTCCAGTAGAGTAGAAGAGCCTATCAACTGGAACAGCTTTGCTTATTGTTGCTATATTTATCAATTTCTGGTCTATTCTTGTTAGTTCTGACCCTATTCCGAGTACTCTTGTTGTTTCATTTATCTAGATCACCCAATCAGTTCACTCTACTGGCGCCTACTAACCAATCAGATTGCTTGATTTCCCGTAATCTCTATGCAGAGTTGTCTCCCCTTATTATAACGAAGTCCTATCCGATTCTCATCACCTCTATATCCAATGGCCATATCCCATGGAATCCCATTCTTGGAAAACACCTGTGGCTATGGAATCCCTTTTTTGTCGTATGAGACCATGAGGGCCATAAGAAAGCCCTCGATGAGTCCTCATTTACTATCCCTCATAGCCTCATTTTATTTTGAGGGCATGAGGGCCACGAAAAAGCCCTCAATGAGGCCTCATTTACTATCCCTCATAGCCTCATATCGGTATACCTATGGCCTGGTATTGTATTATTTGAGGATACCTATCGAGGATACCTTTTGGAGAATCCCTTTTTTGTCGTATGAGGCCATGAGGGCTACATAAAAGCCCCCAATGCGGCCTCATTTACTATCCCTCATAGCCTCATTTTCTTTTGAGGGCATGACGGCCATGAAAAAATCCCTTAATGAGGCCTCATTTGCTATCCCTCATAGCCTCATTTTCTTTTGAGGGCATGAGGGCCATGAAAAAATCCCTCAGCGGGGCCTCATTTACTATCCCTCCTAGCCTCATCTCGGTATTTAACAGCCATATCCCCAGGCACCCCAATTTCGGCACCTCTTTTTGGAAAACATATGGCCTTCGGCACTCCTTTTTTTGTCGTATGAGGCCACGAGGGCTATGTAAAATCCCTCAATGAGGCCTCTTTTACTATCCCTCATAGCCTCATTTTCTTTTGAGGGCATGAGAGCCATGAAAAAGCCCTCAATGAGGCCTCATTTACTATCCCTCATAGCCTCATTTCGGTATTTGAGGATACCTATGGCCTGGTATTGTATTATTTGAGGATACCTATCGAGGATACCTTTTGGAGAATCCCTTTTTGTCGTATGAGGCCATGAGAGCTATGTAAAAGCCCTCAATGAGGCCTCATTTATAGTAAATGAGGCCTCACTGAGGGCTTTCTCATAGCCCTCATGGCCTCATACGACAAAAAAGGGATTCCATAGCTACAGGTGTTTTCCAAAAATGGGATTCCATGGGATATGACCACTGGATATAGAGGTGATGAGAATCGGATAGGACTTCGTTGTAATAAGGGGAGATAATTCTGCATAGAGACTACGGGAAATCAAGCAATCTGATTGGTTAGTTAGGGCCAGTAGAGTGAACTGATTGGGTGATCTAGATAAATGAAACAACAAGAGTACTCGGAATAGAGTCAGAACTAACAAGAATAGACCAGAAATTGCTAAATATAGTAACAATAAGCAAAGCTGTTCCAGTTAATAGGCTCTTCTACTCTACTGGAGTATACTCCTATTCAATCAAACTCACCCCCTATGCTCGTCGGTACTATTGCTCTACGTGCTAAGCCGATAATATAGGGAATCAGTTGAAAATAAAGTCAATTTCAGTGATTTGGAGGGATTGTCGGGATGTTTGTGGTAATTCGTGATACTCCGATTCAAGCGAACACACCCTCCGAACATACCCCTGTCCTATTAGAAGGTTTTGGGTCACATAGCAACCACGTGCTACCATAGAAACCAAGATGGCGGCCTCCAGTATACAAAATGGACGACGGAAACACGTATCACCCTAATAACACGCGCTGCACATGCGCACTAACACCACGTATCACTATGGGGATGACGCCACAAGATGGCCGCTCACGCGGGTTACCATGGCAACATAACATGGCGCCACCAGGTCACGTGACTATGACGTCACATATGAGAACCCCCATGAGATCCCCCTGAATTGGCCCGATCTCCACATCTCCTACTACTTACAAACATGTTGGATAACATTTTGAAAACGGTGTTATTTGTTGGTCATCGTCAATTCAAGCAGTTTTTTTCTTAGTGTTAAACAGCCCAAGCTTTTTTCCTCTTCAGAATTTTCAAATGCTGCCATGGTCTTTTATCACGTGAATATTATATTTTCCCCTGTAGTCAGGAAACGTGCGAAAAAAAACACATTAGAAAGACATTGTTTCCAATGCATACTATGGTGATGAATATCACAGGTATTAACCCTTTCCGCATATACATCATGTTTCTACAGAGAAACTGGAGTTGTGTTCGCATAAAAAATATTACCCATGTTTCCCATAGAGCTGAAACGGTTAAAGGGTTTTCTTGATCGATTAATCACATGGATTAACCTTGGTTAACCGATTAATCACTTGGCCTTATAGCTAGCTGAATAATTGCCATACCGTTGATGATTTATGGCATTAACTCTTTACCCAACGTAAAGGACAAAATCGGCCAGCTCTATATACAAAAATGTCCATTCAGATTTTATTATGTTTTCAATTTTTGTCTCAAAAACATTGCTTATGATACCTCTTTGGAACGCTCTCGTTGAGCTCGTTCCAATGAGGGATCATAAGCTATGTTTTTGAGACAAAAATTGAAAATTAGTAATTCAAGAATCTATTTTGCAAATGTCGTCTCTACCCGCATTGGGTAAAGGTTAACTTAAGAATGACCAGTTCCAGCTACTGATACAGTATAATGATCATGCAAGCCAACAAGTATGCCATCACGTAACTTTATGCTTTACTCTGTCTCATATAATTGATGTGAGTCAATGTGACAGTGTTTGCCTGTTTTGGAGGAAGTTTGTTCCTTTCTTAACCCAGAAAATACAGTAGTTCAAAAGTAACGGTTAATCGATCAATTACTTTTTTGATCGACCAAGACGTTGATCATTGGTTAATCGATTAATCGGTTAACCGTTTCAACTCTAGTCTCCCAATGTTCTATCCCTAATGTTTTTACTACAAACGTACATTAGGAGGACATTTATATTTCTATATGTGTAAGTCTCCGTAATACAATCTTCGGAGATCATATGAAAACGTTCATCCATGTTTTCCAAATAAGAATTAAAAAAGCACTAAATTATGGGCCACAGTCTTCAAGAATATTTGAAAAGCATCCCATGTAATTTTTTTGTAAAATCTCACGGAAATAGGACTGTGTGTTTGTGTTTGCGATACGTTAGAGGAGGTGCTGCATCGGTGCGAAAGTATAGACACGTTGTAATGCAAGGGGAGCCACAGAGCTCATATTTAGAGCAGGAACAGCAGCGGGCTAAGTCGGTGGCCATATATGAGTGGAGGATCAAAAATAGGAAGTACGAGCTCCGGGAGCTCACCAATGTTGGCATTCAGGTAGACGGTATTACCTGTTGTAGAAGGCAAGCCATACGTAGACAGAGTAGGATTTGCTTGTATGATCATTAGTCTGAGGTAGCTAGAGGGAAGCAGCTAAGCCTCGAAGTAGTGGCTGTTAGAGAAAAGGCGTCCAGTAAAGTGACAATACGTTAGTGACCGTGCAAAGGCAGTGATAGAGTGACATTCCGTTATATGTTCGTGAAAAAGCGACGAGAGTCAAGAGACACTATAGTGAGCCAGGAAGATCAAACAACAGCGACAAGAAAGAAGCAACCAGCGACAACAGAGTTTGCGGGCCCCGCAAGTTGACTCAGTATGTCTGTTTGAGGTTAAAAATTCGCACTGGCACAGACATTTCCTACTGAAACGTTTTTTTCTTTTAATATGCCGCCGAAAAATTGTTTTCATTTACTGAACCCTGATGGGATTCAATCATGACAAAAAATATATAAAAATGATTTAAACTAAGTGACGAGCTTAGGAACTGGTTAAACTGACTGGCAATAATTGATGTTATTCATTGATGGGCTCTAATTTAGTCCTCACAAGGATGTTACGCAAGCTTTTGTTTTTCTTATAGGCGATGGCAGGTCGAAGATTCAAGGGTTCATTTAATTTAGCATTGGTTAAATTGAATTCATCTTTTAATATTTTTGCTATTTCGATATTCATTCTGTTGTATGTTAAAGTGAAAAGGATGATGGACCTCCTTTCGCATTCTCCCTCTGATATGTTCATACCAAATGGTCAGAGGGTTTGAAGCGTTTTGATCCAAAAAGCTTCACGTTTTTTTTCTAAATTCATCCGTTTCTTCTAATGTGTCTTTAATGTGTCTTTAATTGGTGGCTGTTCAATACGATGGATTTCGAAATCGTCAAAAGAATGGCCAGGAAGGTTAAAATGTTGTGCTACCAACATTATTTTTTATATCCTGTTTGTGTCTAGTAGCACGTTCTCGAAAAGGATTTTGACTTTGGCAAACATACTGTTTCCGACAGCGTTTACCAGTGATAAGGTAAATAATATTTGGTGAATCGTAATGGAGGGGGTTACGGATCTGATAATGATTTTTCGTTTGTTCGGAGGAAAATTCCTCTTTCTGATCAGGCATAAAAGTATGCAATCTACAACGAGGCTTTTGCAATTAAATACCGCGCCACTACCATTCTGCAACGGTCTGTTGTGTTCAATTTTCAGTGGTTCGAAATCAGTAGTTTCTGCTACACATTCGAGCGTTTTCAGAGTTTGAGATTTCAGGCTACGCAAAAAGCGCAGTGAGTACCCCCTCGACCTGAGGACACAAAACAGAGCAGAACAAGCCTCATTGAAATTTACCTTATCACTTGAAGTGCGGTGGAAACGAATGGACTGCGATTTGATGATACCTTTAAATGTATGTTGAGGATGAAATGATTTTGTGTGCAACAGTTGATGTGAATCAGTTGGTTTAAAATATACTTCATAATTTAAATAACCGGATGCCTGGAATTGAATTGCTTGCCTTTATACACGGTCAGATCGAGAAAATTAACAGAATTTTCACTGATAGTAGCTTTTAATTTAATGTTTGGATCATGATTGTTCAAAATTTCTAAAGATTCCTCAAAATCTTCTTTTGAATGTTCCCAAATAATAAAAATGTCATCTAAATATCTGAGATATACGAGAGGATGCTTTGCACATTTGCTTAAGGCATTTTCCTCACATTCGGCTACATAAATGCTTGCAAAATTAGGACTGAATCTTTTGCCAACAGGACAACCCATTATTTGTAGAAACTATTCTCCATTGAATTGAAAGTGGAAATTCGCTCGAACGAACAGGGCGCGGTGTAGGTTAGGGAATAATTATGGTGAAAAATATTTTTGTGTGAAATTCTTAGTGATAAATTTCAGAAATGGATACCCCAACCTTGGAACAGTTGATCAGTATGGGAGAGCGGTTGGGTTTCGCGGGTTGTGAATTGCAAAAATTTGAGAAAGATGAGCAAAAGCGTGTTGCGAAAGAAAGGCCACAGTGTTAGAGTGTCAGGTTACGTTGAAGCGTGAGGAGGCTGTCTTACGGACAGCCAAACACGAGAAAGAGGTTAAAAGAGCTGAAAGAGAAGCTGTGTTGGTGCAAGAAAGATCGGAAAGAGGGGCTGTATTAGGGCGTGAAGGGGCTGAGAGAATGGAGCGCGAGGCAGCACTAGGTGCTGTGGAGCAAAAGAAAGAGATTCAGGTTGAGCGCTAAAGGTCTGGAAGGGCGCATGATGAATGAGAGGCTACACGAGAGGGAGATGGAAATTTTGAGGGCTAGGGCGCAGTTACCCGAAGCTAACAGTAGACAGGGTGGAGAGTCCTGTGGAAATGTAAAGGCACCTTATCCCCAGTTACCCAAGTTCAATGAACAGACAGACGTCACTGACGCTTACTTACAGAGGTTTGAAAGGTTTGCTTCAAGTCAAAGTTGGCCCAAGGACGCCTGGAATGGGAGAGGGGTGTCAGTCTTAGCTCACTGCTGACGGGAAAGTCCCTAGAAGTATACGTGAGCATGTCCCCTGACGAAGGCAATAACTATGGTGAGTTGAAAAGGCTTATCCTCAAGAGGTACCAGCCCACCGAGGAAAGGTCCAGGACGAAATTCAGAGTGCAAGGCTTCGAAAGGTGAAAGCGAGTAATAAGTTGTGTCAAGGGCCACAAGATATTTCGAAAGGTGGGTCGAACTATCAGGAATTGAAGAGTCATTTCCACCCCTGAAGTACCTACTTATCAAGGGGTAATTTATGTCATCGCGTGCGCGAGACGGCATTGTTCGTTATAGAGAGGAGGCCGGGTATTGCGAAGGAAATGACTAGGGTGGTCTTGCAGTATTTGGAGGCTCATGGGAAGGTTTGACTCAAGGTAGTCCGGGCAGGAATGTGGGCAAAGGCACCTGTAAGAGCCCAACACTCAAACTCGAGCAGTGACCGGGTCAACCCCACCGGGTCGGGAGTCAAGAAGTTAACATGTTACATTTGTGACAAGAAGGGGCATCTGGCCCGGGATGCTGGCGGAAGGCTATGCCAGGGAAATCAAACGGGAGCCCAGCAATGAATGGGAGACGGAACCCGTCCCCAAAAAAACTTGAGAAAATGGCAATAATGCCGATCAGTCCTCTTGGAAGAGACAGACGACAACACTGTGCCAAACAATCGGGCCTGAAGATAGCCCACTGCGGCGGTGCATAGACGGAGAGGGGGCTTAGGTTGGAAGGGGAAAGAACAATCCCTATAATTAGGAGATATGCCGGTGTATCCTGGTTATGTGTGACGAGAGGAAGTGAGTGTGCTACGAGACACAAGGTGTTGCAGGTTGGCTGTCAAGCGGGCACTCGTCAGTGATGAACAACTGAATGGACACGATCACACGTGTGTGCTCATGGATGAGAGTTTACCCTCGCGAGGGTGAGGGTGGACACCCCATTCTTCATTGGAGTAGTGGAGGCCATGTGTATGGAGGTTCCCATCTGTGACCTGGTCGTAGGCAACATACCGGGGCAAGCACAGAGCCCGACGCGGCATGCTCGGAAAGGAACCAACCTAAGGAGGATTCTGCGGTAGTCAACGGAGCACAAGCCCCGAGGGAAAAGCGGCCAGTAAAGCCCCTCAAAATATCTGGTAAGATGGTTGAAGAGATCCACGTGGAAAACCTCACGGAAGCCCAAAAGGAGGACCCCACATTGAAGACGGCTTGGGAGTAGTGCCAAAAGTAGTGTGCCATTAGCTACGAGGGGTGAGGGCCGATATGCCGTGAAGGTGGACAATAGGATGCTTCATCGGGTGTATGAAGAACAGAAGGGTGGGTCGAATAGCGAGGTAAAGCAAATCATGGATGGGGGTGGGGGGGGGGGGGCACTTGGGGTCGAGAAAGACGCTTGACCGGATCACGATCAGTTTCCACTGGCCTGGCATCATAGGGGACGATACGAGATTTTGTCAGTCGTGTGATGTATGCCAGAAGACTGTGCCTAAAGGTTGCGTCCCCAGGGTTCCGTTAGGGCAAATGTCCTGATGAACGAACCGTTCGACAGGGTAGGAGTGGACTTAATCGGACCGATTAACCCCATGTCGGAAAGGGGGAATAGCCACAAGGTACCTCGAGGCAATTGCTCTTCCCAAAATTGAGACGTAGCACATGGCCGAAGCCTTGCTCGAGGTGTTCAGCAGGTTGGGTTTTCCGGAGATACTGATGGATCACGGGTCTCAATTCACCTCGGGGATGTTGGAAGAGGTGTGTCGGTTGGTTGCGGTGAAACAACTATTCACCACCACCTATAACCCCAAATACAATGGACTGTGCGAGAGGATCAATGGGATTCTAAAGGGATGCTTAAAAGATGTTTCAGGAGAGGTCCAAGGACTGGGACAGGTATCTACCAGCGGTCCTTTTTGTCTATATGGAGGCACCCAGGCGAGCACTGGGTTCTCTCCGTTCGAGCTACTCTACGGCCGAACAGTGAGATGCCCAATGCAAGTGCTCAAGGACCTATGAACAGACGAGGAAACATTTCCAATACGTAACACATATCAATATGGGTTGGACCTCTGAAACAAGCTGGAGGAAACATGTCAGCTTGCGTGGGAGAGTCTACGTAACGCCCAGGGAGATATAAACACCACTATGGCCGTAGAATGAAGCAGAGAAAGTTTGAGGTAGGCCAGAAGGTAACCAAAAGTATACCACACCAACCTGCTGAGGCTGTACCAGGAAAGGGAGAAAGTCAAACGCTTGCGAACGGCAGGACAAGGCGACTCCAATCCAGGGGATGCAGAGGAGGTGGCGGCGGGTATTGTCACCATAGAGCTCGATGAGACAGCCGACACCGGGGCCATGGATGATAATAACCTATTAGATCTAGGGATGTAAGCGGGCCAGAGATATACAGGGATGTCGAAGGAACTCAGCAATGTGTTTTCTGAGAGTCCAAGGGCCACGGACCTCGAGGAGCGCAAACTCGAGCTCACTTCTGCCGAGCCTGTGAGGGTTAAACCTTACCCCACCCCCTACACCAAGAGAGTGGAAATAAATTGGGGAGGAAGTGGAGAAGATGTTGGACGCGGGAGTCAATTCTTCTTACAATCTGTCGTTGTTCTAGTTAAGAAGAACAGTGGTGTAAGATTTTGTATTGACTTTTGACAACTCAACGGCATAATGAAGTTTGACATTGAGCACATGGGATATATGAAGACCTGCTGACAGAGCTACAGGGGGGGGGGGGGGGGGGGGGGCAAGTATTTCTGTAAGGTTGACATGAGTAAGGGCTACTGGAAGATCACTGTCAGAGCAGAAGACAGACATATGACTGCATTTACGACTCGGGAAGACTGTTGCCAGTTTTGTAAGCTCCCTTTTGGAATAGCAAACGCGGGTGCCACTTTTGATAGAATGATGCGGAAGCTGTTGGCCAACTTCTGGGATACCGACCGCGACGTGGGCGGTATCCTCTGTAAGACAAAGACATGGACGGAGCTTATGGCAGCTCTTAGGGAGCTGTTTGGAGGCTAATGGAGGAGCTCATAGTGTCAAACCGGCGTTAGGACCATGAAGTTTCTCAGCTACAAGGTTGGTGAAGGCAAGGTTGAGATGGGTGACTAGAAGCCCGAGAGGATCCACAATGCGAGCCCCCATCAGACAAAGTGACAATTAGGTCCTTCTTGGAGGCTTGCTGGTAGTACTGGAAATTTGTCACCAATTTTGTTGAAATAACGATACAACTCACGGACCTCACGAAGAAGGGACAGCTCAACAAAGTCATATGGGGACCACGCCAGGACTGGGCATTAAAGATCTTGACAATCTGTTGGGCAGGGCGTCCATCCTCCACCTGCCTGATTTTTTCTAAAACGTTCCTGGTGCAAACTGACACATCCGACACGGCGTGGTGGCAGTATTGCTACAGGAATACGATGACAAACGTTTCCCCATGGCATTGTCAAGGTGATAGCTTGAATTTACGATTTTCTTGTTTAAAGGTGTATATATTTGTGCTAATCTTTCTCACTCTAGCTAAATATAAAGATATGTATATGACCGACCCTGAAAACACATTTGTCACATAACCCTTTGTCTAACACGAAAAGCAGACGACACCTTCAAAAATAATTCTTGAATAACTATTTTTTCATTTTTTGTCTCAAAAACATAGGTTATGACCCCTCATTGGAACGGTTTTGGCCGTTACGTTGGGTAAAGGGTTAAGTAGACCAGTAAAGTAATTCACGTGCTGCTAATTAAGCATGAAATTTTATGGACATTATCGCTCGCGCGTCTGGCGAACACAGTGATGAGCTGTCTGATAATATATTAAATGAGTGAAAACCAGTCGTCTCGTGCAGTCGTTATCTTGGTAATTATGTCCAGTTAATAGGTAATTGTAGTAAAAACAGTGCATCACACTGGACATACATCCATATTATGTATCTGGTCTGTCACCAAATGTCAGGATATACCGAAAATGCAAACTTTTCAAAGCAACTATTAAGTTATGATAGATCTAAGTGGCCAAGTTCTCGAGAAGCAATTAAGATAAGAATTAATGTTCTGGCTATCGAATAAAAGTCGGGGGTTTCTCGAAAAATTCATTCCAGTCTCAGGACGTGCCAGACTGTGGGTCTTAGGTGAGGAGCTCGAGATGTCCAATGCTATAAGGTTAAAGGAAGTGCCACATCGATGCAAAAGTATAAGCACATTATAATGTAAGGGGGGGGGGGGGGGGGGGTTACAGAGCTCATATTTATAATAGGCACAGTTGCGGGCCAAGTTGGTGACCATATAAGTGTGTAGAATCAGAAATGCAAGTACGAGCTTCAGGAGCTATTTGCATTCAGATAGACGGTATTACCTGCTGTAGGAGGCAAGCTATACGTAGCCAGAGTAGGCTTTGTCTGTATGAACATTATTCTGAGATAAATGGAGGGGAGCATTTAACCCATTATGAGGTGACTGCATGAGTGGACAGCATCCAGTCAAGTGGCGATAAGCTAGTGGCCGTGCGACGGCAGTGATAGAGAGACATTCCATCACAGGTTAGGGGAAAGGCATCATGTAAAGTGACAATATTTTAGTGGTCGTGTAACAGCAGTGTTAGAGTGACATTCCGTTCCATGTTAGGGCAAAGGCGTCCGGTAAAGTGACAATACGTCAGTGGTCGTGCGACGGTAGTAAAAGAGTGAAGTCCATGAAAAAAGGCAAGCAGAGTCCAAACACCAGTGACAAGGAAGAAGAAACCAGTGACAACAGAGAACGCGGGCCCGCAAGTGACTCAAAACTGTGTGGGTGAGGTGTGATTGACGTTTGTGTTTCATTCATTGGACTTTATGTAAGTAACAAATTCCTATATTTTTCTCTTTGTATCAAAATTGTTAATTTCAGTGAACCCCCTGTTGATTTATGCTTTTTGAGGAAAAGTCATTGACCGCTTTGGGATAAGAACCACCCCAACAAAAACGAAACGGGTGGGTTCGACGCGGTGAGACGTACGTTCACGCACGGATTCAGGTGACGCTCCTTGAGTTTTGTCTGAAACGCGGCGTGAATCTATTTCCCCCAGCAACGACCACACATTTGGTCTCGTTTCCTATTAAAAGGTCATATCTAAGGTTATTCAATATCCTCGACAAAATGGCTATTTTGAGCCATAGTTTTATTTTATGGTGTTGTGGATTCAGTAAATAATTCTCATTATGGTGATAAGGCCAAGCTAATCTGTTGATGGTCTTGATGCAAACTGTGTGCTGCCAAGTGCATTTCAGTTGGGGGCCAAGGTCACACGGGAATGTTCAATGACTAATCCAGGCCTGTTTGGGACCTGACAATTTGAAGGTTACAAATGAGACAATTTTTTGTGTAAATTTGCTTTGAGACAGCTTTCTGAAAAAATGTCATTATTATTTGTCAGAATGATCATCTTATGCTGTAAAATCCTCAGTGGAGGAATGAGGAATTCCTATAACAAAGTTTTATCACTATCGAAGCACGAAAATTTGAAATGAGAATACTTTGACCATTTTGAGCCATTTTTAGCCATCAGCTGTGTCATTCGGCTGAGTATATTTGAGTGATATTTTAAGATTTTTATTGTGTAGAGTTGTCTCCAGAGAAGGCCATATTCAGAGTTTTCAAAAACTGTATACATTGTGAGTATTTTGAATAGGGGAGGTAATTTAAATGCGAAATATCCTTGGCCGTGTTAATGAGAAGCCGTGCATTCTTTGAAAAACCATCGCTTTCACCTGAATAACTGTAACGAGACCCCAGTTTCTGACAGGCATATGCCAGTAAGAAGCTTCTCCCTAGGGAGAGGAAGTACTCAGTGATAGAGAGGGAGTGCCTAGCTATCGTTTTCACCATAAAAAAAGTTTCAAAACCTCTTTTATGGTCGGGAGTTTATTTTTCACACGGACCATAGGTCACTTTCCTACATCCAAAAGTGCAAAGTGGTGAGACGCAGGAAAATGAGGTGGTCCCTCCTGCTGCAGAATTACCGCTTCAGGGTAGAGGCAATCAAAGGCAGTGACAACGTGGCTACTGGCTACCCGACTACCCGAGCAATCAGTAAGAGGGGTTGGGGCGAGGCGGCCATCAGCTGTATGAGTCAGGGCGGGTTGCCCTTCTTAACAGAGGTTTTGCGCAGTGGTTGCGCAATTTGTACACATGTGTCTAATATATTAGCATGGTATTTTGCTGTGGAGAGAAAGTGTATAGAGGGACCTATTGATTGCTTGTGAACCAACGGACCACCTCCTATTGTGCGCCAGTTGATGTGTGCACACGAGTTGATGGGCGATGCGGAATAGACTCACGTGGCGCAGTGTGGAATCAGCAGACCTGTTCACTGATGGGGAGGGGCCTCAGGCCAGTACAGGGTTCTCCTCATTTGAGCTGCTTTGTGGGAGGACGATCAGTTGAAGTAGCTTTGGGTGGTACAGGAGATGACTGAAATACTTATCAGTGCGTTTTCAACCTAAGGAAGAGATATGACCTGTTAACTGGCCAGAGAGAGCTTGCACAAAGCTCAGGGTCGACGAAAACTGTGTTACAACCGAAAGGTGAGGGATAGGAAGTTCAAGGCCGACTAAAGGGTTACAATCCTCTTTCCAACCGATCACAACACTGTTATACTGCAATGGAAGGGCCTCTACATTGTAAAAGAGGAACTCGGGTTGATGTGGATGGCAAATCGAAGATATACCATCCCAATCTTCTCAGTTTATACCAGGAAAGAGATACTTTAACCCACGCATCTGTGGGCAGAGGGATCCAAGCAGAAAGAACCAGAGAAAGTGCCCCTATATTGCCATCATAGAACCAGAGGGGTTACAGAAGCATGCGTGGTGCATAACAGCAGCCTCTTAGTCCTAGGAGAGTTGAAACTTACTGGGGTGTGGTGATTGGCGATAATTTAACAATCGAAAAGCAACACCAAGTGATGAGACTGGTAAGAGAGTTCAGTGCAGTGTTTTTGGAGAGACAGAGGACGACATATCTCGAGGAGCATAAGGTTGAGGTGACCACGGGACCCCATTCATTATGCTAACAGGTAGAAGATGAGGGGGGGGGGGGGGGGTAGCAGAAATGTTGAATGCGGGGATCATCGAGCCACCCAACTCCTCATACAATTCACCAGTAGTCTTGGTGAAAAAGAAGGATGGTGGGGGAGGGGGTTGAGATTTTGCAAAGACTTCCGACGCCATAACTCTGTAACTAACTTCGACAACGAGCCCATGGGAACATGGAGCCAATCTGTTCAGTAAGATAGATTTAAGTAGTACTGGCAGATCCCAGTAAGGAGGGAGGACAGACACATGAGATCAGTTACGACGCCAGACGGGTGCTATCAGTTCAAGAAGCTTCCCTTTAGAATGAGAAATGCGGGTGCTACGCTCTACAGAAGATGGGGAAGCTGTTGGGCGGCGCCTGGGAAGTCGGCCACTATGTGTAAAACCTTGGACAGAGGATACAGAGGCTCTCTGGGAGTTGTCTGCAGACTTCTGGATGCGGGACTGACGGAGAAGCCCTCTAAATGTCAAATCGGCTTCAGGAGCATTGAATGTCTTGGATATAAGGTGGGCGAAGGGAAGGTAGGGTTTCACGGTATTTCGATATTTCACTGAAACTTGGTATTTTTTTTTCAATATCGATACCGTACCGAGCCAATTTCAACTCACTCGATATACCGACCTTCACGACATTGTCGATTTGCAATGTCGATATTCTCCAACTAATGATAAACTTTTGGACTTGAACTTCATCTAAATTCATCACACGCATACTACTTTTATTTAATTTAGATATGGTTCCAAGCCAGAAAATAAGCAGACTGTCATCTGCAAAATGAGGCCCCAGGGTGAATTTAGTGATGCTACCCTGCACAGCAGGGTAGCATCACTACATTTACCCTCTATGAATCTCAATCTGAATCAGGGTCTCAAAACTAAAAAAGAAGAGGTACCCAGAGGATAAATTGGCCCGCTGTATGGGATAGCATCATCAAATTCACCCTCTGGGGACCTTATTCTGCAAATGTCAGACTGCTTATTTTCAGGCCTGTATGGTTCCTTTGCAGAATCAAATACACGTGGTTCTATTCGTTCCAAGCAAGAACTATCGCAAAGTATGAGCAGTATTGTGTGCGTTTGGAATTCTGCATGGTCATATCAAACAAGGATTGTCAGTTCTCAAATGCTAAAAAAAATACCGTACTCGGTATTACAAATTGGAATACCGTGAAGCCCTAAGGGAAGGCGGAAATAGACGATGACAAGCTTCCCCCAGACGAAGCGACAGGTTAGGTCATTTCTGGGTCTGGCAGGTTATTACCGTAAGTTCGTCCCAATTTTTGCCGAGGTCGCGGTTCCACAGACGAACCTGACGAAAAAAGGACAGTCGAATCAAGTGAAGTGGGGACCTCATCAGGACAGGGCCTTTAAGACACTGAGAGACTTGTTATGCAGGTAACCCATTCTTCGACTATCGGATTTTTCCGGACCATTCCTGGTGCAGACTAACGCATCAAACATATGAGTGGGGACCATGCTGCTGCGGGAGTGCACAAATAGATGGTTCCCCGTAGCATATGCTAGCAAAAAATATTGCAGATGGAGCGAAACCATCCAGTAAAAGAGAGAGAGAGTGTGTGTCTCACAATTGTGTTTGCAGTAAAAAAAAAGTTCCAAAACATTCTGTATAGTTGCGAGGTTGTGTTGCACACCGACCATAGGCCCCTGTCCTATTTTCAAGCGTAAGGTTGAGAGGAGTAGGATCGTGAGATGGTCACTCTTACTCAAGAAATACAGCTTCAAAATTGAGGCAGAGTAAAAAATGTGGCAGATGACTATCTCAGTCTCCAGACGTGAGTGCATGGTAAATTGGGAGTAACATGCCAGGTGGAATTCTCGAATGTCCAGCTTCCCCAAACAGTCAATGGGGGTTCCCCCAGTCAGGACGAGATCGAGGCAAAGAGGTGTAAAGATGTGGGGGTGATTTGATGTGACAAGAAGGTCAGTTCGGGGCAGTTGCCCAAATGAATAATTTCCTTTTGTCATTTGTTATTAATGGATGCAAGTTGTATGTATATATGTGTATGAAAATGATAAACTTTTATAAATTGTTTGAGAGCAAAGATTTCAACTCGATCCTGTGTGCTGTGGTACAACGGGAGTATGTTCCTCGGTGGGGGAGAGGTCAAGATCGATTCAAAATTGATATGTAGATAAGTAAATGATGTATATTTGTTTTAGTTTGTTGACAGCCAGGAAAGCTATTAAACAAATCTTGTCTTGAGGTGATTGACATTTTATCTGTCCAGCAACAGGTGAGCGTCAGTCTAAGAAGTAACAATACCAAACTGCTACATAGGCATAGCGAAACGGCTATATAACCCTTTGAACTCTAGTGGTATCATCCATGCCTGCTCAATGGCAGCAATTAAAAGAGTGCATATTAATTATTTGGGGGTAGACCAATCAATATTTTTAACGTGCAGCCTCGGGGCTACACGTTGAAAATATTGCTGGGTCTACCCCACACATTTACTGAACAGCCATCCTATTTAATGACGTTATGGCGTATCATGTTGCTGGCCGGAAAAACGGCCGTTAAGGTTCAAAGGGTTAACATTGCGAGATAAAGCAGTGTGATGCTGTCTTACATTAGACATTTTTATACAGCTCAAAGAAGGCAATTAATAATTATTACGTTCTTCAAAGAAGGACCGCTCGATCGTCTTTTGGGAATTTCTGTTTGGCATTTTAAGAAAGCTGCTAAGACTGGGAAAGGGGGAAGTGTCCACTTGAGTATCCGCTAGTGTAGCCACTTGAAGGAAAGCATGGAAGTGCAGCGAGAGGCTGTTGTCGGCGATGGATGTCGAAAAGAGTTCTTTGGCGGAGTGACCAAAAAAAGTAGTTTTAAGGGACGAGAGTCTTTTTTTTTAGTGCATCGGAGGAAGTTATTGGGCCAAGTGAATCCAAAAGTAGTTTTATTTGGCGAGAGGCCGTTTAGGACAGTATACTAAGTTATTAGCCTAAGTGGAGCGAACAGTGTGAGGGCTTTGGGAGCCATAGATGCAGTTTGATGGGGCCGTATAAGGCAGACGTGAAGTTAGTTTGAGGGAGCTATCGCGAGCTCGTAGGTACAACTTAAGCTAGAAGGTTGGAGTGGGCTGAGTGGAAGCCAGGCAACTCTCATGCATGAAAATAATACGTTTAAACTGTTGCCAGAGAGTGGTCGATTCGGTACGAGACTCTGAAGTGCATCCGAAGGTGCATTATAAGGTGACATTGTAGTGCTATAGTAAAGAAAAGAAACGATAGAGTTGACGGAGAGTGGCTGCTAGTGAAGGAGACAAAAACGTTTAAAGTGGAAGCTGCAGCATGCAGGATGTTTGGAAGGAGCAAATAGACAATACGTTGTGGAGCGGTGCGCGGACAAGGGACATCGACAATAGAACGTCCGAGGCCCCGAAAAGAATTTGAACACGCGGGCGGGTGTTAAATTCATTGTGATTTGTGTCGTGCATGATTCTATTTTCATGGACCATTCTTGTTGCTAGCATGTGAGCAAATCTTGTTTTATTTTTCATTAAAGTATATTCAGATGATACCCATCGGTTATTCTTTTTATTACACGCTTGTTCTATGTAACCCCCATCTACAGCAACACTAAACCATGCGGAAAATGAATATATGCGAAAATCGTTGAACTATTTTTAAAAAGAAGCGAATTTTCACTGCAGTTTTCTACACATCGTGCAACGCAATTACCATTTGAATCGCTAGCGATAGCTGAAAATCGTCCCCTGGGTTCCAATGTGTTCTATGTGCCAGTAGACACATAGAACACATTGGAATTCGGGGGAAGAAATAGTAACACGGGTTCCCCTCGCAAATTTGGTTGGCGATAAAATGTGTTCTTTTTGTTGATAGTTGTCAAATGAATGGCTGAGTTTCCTTCTAATAATTGCTTTATAGATGGGGAGGAGTGTAATAAACACAGAACGACACGCGCGTGTGAATGGGTTAAACGATATGGCACTGTGCCATCGCGGAAGGATAAAACATGAGGCCTGTGGCATGTCGTTCTACCCTTCCGCGCTGGCACTTGTGCCATATCGATTAAACCATTCTCACGCGTGTGTCGTTCTGTGTATTTAATACCAAGTCATAGACATATCCAGATGACGAATCTACTCCAAAAACACAGTGAGGCAGCGCGACGTATGTTCACTCAAACGCTACGCGGGTGTCTCTAAGTACGACCGATCACTATGGTAACCTTAAATCTCTCATCTCTACCCCAACGTGTTTAACAGACCTAATGCTGTAACATTGGGCGGTTTGAGTTTGTTGCATGTGTGGCCATCTTCCACGTGTGAAAACATCAGTAAGTCAGTAAGAAAAATATGGTTTTCCAAAATACTAAAAAACAGAAAAACTTGATAAATGTTAAAAAAATGATGTAGGATTAGGGTATACGCTTGGCAGACGCTTTCAGGCAATCGGCAGAATAATTGTTCAGTCGGTAGAATAAGTGTCCAGTAAGTTTTATAGATCCCCTGGTATCGAGAAACACATTAACCCTTTTAGCAATGACGCCTTGGAATATATTATTTCAGTTAACACTGTCAACGGCGAATTGGGCGAAATCATGTTGGGAGGTACAGCAATAATTTAATCTAACAGCTCTGTCGAGCTGTTGGATTAAATTATTACAGAGCCTCGCTTCCGATTTTTTGCTTTTTATATCCTCTGCTCGTCCACTACCAATTTTATCTTCACGCAAAAATTTATGCACACCGTTTTGAAATAGTTAATTCTGACACAACATAAAGGACAACCAGAGGTTGCCGATGTGTGTCGGGAATACCGACACACAGTGAAACCCCTGGTTATCACTTGTCGTGTGTCAGAATTTCTAGCTATTCGACATTTCCTTGTCTGTGCACCACACCTGTCTTACACACAAAATCGTTACTGGGTCGCCACCTTCCCTTCCGTCGCCCCTGGCATTAGAAACAACACACCTAGAATACGAATTGTGGAGTCGTCGACGAAGGGTTCGTTTTACAGAGTGCGTCGCTGTTTATTTTAAATTAACTCCGACAGTTTGACTCTACAACCTATGACATGCACTGTTCAGACAATAACATAGAAGAGATGGTTCTCTGAGTATTTGGAGAGGTATCTCTTGAAAAGGGATGGGCAGAAGTACTGTGAATTCCTGTGGAGAATATTATTGATGTTATGCGATATTAATTACCTGTATGAATAATAAATTAGAAGTGTAATGATATAGAAGTGATCTTTCTCCCAATAAAGCTATCGTATATCACTGCACATAAATCTTTACAGGAAGTCAATTACGTTCAAAGGGCGCAAACAATAGCACGGTTTCGCATTTTTTGGCTTATTTCAAAAGAAAAGGCAGCGATTTAATCATCGGCGAATAGTTTAATAATATAGAAAGAATAATAAATTTACAAAAAAGTGTGCATAAAAGACCAAATGTTAGACTATCATTTAACAATATGTCGTTAACCCTTGACTCGGTTATGCTTGTATTACCAACATGAGTGAAATGACTCCTTTGAAAATGGATTGACTTACACTTAATAGCTTACAAATAGTTTGTTTCCTTTTACCGAGGTTTCCAAGTTTATCAAGATGGATAACAACAAGAGACCTGTTTTTCGCACTGCTGATTCAATTTCACCACCCTATTCGGTAATGCAAAAATGAACAAACGAACAAGTGCAGCACAGCGCTCCGACTGGCCGGGAGGGGGGGGGGGGGGTAAAATTTTCGCTGCCCCCTCTTAAAAAAACCCATTGGCCCAATGCAACTTTCACATAACATCGAGAGCGTTAACCCTTTACCTGACATGAAAAGCAGACGACACTTGCAAACAAAATTCTTGAATAACTACTTTTTTTCATTTTTGTCACAAAAACATAGGTTATGACCCCTCATTGGAACGAACTCGACGAGCTCGTTCCAATGAGGGGTCATAACCTATGTATTAGAGACAAAAAATGAAAAAATAATGAAAATTAATTGGCGATTTTTGTGAATAGCGCTGGCCGGTTTTGACGGTTACGGTGAGTAAAGGGTTAAATAATCTCTAATATAGGACTACAAGTCAATAAATGCCCAAGATTCGCACTTGGAGAAATGAATTTTGCTAAATTTTCTTGGGGTTGGTAGAGATAGTCCTAAGTAGGACGCTACGGCTGTTTCTCCTCCCCTACTTCCCTGTGAAGGAAGTAGGAGGAGGGGTTAACAACCGGAGGGTCCCAGTTAACAATATAGGAGGCATCCTCCCCACAAAGGCCTTTCAAATATCCACCCCCACGCCGCCCCACAAAAACTGGTTTGGACACCCCCTATTATAGAATCCTGGACACGAGCCTGTCGCTTGAAGCAAGTTGTAGACAACAACAGTCCTTAAAGATACCTCAAACTTTTTATCACCCTCCCATAGTCATCCACAAAACAACAGTTATTGGCGTGGGAAGGTGGGGTTGTGTTGTCTTTGTTGTGTTGTCTGTAATCAATGAAGAAAACAATCATAAATCTCGAACTACATGTAATTTGTTGTACTTCGGCGGAGTAGAGGCGCCACTGACCTGTGGTTCTCAAAGAAGACCTATAAAAATCCCTGTGCACCCAAATTGAGATTTAAGGAAAGATCATGAGGTTTGTGGACCGGTAGGGCATCGACGAACGACAAAGAAAATGGCATATCTTTGTCAAGATTAGATGGGCAGGTTTCTCTCTTTAAATATTTAAGGATGAAAAATTTGTATATTTGTGATGGATAGGGATTTTAAAAATTTAAAATATGACACGAAGAAAACTTACAGAAACTATGGCAATGTTTACAGGATTTGCGTTTAGTATGGAATCCCTAACGTTTCTGCCAATTTTAAGAAACCTGATTCTAAGAACATTGACCTTGCTAAATTTGAAGGTCATGGCCACGTGTTGCGTGATAATGGGCTTCAGTGTGAACATTACTGATTCGACAGTGTACCCAGTTTTCATGGTATTGCAATACAAAATGTCATATCTTATCACGATTTTGACAGTCAGGAGCACGATTAGTTCTAAAATGACCTTCAAACTACAAGTAAAATTGTCATATTGAAGTAACAGGTCCGAGGAAGAAGTCAAACTGAGTTAAGAATCATCTTCATCAAGGGATCCCGGTGGCTCAGTGGTTACGGCATTGAATTGCAAACCGAGAGATACACGGTTCGATCCCCGCCATTGGTAACTGTCCTTGGGCAAGGCACTTAATTCCGATAGCCCTTTGTGTGCTAAGGCGTACTGCACGTCAATGGTGCACCAGTCTTCAACCAATGCTAAACCTGCTTGTGGGAAGTAAGTACGTATGGCAGTCTGACAGCTGCACGGTGGTTCTCTCCGGGTACTCTGGCTTCCCCACCCGTAAAACTGTCTGGCACGAGGTGACTATGGCTGTCGATTTATTTATTTGTTAGTGTTTAAGGTCACATATTTCGGCATAATGGCTAACCATGACCGCGAGAGTTTTACGGGTGGAGGAAGTCGGAGTACCCGGAGAGAACCACCGAGCAACGGCAAGCAGCTGTCAGCTCCCCAATATACGAACTCCACTCAAGCAGGGTTAGTATTGGTTGAAGACAGGTGCACCATCGACGTGCAGTACGCTTAGTACACAACATCACCGTGCCCCCGCGTAGGCAATGGGGGCGGGGGGGGGGGGGGTGAAGTGTCTTGCCCAGGGACACAATGCGGTTGCTGCAGGTGGGATTCGAACCGAGGACCTCTCGACTTGCAGCCTGCACCTCTAATATGGCTGTCGAAAGTGTCGTTAAACTACAATAAATAAATAAACATATCAAGCAAACTCAAATTTCCAGAGACGCGCTTTAGACATAAGAGAGGTCCCAAATTATTCTTACACAATTCTGAGTTAAGACATACAAGATATCTAGTGTTTTTGAGTGGGGATCGAAAATTATCTTATGAGTGATTGAGACAAATGTTTATTTTTCGCGAGCGCTTGCGCTTTACTCAAAAATACCACATTTTCTTTTTATTATACGCTTTTTATAACAATCTGATCATTCGTATCGATAATTCCACTCGTTTCAACCTTGAATTGATGCATGATGCATAAACAGCGCATTGATACACGAAAGTGATTTGATCGATACGCGGAACAGGCAGCGTCTTACGATCTAATTCAGCTGGCGGGTTTCATGGATCAATTCAAGGACAATACGCGTTGAATTGTTGCTGGGAATGATCGGTACCCAGTCAAAACCACTAGATTTTCTTTTCATTATACGTTTTTAGAACAAACTGATCATTTCCAGTGATAATTTAACTCGTATTCACATTGAAGTGATGCTTTGAATGCCGCTATTTTGATTGGTAGCGTGAGAGTGAAAATTTCTATACCGGTCGGGTCAGGAATGGCAAAAATGAAACAAACAAATATTAAATACTGATTCGTCAGACAGGGTGCATTCAATTCAAAGAAAAATCCGACTATTAATTTATCAGTAAAGTTAAATTTGTGTAAGTATCGGTTCGAATCTTGGTTCATCACCCATCGAGAAGTCAAGAAGAAAGGCAATAGAATCCCACTGCGGTTGTGGAAATAAGTATCACGTGCATCGAGGCTTCTAACCCTTTACCTAACTCGAAAAACAGACGACACTTGAAAACAAAATTCGTGAATAACTATTTTTTTCAGTTTTTGCGACAAAAAATATATTACTGATGCAAGTAATAAAAGGGAAATCACTAGACGAGTTCAAAGAGCTCGCTCCAATGAGGGCTCATAGCCTATGTTTTTTTGGGCACACAATGAAACAAATGATGAAAATTGAATGGTAATTTTTTGTGAATAGCGGCCGCTTTGGCCGTTTGTTGGGTAAAGGGTTAAAATACACCTGTTAATCACCAAGCACACGATAAATAGTTGAAGTTGAAGTCAGAGTGCCTGCGAAGGTTGTATAGATTGGATGAATCTATATCCACCGAGAGCTGTGACACCAAATTGAAAAGGCACTCGGAAAGCTCCAATAGCTTTTGAGGATGAATTGTCAGTAGAGGCCGGAGAGTCGAGCATTGGTTTATTGATAAATTGTTGAATCAGCATTTAAAGCTTTGATGGCGTGTGGCAAGGGCTAAGTTAACCCAGTGAGTGTAACTTCAAGTGAAGCAGGACATTTATCATGAAACAGCAACAGCAGACGGAGGTATTAAACCCAAAAGGACAGGGCCGAATTACGATTTTGTAGGCCCCTGGACTACAGATGCTGTGAGGCCCCCAGTGATAATTAACAAAAGCACGCAAACCGATTTTCGGATTTCTGAAATCAGTTTATTGAACTTCAACAACATAATGTCAACATTAGGCCCGCACAGATGGATGCCAGTGTAACACAACAAAAAAACAAAAAGAGAAGAGATATTGTGATATTATACATCATTGTAATCAGGATTGCCAGTGCCAACGAGATGGAATAATGGACAAGAAAAATATACTTTCATTCTGCATTTACAAATGAAGTAACTTTTCACTGTAACTTAATATCACTTAATCTCTGGAGGTCCTCAGCTGGCGGAGGCCCCTGGGCTGCAGCCCATAAAGTCCATGCCTTAATCCGACACTGCAAAAGGATCGTCAACACCAGACACACGTGGACTGTTTTGTGAGCACGTTGTGAAACCTATTGTAGAAGACAATAAACTTAAATGATAGGTAACGAAGCCAGTGCATGTATGAGGAGGGAGATCCATGTACCGAGTGAAGTTCGAATGTTTTCCAGACAAAAACTCTGAATACTTTCAACGTTGGTGCCCTGCAGCGTATCATACAATGCTAACAACGGCGACATGCGCGAATCCATTCTGCTTTTATAGGTAATAATAATAATAATAATAATAATAATAATAATAATAATAATAATAATAATAATAATATTAATAATAATAATAATAATAATAATAATAATAATAATATTAATAATAATAATAATAATAATAATTTAATCCTGCAGCTCTACAGAGCTGTAGGATTATACTCTTACTTACCCTCGCTTTCGAATTATTGTTCATTGTATCGTCTGCTCGGCCACAGCCAAATTTGTCTTCACGCAAAATTTATTCATACCGGTTTTAATACTTGGAAGTTAAAAGGCATTTTTTCCGGCCCAGGGTCGTGATTCGACCTAAATTCATAAAGTAAATGTTTGCTTCGTGAATGTTTGTGGAAAGGCAATTAAGATTTCAGCGTCCAGCCACAAGGCTGCACGTTGAAAATATAGATTGGTCTTCCCCAAGTAATGAATACAAACGCTTACAGTTGATGACTCTGAACTGACGTGGACTATACCATCACGATCCAAACTTAAAGGGTTGAAACAAAATCCCCCAGCTCAGAAGTACCCAAGGAAAAAAGGGACAAACGTTGAGAAAATCCCACAATTAAAAAAAATAAATACTATTATTAGCTACACAGTTTGTTGGTGGCCTAATATGGTATATATGGTGTCAGTTAATTCCATATTGAACGAGAGAGAACTCGAGTCCAATATGGAATTAACTGACACTATATATACCATTTTATGCCACCAACAAACTGTGTAACGAATATATCTTACCGACTGCTGCATCGATGCACAGAACTAATAACAACAGCGATCAAAATTAAATGAGAGAATTCTCACAATGTGTTCACGTGTCTTTGCCTTGTTACAATTTATGGGAGTGTACAGGCACTCTCCCATAAATTGTAACAAGGCAAATGCATACATACCAATCAGTTTCATTTCGAAGGTAACATGACACACATCCACAGAATATGAAGTCTTTAAGTTGCCTAACCTGCACTTCAGACCAAATATGGGCTTCCAACACTCAATCTTTCAACTTGAAGCGTTTATCGGCTGCCGCCATTTTGAATAATCAATGAACAAAGGGGAGATTACCCATAGCTGTCAGCGTATATTGATGTTGACCGGCAGTATATGATTTTATATGCAGTATGCCTGTGACGTCGTTGAACCAATGAAATTCCCAGATACTGGTAGGAGGTAAGATATATGTCAATATTTAAATTTCTCCATCTATTTTTTTTTAAATTTTAACTGATAACTAACTATTTTATGTATATTTTTATCAATATATTTTCCTTGACTATACATATTATCTTCTTATATTGTTGATGTAAGCTATAGTTAACAGAAGAAACAAAGGATATAGAATACACTTTCAATAGGATTCTGTGAATCACACATTTTCGATTCGAATCAGTGGCGTCTTGAAGATGGCCGATGGGTGTTGGGATGCTATAAACCTGATTTGTTCCGACTGTGATTGCTCAAGTCCCGATTGTTAAAATAATCCAACTACATCATCAAGGCATGCGTTCGTCGAAAGGATGCCTTTTTGATACAGTTGGAATATTACCCTGTAAGGATTACAGTTCATCGTCAACATTGCTTGGAAATCTTAAATTTGTATTTAACAGTGGGTGGGGACTTGTGATATTGGAATTAGCATGGCTGGTGGCATAAATACAGATGTTATTTATGTGTATGTAGCGGAAGTTACACTCACACTTTCAACATTATTTATGTACAGTTTGTAGAGAGTGGGTTGTAACTAAATCACCCTTGGAGTGGAGTTATCACCGAAAGTATCACTTTCAACTTCTGTACCTATGGGCAGAAAACACAAGCAATGTTTCAGTCAATGGACCTCCGGGTTTAACCCGGAGGTCCATTGGCTGAAACTTTGCCTGTGATTGTTATGCTTTGCGATAAATTTGCTACTATTGCTTTGGGTGGAATTTCCACTCTGGGAGTGGTTTAGTGATAATACACTCTCCACGTACTGTGCGATTTCCATCTTCACTGTACGTTTTGTGAGACGATGGAGATGACTGATACCAAGCTATATTCCCATGAAAAAGATTCGAGAGGAAACGAATCGGGCAGGTGATTTCGAATCGAACCGAATATCTGCTTAAGATTGGAAATCGAATCGAATCTCGAAACGTCACAGGGCCTTAACTTTCAATGTTAGTAAATTGATTTCCCTTTTATTACTTGCATCAGTAATATATTCTATGTGATCCATGTTCAAGAATTAGAGTCCCAGAAGTTAACGCTGAAAAGGTTTATTCCAATGGTTGGACTACCATTTCATTTCAATTTTTTTTTGTTCGTTATTGATGTTCTAACTGCCTATGTCATTCTCGAGCGGTGTGGATCTTTTTATTATATTTTATTGAAGAAAAGCCAAAAATAAGTCATAAACAATCTTACATGGAAGATTTCGTTTTGTATTTCGAATGTGAAAGACATTTTCTTCCAAAAGATGACAAAAAATTGAGAGATTTCAGGGTTTTTGTCTTCCTTTGTCATTTTTCTCGAGAACGTTTGTGTTGATTTAGTGTTGAGAAATTTTGTCTTGAGGGCGTTTGTACTGGGGAATTGGCCCAAATCAGCTGGTTGTGTGAATATGAACCCAACTGGGTTCATATTCATTCAAACCAGTTGATTTGGGTTGATTTTTAACCCAACCCATTTTAGAGTGTGGTCTCGCATTGAACTGCTGAAGAATTACAAATTTAATCTCGATCACAGTGTTTTTTAAAAAATATATTTTGCCTCCATTCGACCTCTTTTTGAATTTCCTGATTTCGTTTGGGATAGTTGTTCAGTAACCAAAGTCGCTAAACTGGAAAAAGTTCCGATCGCAGCATCGAGGCAATTACGGGGACAGCCATCAGTGCTAGTAAGTCGTTGATTTATTCTCAAACACGCCGGGATTCTCTTCAAGGAAGATGTCCCCGGCATAACATCGCCTGAATACTATAATATTCTGAGTCCGTCATTTGTAAGAAATGAGATATTGGTGTTATTTGAAGCTTCGGAGAATACTCTGCTAAATAAAGTGAACAGAGTATGCAAATTAGGCCACAAAACGCTGTAATTTGCAATACAATTATGTTCTATGTCCAAAAATTCATATCTGTTGAGTGCTTTAATGTCCCATGTTCTGTAGCCAATAGTCGATCTTTTCCAAATCACGTGACCATCATTGAAACCAAAACACCCAAATAAAGAAGCCATAATCACTGTAAGTGATAAAAAAAATGCATAAAACAGAATAGACATGGTTTTGTAAATAAACATTTCATTTCGATACATTCGGCCCTCTGACTTCAGAGTGTGAAGACGCATCAACTAGCTACTCGCTTACTATGGAGAACTTGGCAATCCCAATTCAACTTAAGAAAGCCCTATCAGCTTTGGACATCTCTTGTCCTATCAATGGGATTATCCAGATGAAAGCCAAGAATGTCCAGCTGACCCTGGAGTTTGAGACAGAGAGCACCACCCCTGCTTCCTCGGGGAGAGGTAGTACCTTTGGTGGGAGATCTCCTCTCACACTGGTCCTCGCCCGAGGGAGTCCGGAGGCCCTGAAAAGAGAAGGGAAAGAAGAACCATATCATGTGACCCCTCGTTGGAACAATCTAGTCGAGCTCGTTCCAACGAGGGGTCACATGATATGGTTTTGTTGAATTTTTTGGAAAAATTTGAAAAAAATGATATTTAAAATAATCAATTTTGATATCGTCAGCGTTTGGGTAGAGGGTTAAAACTGTCCGACACGAGATAACCTTAACTATCAAAAGTGTCGTTAAAACCCAGTAAATAAATAAATTAATTAAAGAACTACATCAGAAGATATCAGTACCATAATTATGTAGGTAAGAATAAAATGTTAAAATCGCTTACATCACTATAAGAAAAATAACTGCTTTACCGAATCGACTTTTTTAAGATTTAGAATTAGTCAGTTGGTTTTCAGCTGGATATTGAATTTACATAAAAGTCTGGCAATTTAAAGAAAATTAATTTCTAACTAAACATTTTTCTGTTGCAATGCAGTTTTGACTCATTTTTCTACTCCATTCGACTTCTCTGACGAGAGGACTTTTTGAACGTGAAGTTTTGCTCAGATGTTTTTTGTCCACTTGCAGTCGAACGTCCGTCCGATTTTCAAGAATTGAGGAGCAAACGGAAATGAAAAACATCTTCTTTGGGGCTATTTTATGTCAAAAAAGTCCCTGGTGGCATTTCGATGTCCTTTCAAAAGACGCTGAAATTTCACCAGAAGACAATTTTCTATTTATATGGGGCAATCAAGTCAGACCCGATTTCATTCCTTGAGTGCAACAAGACGCCATCTGAAATTTGACGATTTGAAAAGCTCTATCATCATTATATATATGAAGTGATTTTTCCTTATGATGCAATGTCTGACGCAAACATGAATTATTACCACACAATCTATAAGTTACTAGTCGATTAACATAAGTTTGGAGGCCCGTTAAAACTCCATAATTTCAGTGGCGTCATTCGACGGAGCCGGGCCGCGGGCGATAATGGTATAAATAGCCATTAGAGGCCCGCGGCCCGCGGCCCGCGGCCCGCGGCCCGCGGCCCGGCTATTTTTAGATTCCATGAATTACCCCCATTCGGATGACGTCCCATTGTATTTCTGAACTGAAGTCGAACGCACGATCGAAACAGAAATATCGAACCGACTTTAGTGATTATTTCTGTGCTGAAATGAAGCACTATCAGATGGAAACAAGTTTCATTGAACTGTGAATCGGTCGCACTGTAAGTATACTGATAAAATCATCGTTCGTTCATTACAACGGCCTAGTAATAATAGTAATAACATGATTGTTGTCAAGCATCATGATTCATTAGCGGCCCTACAGCAATGATGAACAGCCCTTGGGCTTATTAACGGCGCTCGACTTCGTCTCGGGCCTTTAATAAACCCTCGGGCTGTTCATCATTGCTGCAGGGCCGCTAATGAACCATAATGCCCTCCAAAAGCATGTTATTGTTATATTATTTCTGACCAGTTTCGAAACAAACGTCATAAGTTAGTCAATCCTTAATCGCACGTCTTCAGCATTCAGTGATGGTGAATTGTGAAGACAATATATTTAAAGGGGTTGAATATATATTTATCTGAGAAGCATAACTTAGAAAAAAATAGCCGTGAGAAGGCACCCTCAGCATCCATTTTCAGTACGCGAATGAAATGTGAAAGATGCCGTTTTAAGATCCTATAATGAAAGCGTTAAGCGCTAACGCTTCTAATATATCTTCTCTCTCTCCATTATCAAGTCATTATTCTCTCTTTGTTTGTTTATATTCAATTTATTTGGCATCCAGTTAAAGATCGAGTCTTCAAAGTCGTTCGCTTCAGGTGTTTGGCAAAACAAAGGGGTTGTTATCATTAGAGCATTTGTCAAGATTTAATCAAACGGGGAACATATATCAGCAAAAACCTTTGATGTCGGTTAAAAGGCGAGAAAAAAGACAAGCAGACTTCATACAGAGGCATCCATTTCAATCTCATGCCTCGTTAACGTCTTGATATACATCGCCAACTTTAAGACTAGAAAGGCGAAAGGATGACTTGACTGGCTGTAGATTCACGGAATTAGGCTTGAAGTCTGTGTTATCTCTAGATACTAGCCTTTTTTCCATCTCGTTGATGAGAAAGATGGGAACTATAAAACATCTTCAGTGTGTAATCATTAAGAAATGATGATGGTGGTATGGCGTTGATTCGTAAATGATTCGTAGAACGACTTCATTCAAGATACGTTTCTTTTATTGACAAGAAAATTGCTATAACAACAATCACCGCCTCGCCTCATTTAGTCCCCGTGAAAACCCAACGGTATATAGAGAAGAAAATGGCCACCAAGGTTGTTGTCAGATTCCCAGCATGTGACTTCTGTAACTAAAGGAAGGCGTACATAAGAGGTGTCCCTGGACAGTCTAATGAATAAAAATCGTCTGGAAATGACTTGAAATTGAAAACGCAGCAATACGAGACGCACAGGGTACATTCAGAACATGCTTCTAAACTGTCTGAGTATGAGTTTTTTTGTGACCGTTTTGGAACACATTTTCTTCTCAGACCATGGCTTTGCTTAACCCATTTTACACAGGGGCAAATTCAACAATAATAATAACACTTTGGCCGGCCGCTGTTTCCCCTGTACTCCCAACTGCCTCCCTATTCCCACGCCTCTTCTCTCCCCCAACACTCGGAGACGAACTGCCTTGCCCCATTTTTCCCAGTCTCTCCGATTAGCATATTAACCCTCTCCTTTGAGTCTCTCACTAACCACGTCCTTCATTCTCCCATCCCACCTCCCCATTATACTCCAAGTGAATCTTATTCTTTTAGACTGGCATTTTAGGCATTCTAGAAGAAAGTGTTCCAGGGTCTCCACCACGCCCAAATTACACATCTGGCACTCCTTTTCACTGTTTTTCCCACTTTCCCCTCAGCTCCAGGGACCGCGACCTCAGCTTGAACAACAGTGACCCCCTCCCCCAAAGGTGCCTTTCGAGGTACTCTTCAAAACCAGACCAACAAATATGAGAGAGTGTGAGTTGTGATACTGCTATGAAAAGTATTACTTAGAGTTTATTGCTTGGCTAGTTTCATATCAGCCCAAGGTAAGTAACTTCATATCAGCCTGAGACCGAATGTCGAAGGTTGATGTGAAGTTATCGAGGGATGCTATCTCGCCGATATGAAACTAACTAAGTAATAACTTTAGGCCCGTAACTACCGAAAAATATTAGGGGGGGGGGGGCGGGGGGTATCATCATTCTGCCCTACTGTCAGCGCATATTGCCCAGCATACATATAACCTTTTCAAGTGCTTTCAGCAGTACATATATGATATCAGGTGCCCTGTAGGGCAGGGCACTCCACACAGGAAGATAAATGAATATATTCTAAATAGATTTGTTCAATTTACAAGGACACCCTTGCCTCCTTTTGCATGGGCAGCAGGACATATGAATTGAGATGGAAGTTGTACAAGACCATGATATATCAGGTACCCAGCGTGCCCTAGCCGTTCAGCTCTATTCTATTAGGAATGCAACATCCTGGCAAATAATTCCTTGGCAGGGCAGTATAGTTGCGTGGGCCGCGGACCGTGGTAACCGGTTAACCTGGCCTAATCGCTACCCTGCGAACAGAATATATGAATATTTTTTTTTCGGGGGGAGGGGGGGGTGTACCCCCCTCCATACACACACCCACTCACACACCCCAGGATTTACACCCCAGAATAACCTCTTTATTAAGCCCAAACAAATAATTACAGAAATTCTCAGATCTGTTGCAGTATTTGACAGTGTTATTGTTCCACATTCTTTTCACAAAGTCAGAATTTTCTTCTTCTTCTTAATTATTTATTTATTTATTTTATTAGTGTTTAAGGTCACATTTTTATGCACAATGGCTAATCGTTTTACGGGTGGAGGAAGCCGGAGTACCCGGGGAGAACCACCGAGCATTGACGAGCAACTGTCAGCTCCTCAACTTTCTAACTCCGCTCAGGCAGGGTTACAGCGGTTGAAGACACGTGCACCATTGACGCGCAGTAAGCCTTAGTACACCGTACACGGCGTCTGCGTGCTCCCATGTAGGCAACCGGTATAAAATGCCTTGCCCAAGGACGCAACGCGGGTCTTCCCGGACGGGGATCGAATTCGTGACCTCTGGCATAGAAATCCAACAGTCTACCACTGAGCCACCGCGCCCCCTTCTTTTCTTCTACTCCTAGTTTAGCTATCTGAACGTCTCGGCTTCCCCACTGGGGAAGCCGCGACGTTCGGGTAGCTGAACTATCTAATCTCCCACTTCGACGCGATTTTCCACCAATGCCGGATTAAGGCATGGGCTGCTGCAGCCCACGGGCCTCCGCTAGCTGAGGGCCTCCAGAGATTAAGTGAAATTAATTTACTGTGAAAAGTTACTTCATTTGTAAATGCAGAATGAAAGTATAAGTATCAAGAATTATCTCTTTAAAAAGGGCTCAATTAATATACTGTATAATATACTGAAAATTTTTTCTTGCTGATTATTCCAACCCGTTGGCACTGGCGATCCTAATTACAATGAGACGATCTCACTCGCTTAGAGCCTAAATCACCCATTCCATCGAAACTTTCTTTCTTCTTCTTTCGTCATTGCTTTGTGGTAGTGCTTGCACCAAAGACAAAAGTGCTGATAGAGGGTAGATTAGCATTGTTTAATGATGTACTTTGGATTTACGTTATCCTATCCATTTTGTAGAATTCTGCATTGCGTGCTTTTGTTAATTATCACTGGGGGCCTCACAGTCACAGTATCTGTAGCCCAGGGGCCTATAAAATCGTAAGCCGGCCCTGTTCTCCGCTCACGTTTCTGAATCTTATTTTACGACGAATTTAGTGTACTCTCTTCTTTTTTCTCCCCGTCCACATAATCATTATCTATTCACCTCATTAATTCCTCGTCATACAAAACCCTGCTATAAACCACCCCACCTTGCCCGGTAACGTCAATCTTCTGGAGAGCGTTTGACTTGACGATTAAGTGTGAACATTTCGATATAAACAAATCGGCTGCGCCCAGTAACGCACCGGGGGGGGGGGGGGGGGGGGCAACTCTAGCTAGGTACATGTCTGCCGATATCGACGTCATATCAGCCGAGTTTGAAGCTATATCAGCCGAGCTTGATGATTGGGTAATTCTAGGAAAAAAATCATATCTAATAAAAGCGTATAATTTAAGGTGCGATACCAAATATAATTTGGCGATACCAAAAGTTAAAGTGGGATTCATGGATGACTGTGTCCGACAGTGTCGTGACACAGTCAAGTCTTTTAAACGCGGAGACCTTTTCAGATGGTCGCAAGTCCAAGTTGCCTGTTGCCTTTTCCACCCCCCTCCGACAAACCCCCACTGTAACACACCCCGCCCCCAATAAAAACCACCCCGACAAAACTCACCTCATTAAACTCCCACCCATTGACCAGCTCGTGCGCGTCAAATTCATTCCGAAAATAAAAATATGCTTCAAATGACATACCTCCAAGTTTAATAATAATTATTTTGCCATCTAACCCTTTTCCACGAGGTTAATACAGGGGGAAAATGTATATTCAATATGTATCAACAAACCAGATCAAAGAGCTTGTTCCACTAACAGCCATAACTATTTAGTCATCGTGGTATAAGAGAACATTTTGTTGGGTATACGGGGGTGGGGTGTGGGGGGGGGGGGGGGGGGCTTACGATCAAACCCAGCGCTAAAAATTAAATCAAAATCTCTCCTTGCTAGGATTTCGACTTATGGCTCCTGAAAATACTCGCCTAATGTCTCGAAATTGCTGAAGTAAAAAACTTTAAAAAATCCCCTTGCTAACCTAGACATTGCCCTGAAAATATCCAAACATTGCCCTGAAAACTGCTGAAGTCTCTTGTCTTGGATGGGGCATGTTTGTAATTTATTGAACCCCTTTACCCAACGCGAATAGAAGAAGACATTTGCAAAATCATTTTGAGAATAACGAAATAAAGTTCCTAAAAAAACATAGTTTTGACGAGCTCGGGGGGCAGGGGTGTTATTGTTTCTTGGCAGAAAATGAGAAAAAAATAAAAGGCGCTTTTATGTATAGTGCTGGCCTTATGTGGTCGTTACATTAGGTAAAAGCTTAATGCAGAGGTCGTATGGAGTGTATGTGTAGGGGGGGGGGGGGGTGGCAAAACCTATATTCTTGGGCCAGTGGTGTGGTCATGGGGGTGGACTGAGGGGGCCATAGCCCCCACTCCCACCAAGTCTGCGTGGAACGTCAACTAATGAAATTGTAGATGACATACCACGCTTGGAGAATACTGATGTTCTTTCGATCCTCGAAATGTCTCCTCATAGCACCATTCGGGGTCTTATTTTCCAAAAAATTCCCGGAGTGAGGAAACAACACCCCCTCCCAGTCACACCAACGCGAGAGGGACACTACCTCCATACCTTTCCCCAACACAAGACTTCGATATTAGAGCAATGTATGCTGCATAAAACTACTTGGAAAAGATCCATTTGCCCCTTCCCACCCCACTCCCTAATATAAATACCAGGCTACGCGTCTGTCTGGGATACACGTCGCTCCCAATGTAACTCCGTATAGCACCGCCATTTGAATCTTTTGATTGTTACGGTAGAATATGCAGTAACAAAAAGGCACAATTATTCTTCTTGACCTTTACGATATCGACTTGGATTAAATGTTATCGCTATCAAAAAATTACGATTCATGAAGGCGCAAGTGGTGTGCTTATCTTTGTCTATCGAGTTTCTAATAAGCGTCTAATTACACCAAAGAAAACTTAATCGTGCCGTTCTTTTCCAACGTGATAAGATCTATTTGAACTGAAACACAGAACAACAATGGAGTAAATATACTGTTTGTCATTATTTAGATAGTGAAAAAATATCTCAGGAATTGCGGTGTCGTTCGGTGCAAGGCCGCTGCTCATTTGGACATTAAATAATAAATAATGCGTGGGACGGATGTTCGTAAATATTCCCCTATTAACCACTGGTGCTTTCAATACACAAACTACAAGTGACAAGGTCACTGAGGTAGTTAGGTTTAACCCTTTACCTAACATGAAAAGCAGACGACACTTGCAAACAAATTCTTGAATAACTAATTTTTTTCATTTTTGGTCTCAAAAACATAGGTTATGACCCCTCATTGGAACGAGCTCGACGAGCTCGTTCCAAAGAGGGGTTATAACATATGTTTTTGAGACACAAAATGAAAAAAATAATGAAAATTGAATGCTGATTTTTGTTAATGGCACTGGCAGGTTTTGGACGCTACGTTGGGTAAAGGATTAAATCGTGGCTTGTAAGCTGCAGTTTGGTGCACAAAGCCGAAAAGTACCACGTTTACTGAAATTGATAATTCCCCAAATAGCCATTATCTTTCACCCTGATATTTTGAGGGTGGAGGGTTGTACTCGTAACTGAACCTCATTGGAAGATTTTCTTGAGAATGATCTGAATAATTCGGCTCACATGAGTTTATGATATTATGTCGCAGCTTACTTCACATATTCTACCATTATGATGGCTCACATTTTCGCCATTAGAAGAGATTTACAGGAAAGTTAGATCCTCGGGAGCGCGGTGGCTCAGTGGTAGACTGTTGGACTTCTATGCTGGAGGTCCCGAGTTCGATCCCCGTCCGGGACGACCCGCGTTGTGTCCTTGGGCAAGGCACTTTATCCCGGTTGCCTACATGGGGGCACGATGACGCCGTGTACTAAGGCGTACTGCACGTCGATGGTGCACATGTCTTCAACTGTTGTAACCCTGCTTAAGCGGAGCTTGAACAGAGTTAGTATGTTGAGGAGCTGACAGTTGCTCGTCGATGCTCGGTGGTTCTCTCCGGGTACTCCGGCTTCCTCCACCCGTAAAACTGTCACGGCCATGAGTAGCCATTGTGCATAAGTATGTGACCTTAAACACCAATAAATAAATAAATAAATAAATAAGTTAGCTCCCCTTAATTTCCGAAAGCTGTCAGTACATTTAACACTAACGTTAGGGGAATTTTATATAAAAATGGAAATTTCGAGATGTTAGCGTATTTGTATCATCAATGTGCACATTATTTTACAAACTTCAGCATTTTTTCGGTAGAGTAGTATAACAATACAGAAGCTGGCTTTTTATATTTTTTTTCCAATCAGTTTAACCCTTTACCTAACATGAAAAGCAGACGACACTTGCAAAAAAAATTCTTGAATAACTAATTTTTTTCATTTTTTGTCTCAAAAACATAGGTTATGACCCCTCGTTGGAACGAGCTCGACGAGCTCGTTCCAACGAGGGGTCGTAACCTATGTTTTTGAGACAAAAAATGAAAATATTTTGAAAATTAATTGGCGATTTTTGAGAATAGCGCTGGCCGGTTTTGGGCGTTACGTTGGGTAAAGGGTTAAACGTTTTCCTATTATTCTCTATAGAAACCCATTTAAAAATAAGAAAACGGTGTTTTCACCATCATTTGATGTTCTGTAACTTTTTTGTTCATTATATTAACAGTGTGTACATCTTGACATATATTACAGACATTGTTCTTTCGATAAATATAAAAGTCTAGGCGGTGTGACTTGCTAATTGTTTTCATGGGAAGCATAAAAACCTGAAAATTTTTGATTCGCTAAACAAAGTGGGCATGTACTTAGTGTTGGTAGGTGTGGTACTGATAGATATTCTTTATGAGGGATGATCGGTGAAGTAATTGCTTCTGATTAGCTCGCCATAAAAAAGCAAGTTTCCGTTTGTAACTTTTACTAAACGAAAACAACAGACAGCGCTTGTTTCTTAATTGAGCATTCCTGGCTCGTCTAATAAAATCAAGAGAGATAACTTTATCAAAAGTCGATTTTTATGACGACATAAGCCAGGGATATGTATCGTTTCTAGAAGTCCACATAATGAAACCAATCAATCGTAAATTTATTTGTTTATTGGTGATTAAGGTCACATACTTATGCACAATGGATAATCGTGACCGTGACAGTTTTACGGGCGGAGGAAGCCGGAGTACCCGGAGAGAACCACCGAGCAACGACGAGCAGCTGTCAGCTCTCCAACATCGTAACTCTGAACTCTGCATCTCAGCATAGGCAGGGTTAGATTGGTTGAAGACATGCGCACCATCGACGTGCAGTACGCCTCGGTACACAGCGTCATCGTGCCCCCCATCTAGGCAATCGGGGTGAAGTGTCTTGCCCAAGGACACAACGCGGTTGCCGCAGGTGGGATTCGAACCGAGGACCTCTCGGCTTGCAGCCTGCACCTCTACCAACTGAGCCACCGCGCCCCCTATCAATCGTAAATAACAGGACCAATAAAATGCGATAAGACCACACAGATTATATGCCCTATCAGCTCATGAACATTAGTTTTGTTTGTTTACATGCAATCCACTTCCGAATTCCATTTTAAATGATTTTTTGGGGGAGATTCTAAAAAATATAGCTCATGCCCATCATTGCAACGAGCTGCATGTTCCAATGAAAGATCAATTGCTGTGTTTTGGAGGTAATATTGAAAACATCTAAAGTTTGAAAATAGTGACTTTAAAGTGTAATCGGGCGCTCGACGCACCTGTCTTTTGCCCTTCTTAAGGCGCTCGACGCATCTGTCTTTTGCCCTTCTTGAACAATCCTGAAAAATCGATCCCTTTAAACGATCTGTATATACAGTTTGCATGTCCTGTCCTGAAGGAAGCTGTATGTATGTATGTATGTATGTATGTATGTATGTGTGTGTGTGTGTGTGTGTGTGTGTGTGTGTGTGTGTGTGTGTGTGTGTGTGTGTGTGTGTGTGTGTGTGTGTGTATTGTATGTATTGTATGTATGTATGTATGTATGTATGTATGTATGTATGTATGTATGTATGTATGTATGTATGTATGTATGTATGTATGTATGTATGTATGTATGTATGTGCATGCTTGTTCGCAAAAAATGTCGTTTTTTTATGGTGTCCCAGAATCGGCTGTTATTTTGAGACTCCTAGATCGCACTTTTAACGTTCAAATACCCGTTGGCGAACGTGTAGAATGTAAAAAAGTGAAAAATGTACGAAATTGTACATTTTATTTTACATAAAAATCTTTGTTTACGTTCCCATCGTGGATTAGACCTTCAATCTATCGTTGATGAACGAGAAAAAAAAAACGCTTTGCCGGTTCTAGACCAGCATAAAAAAACGGTTTGCCGATTCTGGACCAGTGTCCCAGAAACGGAAACCGGCTTTTGAGGCTCTGAAGGTGGTCACGTGACCTGCTAATTAACCAATCAGATTGCTTGATTCTCATAAACTTAATCATACAAAGTTATCTCTCCTCGTCGTGGGGGTGGGGGTCACGCCCATCAGAAAAATCGAAGTTTCGAGAAGGTGGTCACGTGACCTATCAAATTGAAGGTCGAGGAAATAAAAAAATGATTGATATATATAGGAGACAAAAAATATAAATAAATAGTTATTTAAAAAAATAAATATATCAACTGCGTGAACGAACAACTAAGTCTCTTGTTAGAACGATGCGCCGGATGTCGGGATCACCTAGACTTCGATCACGAGAATCATTCGTGTCTGATGATGGAAAGGGAAGATATGGTCGTCAAGTATTTCGAACCAGCGTTCGAACGCGTTCAAATCGACGAAGTGATCGCGTTTTGGAAGAGATTACTCTTCTGTAAGGATCGAGACAAGCCCACAGTTTCGGAAGAACTGAAATTGGCGCGTAGAAGTCTGACTTTAGAAGACAAGGGATGCATTATGAAATTATTGTTCAATGAAGCATACGTCTAAGTTTTTTCTCGTTGATATAAAATAAGGGAGAATAGAAAATAAATACACACATAAATTTTTTTATCTAATATTAGAAAGAAAAAAAACACAAAACTGAGAACCAGAAATAAATTGTATCCGACGTTAGATGACGGCGAGGATGACGTCGCTAGAAGAAAAAGAAAGAGGAGAGAGGTATCGCATCGATCAAATCAGTAGAATCCAATCGTATCTAACTCGAGAGAGAGATTCTCGTCGTTCCCTCAAGAAGAAGTATTCGCGTTTCCTGAAATTCGTCAACGCGGTCGACAGGACACTCATCACGATTTCCATGGGTTTACACGTGGCCGGCATCGGATTGTTGTTGACCGCGGTCGGTATTCCAATTGTGTTAACCGTAGAAGGAGTGGCTCTCGCCGCTGGATTGTTTAGCACGCTCGGATACTTTCTGAGTAGGAAATTATATCTGAAGGTGAGGAAACACGACAAGATTCGCGTCTTGGCCGACTCCAAGATCGACACGATATCCGAAATGATCTCGATGGCGTTGAAAGATGGTAGGATATCGGACGGAGAATACTTCACGATATTGGGCGAGAAAACGAAATACGAAGCCATGAAAGAAGCCGTGAGAATCAAGAGTCATCAGATCATCAAGGAAGAGATGAAGGATTCTCTCGTGGAAAAAGGGAGGAAAGGGGCCAGGGAGGAATTCAGTAGGATGATAGAACTTAAGAGCAGCGATCGAAAAAATAAATTATATATAATAAGAACAGAATTTTAAAAAAAAAAATATTAAATTTATATATAAAATAAAAACGAAATTAATTTAAATAACTCTCAAAAAAAATGTATTGCGTAAAGTGTAAGAGAGTTACCGAGATGAGTAATTCTCGAGAAGTACGAACTAAAAATGACAGACCGATGCTATGTGGAATTTGTGATGTGTGTGGCTCTATCAAGACTCGATTCGTCAAAAAAAAGAACGCGAGCAAAGGTAAAGGCATCGTGAATAAAATTATCAATAATCTACCTTTCTAAATGCATCGCCTGGTCACAGTTTCACGGGACCTGGAACGAAATTGAACAAGAGACTCAACGCCGATCTGACTCCTAAATCTTGGAGCAAACCTGTGAATAGGGTGGATGCGGCCGCGTATGATCACGATCTGTGCTACGCTGGACATCCCGACACCAAGACTCGCAACAATGTCTGCGATAAAAACATGTTGGGGAAATTGAGAGGCATATCGAATCTGACCAGGAGAGAGAAGATAGAACGTTCGGTGGTTGGCAATCTGATCGGTGCAAAACGTCGATTCGGATGGGGCATTCCAAAAAAAAATTGCGCATCTGAAAAGGAGAAGAAACGATTATTGATGAGCGAATTGGCCGAGGAGTTACACAAACCCATCGTGCGTAAATTTCGAAAGAGAAGGGTGTTCGTGAAGGGTTTGGATGATATTTGGTCTGCTGACTTGGTCGACATGAGATCATTTTCGAGGTGGAACGAGGGTGTCAAATATCTATTGTCGGTCATCGATGTGTTTTCCAAATACGGTTGGATCAGAGCTTTGAAGAATAAATTGGGACCTTGCGTCGCCGAGGCTCTGAAGAGCATGTTCGACTCATCTTCTCGAAAACTGAATAAATTGTGGGTGGATAAGGGAAAGGAATTCTACAACAAGCACGTTCATCGATTGGTCGACCTCTACTCGATCGAAAATGAAGAGAAAGCCAGCGTGGTGGAACGTTGGAATCGAACGATGAAGGAAAAGATGCATAGATACTTCACGGCGAATTTGACCAAGAAATACATATATGCTCTGAACGGTCTGGTCAAAGATTACAACAACACGTGACACAGATCGATCAAGATGACTCCCGCAGAAGCTAGCGATCCTCAAAACGAAAAACGGGTCTACACGAATCTATATCCTGAGAGATCTAAGATCAGGAGGAAGTCTAGAACGTCGAAAATTTGCGGTCGGCGATCGAGTGAGAATCTACGCTTATAAGAAGCACTTCAAAAAGGGTTATACTATTCGATGGACCTCGGAAATCTTCGTGATAATCAAAATATTTCACACCGATCCGGTGACTTACGAAATCGAAGCTTTGGATGGAGAAGAGATCATCGGAAAGTTTTACGAACAACAATTACAGAAGACAAAGTTTTGATAAAGAAAAACAAATTTCTTTTATTTACTCTCTTTAACATTTTCTTGTTTACACACATATATATATAGGAGAGAAAAATAATAATAAAAAATGATTAAAACTATTTTTAGATAAAAAAAAGCAAGCTAATTAATAAACAAAAAAAACAAAAACCCTTTAAAAAATGGCAAATATACTAGATATAGCACAAAGCATAGTGAAAGATAAAAGTATTCAAGAATATGAGGTTCACGAATACGAACCGGTAACCGGAACGAGTTTGAACAATGCGGGAGAGATAAGAATCAACATCGAAACTCAAGATCTATTCATCCATCCTAGCGAGAGTTACATAGTGGTGCAGGGACGTCTCACCAAGGAAGATGGGAGCGACTACGCCGACGATGACACGGTTACTCTAGCCAATAATGGAATCATGCATCTATTCAGTAATATAAAATACATGCTATCCGGACAAGAGATAGAATCTGTGTTTCATCCTGGTCAGGCCACCACGATGTTCGGACTCTTGACGTATCCTGATGATTTTTTGAAATCCAGAGGATTTAATCAGTTGTGGATGAAAGACACCGTTGGCCCTGCTAGCGCCGGCGCCACTGCGATATTCGACTACGTCGTCAAGACGTCCAGACCTAAAGGAACGTTTTCGTTCAGGATACCTTTGAAACACATCTTTGGATTCGCAGATGATTACAACAAGATCATGTACAGATTCAAACACAATCTGACGTTGATTCGAAAAGGAAATGACGACACGATAGTGAGACTCACTGCGACCGATGCAGGTAAGACAACTCTACAGAAGATATCATGGTTTGTTCCGCATGTGGAGCCTTCAGTCATGGAAAAAACGCGTCTCTACAAGATCATAGAATCCAAAAGTAAATTACTGTGGGATTTAGAATGAGACAGTGCGACACGGCTAGCATTCCACCCTCCACAAATCACTTCGATTGGAGATTGATGGTGAAATCCGCTTCCGAGAGACTGCGTTTCATCATGATTGCGTTTCAAACCGATAGGGACGGGTCTCAGGAAAAGAATGCATCGCTGTTCGATCACTGCCATTTGAGAAACATGCAAGTGTTTCTGAACGCCACGAGATATCCAGCAATCGATTACAATGCGTCGTTCGACAAGAACGATTTCTGCAGACTGTATGGCGATGCCGCTGATTTTAGAAAGAAGTATCATGGTCTAGATGAATTGATGAGCAACCCTAACATATCTCCCGGCGAATACAAGTCGATGTATCCCATGTTCGTATTCGACGTCAGTAAACAGAGTGAACGACTCAAGAGTAGCGTCTTAGACATTCAGATCAAGTTGCAATTCGATAGTAACATGCCGAGAAAAACCGAAGCCTTCACCCTGGTCCTGTCGGACAGAGAATTACAATTCGAATCGGATGGAAATAAGATGTAGATCATTCGATGAGAGATGTGTGTGAAAAAAAAAATAGATAAATAAAAATTAAAAAATAATATTATAAAAATGAATGATAAAGAAAGCGAATACTTAAGAAGAAACAGATGTGTTTTGATTGAAAATATTTCGCAAGATTCGTTAGCAATAATTCTAGACACTTTAGTCGAAACAGAACCTTTGATATTGACCGATTATATGAGATGTGAAAGCAAAAATAAAATCTTGATAGAAGATAAGACCAGAAAACTTTTAGACACGTTGACGTATAGAGGACCGACTGCTTTTCGAGAATTTATAAAAGCTCTTTGAAATGCTAAAATAGATGTCGACGCGTGTTTCGAGATAGGTGATCCAGTTTCACGAGATGAAACATTATGAGAAATAACGTTTTAAAACAAAACCAAAACAAAAAAAAAAATAAAAGTAATGAGATCTCGAGAGATTGAACATCTTTCTAAATCTCCTTACTTTTTTTTTTGGTTTTTAATAATCACTCATTATTTTTTTTAATTAATTATTTCCATGCGTTCACTGTTTGTTCAAAGGATCTAGTTCGATCAGTAGACTCACCACGGAACTGGCGGCTTCGGGATTATTGGTTTTCATAACGAAATTAATCCTGTCTCCGGTGTTCACTTTGAGAGGCGTGCCGAACGTGCTAACATTCGCGTGTTGATTCTCAGTCTTTTCGACGCTGTATTTCTTATTGCTCTCTACTCCATTCACCACGAGATTGATGACCGCATTGTTATTCAAATCTGAGGAAGTCAGAGCCATTCGAATGAGTTCACCTCCCAATGGCATGGGATATCCCACCTGACCATGTTTCAATCTGCTACCTCCGTTTCCGAAAGACCACTCGGTTTTTCCCTCCTCTAACATGCTGGCCTCCTCAGCCCACATGGTGATCAATTTTCTAGCATATTTGAGTCTTTCCACCACCGAAATCAAGGTGCAGGCGTCCGTCATGTTCACGGGATCCGGTAGATTCGTGAGCGCGTGTCCACCCATGTCTAGTTTACCTTCCATGATGTTACCCTTTCTCCAGACCGAGTTGTCATCCACGTACTTCCTGCTGACCGCACTGGAATCGAATTCGTGATCATGATTGAGTCCAAATAAATTCTCACCGTTCATGTTGATACCACCCTCCATGGTTCCGCCAGATTGTTTGTTCAGGTAGAGATCGTCCACTTGCGATTCTACGTATTCTTGTGATCGTATCACGGCAGAATCTACGTAGCCCTTGTTGACCGTGGTTGAGTTCGCATCCGTGTTGTCAACCTTTGACAGATTCAATATCTTGTTGAATCCCACATTCAGATCCGATTTCATTTCTCGTCCATCAGACTTTCTCTGTTCCAGATCTACGTAGTGTTTGGTCGCCACGTCCTTGGGATTCGTGGGAGTGGCCACGTTCGTTATCTTGTTAGAAATGGCGTTCAATTCCGAGTGCATCGTTTTCTGAATGTATCTATTTCTCAGATGTTTGCTGAATCGCGCGTGAGAGTCGTCCGCGTATTTCTTGGTCGCGGCATCAGTGGGATCTGTGAGATTTGCAAAGTTCACCAAACGTTTGGATTTCAGATCGAGATCATCAGTCATGGCTTTATCCACATAATTATCTAGCATGATTCATTCGAAATCCACGTTCCCCCTGTTGACGTATTTTTTAGTCGCAGCATCTGCGAGATCTATTGGTTCGGGAAGATTGTAGAGCTTTTATCGTTCATGTTCAAAGGTTCCTCTCGAGGTTCATATCTCCGAACGTAACGTTCATCCAAGTTGGCAACGTCATAACCATCATCGACTTTGAGTGTCTTCCTCTTCTTTTTGGGTCGGCTTTCGTCGGCACTTCTACCAAATTTATCGACTGGCATGTTGTTTTGAGATTTTTGTTTTTAAAAAATATATTTCAAATGCAGTTTATTAAAAAAATGAATTATTTCACATTTTCGTTTTTATTCGATTAAATTTTTTTAAATAATTTTTTTACCTTTATATACGAAAAAAAAATCTCTCTCTCTAATGTAAATCATTGAGAATGTATTGAAACCGATCTCCTTCAGACCATCTCTTGAGAATGTAGAGACATAAGTGACCGCAAAACACTTGATCTGGTGATTACACTCGTTCCGTGTTGTAACGAACCATCGATTTGTTGAAATAGTTCTTTATTTCTTTCGGCGGCAAGATTTCGTAGCTGTTGAAATAATAATTCTTCTTCCCGTTCTTGAACTACGCCACCCAGTGAGTGCCTTCACCCGATAAGTCATCTAGATTTAAAATTCCGCATTCCGATTGTCAAGGTCTTCTCTTTGGCAAGGCATCTCTGGAAAACACGCCTAGAAAATCTTTGATTTTTAAATCCTTCGCCGCATTCGACAGATCGATGTTGGATAGGGGTTCGTTAGGTAAGATGACACCTTCTACAGATATCTCTATTTTCTTATTCATAAATGCATATATTTTTTTTTTTTAAATTTATTTATTTCATTATAATTCACTAAAATGACGTTATTTTTTTTTTCTTTTTTTCTTTTTCTTTTTAAACTAACTCTCGCGATGTCTCTATTGATTTCCATAATCTTGAATCCATCTAATTCCTCTTGATTTTCTGGAATCCTATCATCCTTAATCATATCTGGAATCCTATCATCCTCAATCATATTTGAAATCCTATCGTCTAAAGTCCAATGTCCGAGTGCCAAAGTGTTTATTTTATCATCTAACATGAATCTCTTATCGTTGTCGGCCGTCAGCAAAGTCTTGTTGACTATTTCGGTATACAAGTCATGATTTTCGCTTCAAATCGATTTCATAGTCTTATACACCGGACCACCTCCTAACAGACAATCTTTATACTCTTGAAAAGAGATGTTTTTCTTCACCACGCACGCTTTAACCCCTTTGCACTTCTTGGTCTCTTCATCTTCTAGACGATAAGCATACAGTTTGGGTCTCAAGCCCACGAATTTGATGATTTGTTTACTGCCGCTCTCGTCCTTAAATTTACCAAACACCTTCTTGTTGTCGTTCGATTGAATGTTGGACGGGTGATCGATGGGATAATTGCTCGTGTCGAACCACGCGGCCATGTCCGGAGATATATCTTGGTAGACATCTTTTGTCTCTATCTCGTAAACTAAACTGTCTGTGTCGGTGAACAGTAGTTTGGCTTTATCACCAAATTTTCGTTTGACGTAATCATAGGGAAACTCATACATCAATCGTTTGCTGATAGCTAAGATGATCGGTCCTTGATAATACGGTTTGTCGAACTTCAGGTGCATCTTTTGCATGTGAACGTCTACAAGATTTTCGTCGAATATGGTTCGGTGTTTGTAATTGGGTTTCGCCACTAATTTTTAGCTCTTTTCTCAGATGTGACGAGTCGAACGTTGGTTCTCGTCCTGATGTTTTCCATCGATTTACTGTACATGCAGTTGTTCATGAGTTTGATGAAATCTTTTTCAAAATCGTTCTCGGCTCGAATTCTGAGATTCGTGTTGAGATCAATGTATTTTTTCATCCAAGGCTTTTTGTCAAATCGAATGATGCGATGTATGTTGACTAATTTCATCCTGTAATCAACGTATTGTTTCAAATTCTCATTGTAGACGACGTAGTTACGTTTGTTAAATAAACTGGGAATGAGTTTTTCTTCGTCTCCTTCGTTCGGTTCCATTCGTTCGGGAGCCAGCGGATAATCATTGTGTAGATCATGTAATTCTTCCGGAGAGTTCAAATCGACTTCTAAAATGCAAGGATAGTCTCTCCATTTTTGCATCTCTTCCTGTTCCATTACCCATTCGAAATTTCCAATCGGTAAAGGATGACTCATAGCCCAACTGTACAGATTATTAGCGTCCCAATACTATATGTATTTATTCGACCGTTTTGAATCGAAACCTTCTTTCATGTAGGGATTGTTAGCTTCAGAATATCTGTGGGAGATCATCGAGATGCCACCTCTCGCAGCCCTTTTGAACATGAGCAACATGTTCACGTCGGATAATAATTCCAATTGGACTTCAGTGGTCTTCAACAGAGCGTCCTACGCCAGACCGGGTGCAGTGAAATACCAAGCGGGATCCAGATCGTAATTTCGAAGACAGACATCTCGAAAATTTTTGAACACGTCTGCCAAGAGCAGAACGTCAGTCTTCAGATAGAGATCGTGATAATCTCTCATGGTTTTCATATCGAATGATTTCCACACGTTTTTGGCATGTTCGTAATTCTCGTCGGAAATGTCGGATGCGTATAATTTAGAATAAAAATCTTCTTTCGAAGGTAGTGCGCTGTCGTCGAATCTCTTTAGATCATTCATGTAATTGTAAGGATAGACTCCTTTCCTCAACATGACGTCTACTCATTCTCCAAATTGTTCGCTCGTGATTTTAAATTTATCCTTGCTCATGTTATCGACTAATTTTTCCAGAGCGGTCGACATGAATTTAAAACTGTCGATGAAACGTATGCTTCTACGAATGGATTTCGTTTTTACTTCCAACGTCTCTCCGTCGATTACTCTTTTCTTCTCCATGACCTTCCATTTCGTGAAGGAAATGTATCTTTCTTTGCTGTTTACGATGCAATTTAATTCTTCGTGGGAGGTGCTGAGATTTTCACAAATAGATGACTGTCATAACCTGAGAGATTGTGAAATATCACCGGATAGAAATCGGCGTCTCGATATTTTAAATTACACTTGCTGTGAGCCGGATCGCGATACAGACCCGTGTAATGATCGTGGTCTCTGACCTTCTTATTTTCCTCCAAATTCTCGTCGAACAATTGTCTGCATATGTGACATTCGGTGGCTCTGTTATTTTCATCCTGCTGCTCTTGTGTGATGATCATTTTCGCCGGAGTTTTGAATTTGTTGTATAACATTTGAATTTTCGATTCTAACTCTTCCACGAACCTTTGAGCCATGTCGTCATCTTCGCACTGTTTCGTGTAGATGAAGGGACCCATATCATGTTGTGAATCAAAGGCACATTTCATGTAAATGCAATAACCCGAAGGCATGTGTTTTTGATATCTTTCGACATAACTTTGAAGAGCGTTAGGTTGGCAGGAATTCATTTTAATGGTGAAACATTCGAAATCGGCGTACACGACGAATGGTACTTTTAACCTTCTATTGCGATTTTCAAACTTCACGATGGTGTTAGGTTTGGGCATTTCGATGGCGACACCTTGATTTTCGTTGCAATATTCCTGATGTTTCGCTAACGATTTTTTGCTTTTGCTGCAAAACGCGTTCATGCAGTTGTAACATAAACATATCTTATGTTCATGTTTATTATTTTGTCTCGACAGTAATCCGCTCGCATTTTTAACCCAACAATAATGACGATTGTCACCATTCGAAATCAATAATAAAATAATCGTCTTTTCTCTTTCGAGATACGAAGTCTGTCTGAGAGGATAGATCATTCATTTTTCATCGTCGTATCCCAAGACGTTCACCGCTATGGTGGGATTTTGAGCCTCGAAACGTTTGATGTGTTTTAACTGCATTGGAAAAGTTACTCCGGTCCAATCGAGATTTTTAGAAGTCTCCTCATAATGAGAAACTCTATCGGAGTGCATTTTGACAGGGTATAAAGTGGAAGTGACTGCCCATTTAAAACACTGATCATCTTTATTTCTCACATTGACCATGGATTGTTTTTTAGCTAAGAAATATGGTAATTCCACATAGGAAGACCCTTTCAACGAATCGTTTTCAGTTATATGAATTTCGAGTTTCAACACCTCATCGAACGTCCAATTACTACCTTCATGTTGATAATTCGCAAGAGACGTCAACATCTTGTCTTTCATCTTTTCAAAAACATCATAACATAAATCTGAACCTCGATGTATGGGTTCGATGTTAGATCTGAAATATGCATTTTTCACGATGCTCTCGCCAGACATCACATCGATTTTATTCATCACGCAATGGAGTATCATCTTAATTTTTTGTCCCACGTTCATGTGTTCACAAAACAAATCCAATACTTTTTTTTCTTCACCCGTTCTCTAAACAATTTCAGATCGATTTTCTTGAACGAGGGAACCACGTCGAAAGTTTTAAAAATGCCTTTGATCGAACTCTCCCATTCTACAGGCTTCGATTGGAATAGTTCCGTGACGAGTCATGCTACATATTCTTCTCCTTTCCCTTCATCAATTGCTCATTGAATTTCGCTCGATATATCTCGTTTGTCTAGAATCTGAAGTACATCATTCGTTTTCGTTTTTCTTTTCTTTTCTTTTGAAACTTGAAGTTTTTCAATGGCTTTTCATTTAGTCGTCTTCTCCTTTTTCACAATCGATGCATTTTTGGCTGTTTAAGTTTATCTACTTCCGATCTTTTGATTTTTTTCTTTCCACCGTTTTGCAAACAATATTCCTGGATGACTTCAATTTTTTTTTATTTAGTTCTATGATATCTGAAATGTGGAATTTTTAATACTTTACAAATATCGTTTAACTGAGGTATGGTTTTCTCATTTAAATTTTCCATTTTTTTATTTGTTTGCTTCATTTGTAAGAATATTTTTTTTCGAATTTTGTTTTTAAATAATTTGTTAAAAAAGTTTTTTTTTTTTTACTCTTTATATACAAAAAAAAAAAAATTTTTTAATTTTTATTTTTCTTTAATGAGAAAAAAAATTTTTTTTTATCAAATTAATCTATTTTTATGTTCCTTAACATGAAAAGAAATTGAATTAATACGAGAAAAAAGGATGTTAAAATTGAATTTTTTATTTATATATAAAGAGAAAAAAACTTTTACAAAAAAATTTTTACGTTAAAGAAAATTAAAAATTAAAAAAAACCTTTTTTTATATATATATAAAGAGCAAAAAAAAAAAACAAACTTTTTAACAAATTATTATTTAAATACAAAATTTAAAAATAGATATTATTTGCAATAATTCATAAAACAAAAAAAACAAATAATCGATCATGACAACAACACCTAAAAGATGCGAATTGAAATTGAAACGTGTAAAAAATTCAGTTTTAAAATCTATAGATTACAACGACACGATTCCATCGAATTGAACGAGGTCGAGACGAAGGGCTTAGAGTGCTGCTACGACAGATATAACATGCCTTTGAAATTGGACGAAGCCATGCTTGATTTGTTTTAAGACTATGAAAGTGATCTGCAGAATATCATTGTCGCCGAAGACAGAGAATTTGACAAGGATGATTTGTTGTTGTTCAATGGAAGTTACCTATATCCAAAAATCGCATTCGAACTCGTGGACAAATCGGGTGGTGAGAGCGCATTCACCGATATAAAAAAACTTAAAAAAGTAAAGATAAACATTCAACACATTTTCGAAAAAGGAGAAAACACGAGTGTCAACATGCTAATAATGGACTTGGAAATATAAACAATAGAGAGATTGATTTTTAGCGAAGAAGAAGGAAAAAAAAGTAATGAGATCATTTTTAGATCTCATTACTTTTTTTTGTTTTGTTTTCCTTCTTCACTATTGCCCATATATTATAATAACGTTTCCTTTTTTCTCAAATTTCAGCGTTGATTCTTCTTTTCTTTTTTCTTTTTTTTGTGATATGCTACGTTTTTATAAGAACACATTTGTTTATCCGAATCATAATTATGAACGAATGTTGTGCATCTCTTGATAACACTAGCATCATTACCATTCTCTTCAGAAGGTAGTGGTAATGGTGGAAAACATCTCATTCTTTTATATTTCAACCGCATATCCCGATCTTTATTTAACTCTTTTATCAGTTCTTTCCTAAGATATCCATCATTAGCGTCTAATCGTTTTTCCACATCTTTTTCACACTCTATCTCGCGATATTCATCATTATCGTCTAATTGTTTTTCCACCTTTTTATCCATTTTATATATTATTTTATACTTTCTATGATTTATATTTTATATTTATATAATTATATAATTTTTTTTTACATTATAATAACATATTCAAAATTGGTATATTCTTAAATGGTGAATTCTCACCAAACAACAAACCCTTGCCGAGTCGCTCAACGTTCCGTCCACTCTTCAGATAGAGACCGCTTCCACTCAAAGAGTTGTCACCTCTAACGGGTTCTAGATACAATCCTTTACCGCTGTCATCTACGTGGACGCGATGCACGGCTCCTCCCTTCTTCAAAAACAGTCCATTGCCACCCATTAATTTCTCAACTGCTGAACTCGCGAGTCCCGTGAGAGCTCCCACGCCGAGAGTCTTTCCGAGAAAGGGTAATGCCTTTGTGGCGAAGGGTAATGCTTTTGTGGTGACTCCTGCCAATAGCGGTAGGAAACTGCCTTTCATTCTCAAATTGTATCTCAATTGAGCGGGACTCAATCTCACCGTCAACCCTCTTCCATCACGAATCGCTTTCTCCATCCTTTTGATTTGACTTCTGGTCCAGGTGATCGAATCCTGACCACCACTCGTCTGATCTTCATGAGTGAATTTGAATCTCACCACCTCGCCTCGAGTTGTTAACGCTCTCTTAAGTTTCTTCCTCTGTCCTGCGGATATGTTCACGTTTTTAACCACGTATTGTGTCATAATTCTTTTTTTTTAAATATATTTTCTTCAATTGTTTTTTTGGTTTTAATGATAATTATATATATTAAATAATTTTTGGAAAATTAATTTTGTGTTTATTTTATTTTTGTTATTTATATATATACACAATATTTTTTCTTTTTTTTCTTTTATATTTCTCTTATGTGAAATCGTATCATCACCTTCTCTCCGCGAAGATCTAACAGTTCACCATTTTGATCTGTCAACGTGGTTTTGAGACTATACAATGTGTCTAAAATCACTGGTAGATAAACTAAATTTCGAGGTCGTTCCACGATCTTATAACCCGGCGACACATTTGGAAAGAAGGAACAGATCGTCGATTGAGCGCTACTATTCACGTAGCTTCCAGCAATCACATCCACGTTCACCAGAATGCTATTGACTGCGAGAATGTCGACCGTATTTTCAGATGCCGCGTGGCCTCGATACATCTTTCGATCGAATCCTAGCATCTTGCCTATAGAATCATCCGTGTTGAAATCCACTCGAAAATTATCTTCCAAATCCAACATCATCTGTAAGGTATTAGGATTGGGAGCGAGTCTGATCTTGCTGCTCCCCTTTTCATCCGTCTTCATTCGCGTTTGAATGTAATTGTTCAAACCGTCCATGTCATAACTTCCTTTGGGAATTCAAATCTCCAACCAATCCACTCCGTCGGAATACTTAAACGAGTTATTCTTTTCGGTGATGTTGGGAAAGGAATAATAAGTCTCCAGATTCACCAACGCCATCTCGTATCTTTTCTCTCTATTCAATTCAATGGAAGGTTCGAATTTCATCGCGAATCGAGTCGAATCGCTACTCACCACGATTTGAATGGATTGTTTTGCAGCCGTATTCTCGGCTATCCGTTCTAACAATTCTCCTTGTTCGAACATTATATTTAATTTTAGTTTTTTTATTTTTTCAAAAACTAATTATTTGAAGATTTATTATTTTATAATTTTTTTTTATTTTCACTCTCTATCTTATTATCATCAGAAACATAAAACTTGTCGAATCTGCACTGATATTTTCTGCGATTAATTCGCTTGTCAAATCAATCATGACGAAATTGTAAAGTCCTCTATCCCAAACCCTCTTACAGAATCTCCTGAATTCTGCTGTGCTAATGTCGTTTGCGACGTGATCACTGTAGATGTGATTGAGATTCTTGAGATCTTGGCAAAAGAGACATAGAAAATTAGCGTTCTCCCTTATCGTCTGTCTGGGCAATCAAAAATAATTCTGCGACAGGTAGAAACAGTCCACGTTGCTGTGACGACCCCTAATGTAATACGATTCGCATCGAATCTGTCTCTCCAAAAGCAGATCGTTGAAAATCATGAGATTCTTATCTTCCAATTTCTATTCTCTAGGATCCGGAACATCGCTAGCGTTCTCAGAAAATTGACACTCGATGTTCGAAGATGCATTTCTCTTCATCAATTCCATCGCCGCACGGTCCAAAATGGTCGAAAAAGAAGCTTCACTTTTGTCGAATTCCTCCCTACTGTCAAAGATTTTGGCTATGACATCCTTGGGGAATCTACGATCCATGCACTCTCGAAGCAATCTGTATTCGCGTTGAAACAAGCTCTTGCCAAACACAAACAATCTGTCGTAATCCAACCAGTCGGGTCGGGACAACAGATTCATCAACAGATTGGTCTTTCCACAATTCGATTTTCCCACTATCAAACCTCTTATGCTTTTGGGAAAGAACTCATTATTCGACCTCTTGGTCGCGGCGTCGTTCCAAGACATATCTTTAATGTTCATCTTTGTTTTATTTTTTTTTTTTTTTGTTATTTTTGATTTTTTCAAACACAATTTTTTATGTTTTTTCAAACTCAGTTTTTAATATTATTATTTATTTATATTACTCCATCGCGAGTTCTCTTCAATCCAGATCCACTCGTCATTTTGACTAAATCTTGTATGGGTACCACAGCATCCTTAAAATCTTTCCAACTTTTCGGCGTTCGCTCTAATGTAGCTCGCTTCACCGGCAGACTGATCAACTTGTCGACCAACACGTCGGCTGCCCTCTTGCCAGCCACAGAAGCTATCCTACCACTGGCTTCAAAAGCGGCTTTTTCACCAGCATCCAAAGCCATCTTCTTACCGACCTCAAACGCGGTCGATGCGAGTTTTCTACCCGCATCACTCGTGAACGCTCGCATTATAGAATCGACGATGCCAGAACCACCTTGAACGTAAGTTCTAACGTATCCCTTGTTCTTTATCACCAACACATTTTTATTTTATAATATATATTTTGTTTTCACTGGTAAATCGTTTGTTGTTTAAATACTTTTTATTATTCTAGTGTAAAATTTACTGTTTTTATTTTATATATTTTTGTTTGTTTGTTTGTTTCTCTCTACTTATTATATACATCAATCCTTCAATTCGTCCATCAGCCTTTTATAATGGTTTTTATTCAAAACCTTCTGTCTTAACAATTCGTCGCATATGCTAACAATCTCATTATCTAATCCTGTGTTACCAGCGCGTCTACTTGCCATCAACAATCTCAATCTCTGAAACAGAGCATCAGAATCGCTCGGAAGAAAAGTGGTTTCCACCCCTTTACCAGCCACCGATTCGATGAACTTCTTATGCGAATTCCATATAGGTTTCACCACTTTCGTCCACTTGTAACCTCTGCTGGCTTTAGGTCTCGTCTCTCTGTCATCGTTATTTCTCTTCATGGCGTTGGTCTGAACCAGAATGTCACCGTAATTGTTGTAATCCTGTTCTGTGTAATCACTAGGCTTGTCGTGAAGGAGCAATTTGCACAGTCCGGAAGTTAATTCGTACCTATTCAAGCCGACGGTTTATTCATCATCATCTATTTCCACTTCTGTATCGCCCACAAAAGTTCTACGGTCCGAATCCTTATAAAATCCATACAACAGATCTCTCTTACCACCATCCTCGGACAATGTGACGCTATCAGTGGTGATAGTCGAAGCTCTATCATCGCTCTCACTCACGTCGGTTTCGATTCTCATGGGAACGTAATCCGGTGTAGATTGAAACGAATACTGGTTTGTAAAACTACCGGGCAACGAACCCATTCTCAAAGAACTTTCTTTTAAGGGCCTCAATTCGTCAATGATCTCCTTCTTGCTTCGCTCTTGAACCTCCGTCACGGGTTTAAATATTTTTGTGGTCTCGCATTTGAGTTCGATCTCTCCAAGATGTCTGCTTCTGTCAGCTGATTGAATTCCCTTTTTGGCACGTTCATATTCATTTAAAAGCTGATATCGGCGTTTAGCATCCATCTGTAAAAACATTTTTTTTCGTTTTTAAATTATTAATATTTATTTTGAGTATGCTAATGTGAGTTATTTATTATTTTCAAAATTAAATGTATAATTATTTTTATGTTTTAAGTAAATAAATATCTTCTGTCTTTAATAAAATAACTAAAAAACCAGTTGAGGAAAAAACATTTTACATGATAAACCTCTATAAATGCGTTTTGCCTCTGAACGCGTTAAAATCGCATCACAGATTATTCGCTCAATGGCGAACTGGAGAACTTTGAAAAGTTTGAAAGTTTTAGTACATAAGAAACCGGTTTCTGATTTAACTCGTTTGAGAACAATTACATCTGATAATCAAAATCACAAGTAAACACATCAGTAATGTAACGCTTTCAAAAAAACGTGTTTAAATCATATCAGTTAATCTTTTGAACTGTTTCCGCTTTCATCCATAGAATAGTTTTTCAGTTAAACTATTTAACTGACAGTTGAAGCTCATTTGAATAAAAACCCGTAATACATTTCGAGCGTGACAAATGGCGTTCTCAGTAAGTTTATACAGTAGAGATTTTCAAAAAAACGTAGTTTTTTTCTGTTGAGTTTGGAAAATCCCACTATGGGTATTCCCCCACTTACGTCAGAAATGGGAAAATCCCTACCTCAAAAGCCGTTTGCCGATTCTGGGACACTGGTCCAGAATCGGCAAACCGTTTTTTTTTATGCTGGTCTAGAACCGGCAAAGCGTTTTTTTTTTTCGCGTTCACCAACGATAGATTGAAGGTCTAATCCACGAGGGGAACGTAAACAAAGATTTTTATGTAAAATAAAATGTACAATTTCGTACATTTTTCACTCTTTTACATTCGAAACGTTCGCCAACGGGTATTTGAACGTTAAAACTGCGATCTAGGAGTCTCAAAATAACAGCCGATTCTGGGACACCATAAAAAACGACATTTTTTGCGAACAAGCATGCGATTTTACACTGAATCCTACGATGGTAAACGCACCATCTACCATGTACCGTACAGTACATGTACAAAGTGGTCCAGAAACGGCCTTTATTACCTACTTATGTATGTATGTATGTATGTATGTATGTATGTATGTATGTATGTATGTATGTATGTATGTATGTATGTATGTATGTATGTAGTATGTATGTATGTATGTGGTATGTATGTATATGGTATGTATGTATGTATGTATGTATGTATGTATGTATGTATGTATGTATGTATGTATGTATGTATGTATGTATGTATGTATGTATGTATGTATGTATGTATGTATGTATGTATGTATGTATGTATGTATGTATGTATGTATGTACGTTTGTATGTATGTATGTTGTCCTGTCTGTCCGCTATAGAAATGAATATGGGGCCACCCCGAGTGTCCAAAATGGGTCTACTAGGAGTACTTTTTTATGGCGGAGGTCATCGTCAGGTTTAAAAACGTGTGTGGGGTGGGGTGGGGGTGTAGGGGGGCACCAAAAGTTATGACAAATTTTTTATCACCGATATATGTCTTCAAAGGGGTCTACTAGGGGTACGTTTTTATCAGGAATCTAATGGTGAAGTTTTAAAAAAGTATCGGATGGGGGTGGGGGTGTAGAGGGGCACCAACAGTTATGACCAGAATTTTTCTCACCGATATAGGTCTTCAAAGGGGTCTACCAGGGGTAATTTTAATACTCTCCTCAGCCCGAGCAACGCCGGGTAACCCTGCTAGTAATTCATAATTCATTTATTGACGGACAGATACACTCGCTGCATGTCTACAGAATAACGTACGTAAATAAAAAAGATTATAAAATAATAGACGAAACTTAACAAAAACATGGACCAGCTTAACATGAGTGAATTACAGCTCGGTGTATTATATAAAATAAATCTAAAAATAATACCGAGGTCGGAAACATGACAATTAAGTCAATGCTGACCTACTGAGTCAATGAGACCCATTCCTGTTGGTCCCAAAAGTCTCAGAGGTAAACTCTATATTGCAGCATGCGTGTTGTACGTCTAATCATAGTCAAGTTGCTGCACAGAGTCAAAGGGGACAGAGGGGGACTTGACAACCCTTACTTATTCCCGGTTCCTTATTCGACATTCGTTATCAACCGAATGAGGGGTTTTGGTCTTTGATTTCCATCGTCCGTCTGTCCGGGAACGCGACAACCGTTACTTATTCCCTGTTCCTTATTCGACATTCGTTATCAACCGATTATCATGTGGAATAAGAAACGGTTGTCACGTTCCCGGACAGATGAACAATGAAAATCAAAGACCACTTCTTACATCACGACGTATGCACACTTCTTCCTCAAGTCAAAGACAAACGAGACAGAAAAGAAACATTCACGCAGGAACGTGGCTAGAGACTTCCGATTTGGGGGGGGGGGGGGGGGGTGTAGGGTAGTGAATTTCCAATTAGGGGGGGGGGCGGGACCAACCCTAGTTGGAAATTCACTACTAAGGAAATTTTTGAACATGATGCCATGAAAGGGGGCATAAAATTGATTCTAGTTACTGAAATGCCAACACATTTATGATAGAATTATCAGGTTATTATTATTTTTCTTCTTCTGGGAATTGAATATATGCTAAACAAATGCTCAAGCTGAGAACTTTGAACAATTCACACTGTCCTAACATTACATCAGATCTTATGCAGGGATGATCAATTTTCGATGTTTCATCATTTTGCAACTGCGAGTGATGGAATTAACTCAGGATGACGATTTTACATGATGTGATTTTCTTGAAGTGCATTTAGAGGATTTTTTTTATTTAGATAAGCAACGTACTATAGAAATCTCGTACCGATTGACATCATTCCTACTTATAAAGCTCGATATTGCGTGCACTGTAGTTGTAAATAGTAACAGTTGGAATATTTGCCGATTTGAAACCGAGTTGGAATTTTGGGAAGTAAAGGAGACATCAGCATCACAAACGAAGCTCTAAAATCCAGATAGATGGAATTTCCAACTACTCATGACTTGCCTTCCGAATTTCGAACTATAGGGAATTTTGGCCAGGATTGGGGGGGGGGAGGGGAGTGACACACCCCTCCCACACCCCCACACCCTGTCGCCACGTCCGTGGGAATGGTATTCTACAGTACAGTCGCCGTGGACTGGGCGTAATCCAAGCGTGGGCAGTGATGTCCATGCATGCGTGTACCAGGTAAAATCTTCATGACCGGGTTTGTACCCGGTGCTTATTTAACTCTTTTGGCGCGACAGGCGACTAAAGTCGACAGACGGCAGACCGCGGAAAGGTACTGCAGTAGTCAGTTTAGCCAACTGTGTGTGTCCACTTCCAAGTGCTTTTAACCCTTTTCCCAACGCAGACGATATCAAAATTAATATTTTAAATATCATTTTTTTTCAAAAAATTTCAACAAAACTATATCATGTGACCCCTCGTTGGAACGAGCTCGTTCCAACGAGGGGTCACATGATATGGTTTTGTTGAAATTTTTTGAAAAATAATATTTTTTCAACTGCTGAAATTGCATATTACGCGAGGGGAGTGGGGGGAGGGGGTGCGTCCGATTCGTTGGGTAAAGGGTTGAACAAACATAGGTATTCCTATGTTTCATGCACCATTTGTGTCCTATCCAATAACAACGATATCGTCCCTTGAAAGTCTAAAAATAATAACGCTTTAGTCTAACAACCTATACTTTTTGTAAAATTCCTGATGAATATTAGGCGCTAAGAATTCTGTTTCTCAGATTATTCCGCGCCAAAAGAGTTAATTAAATTTTTGATGATCATTCCTGTAATTAGAGTTTGGAATCCAATACTATTGCGTCTGTGGAAATATAGTCCACGCATGGAAAGTGACCAGTCCACGGCTACCGTACTGTGCAGCTAAAAATAAAAAAGAAACCTTCAAATTCGCTTCTGTATTGCAATACATCACTGTTACGATGGGAAACTCTACCTAGCAAATGAACACCATTTTAATGAGCTGTTTGAAGATGAAACAAAAGTGTCATTTCCGTTCTGTCGATCTTCTGCTTAGATCCAAGTTATATCACTGCAAATATGCGCGACATGTGGTGTAAATATTTAACAATTATCTCTCCCTTTATTGTGGTCTGGGAAGATGAAAGCAAAAATGTTATAAGTTTCATAAAACTGCAATAACCCACAGACATCACCGGTTAATGCATCTTCTGTGTTTGGCAACGCACAAACGAAGTCGGGAGAATCCCAAACAATCAATTAATTCTTTGACGTATTTCGATAGAATGTGTCGGAATAAGTTAAGAAACGACTTGTCAAATTTGCACCAATACTTCTTCGCACGTGTCGACCTTACAACTATAGCTTTTTTACAAGCGTGTTTCGTTTGTTTTGAATTATTCCATGAATCAATGTTCTATCTCTCAGAAGAAATCGAGATGAGTGATACATTCAGTGATTTAGCTACTTTGTTATTTCCACAGTTCTTCCTTCAATCATTCTGATCGACTTCGCGGGTGCGGACAAACCCATCCAGTGGCGAGGTCTTGCCCCAACCCTAAAATTTTTCGCTGCCCCCAAAAACATGGGCCCATTGCAACTTTCAGCATAACGTACAGAGCCCCACAAAATGATCCCCAAATACCTCAGATGCGCTCTTGGGGCACTAAATTTGCAAACTTTTCTTGAGTTGTGGAAGCCTAGTCCTAACTAGGACCCCCCATAGTTCCTCCATCCTCCCACGTTCCTTCGGGGAAGTGGGAGGATAGGGCGACGATCGGAAGGTCATACAGTACAGTCGCCGTGGACTGATCGCAACCCACGCGTAAACAGTAATATCTACGCATGCGTTTACCAGGTAATAAAAATCATCATCAGCAAAATTTAAATTGATGAAGCACCGGGTTTTACCCGGTACTTCATAAATTAAATTTTTGATGATTGATTTTTATAATTATTGGGTTTGGAATCTAATATTATTGCGTCCGTGGAAATATTGGCCACCCGTGGAAAGTGACCAGTTCACGACGGCTGTACTGTAGTTAAGAATAGAGGAGGCCCTCTGATCCCCCACCTGCAACAACCTTCCAAATATTTGCCTCTCAAAAAAATCGCCTGGCCACCTTATATTATAGAATCTTGGTTCCACGCCAGAACCCATCAAGGCAAAACTCCCTCAAGAAAATCCTTCAAGACAAAACTCATCAAGAAACATGGCAGCCAAAAATGTGCATTTTTCTTGACTTTAAAATCCCTAGCAGAGACGAACCAAACGAGCGAATGTTTGGTCACATTCAAAGAGTAAAGTGTCTGTGCACCTCTTCCTGCTAATTTCCAATAAGATTGCAACGGGTTAGTAAGGATAGTGTTGAAGTAAATTCTCTCTCGCTCCCTCTGGTGTGAATGTTCCTCACATCTGTCAAAAAAATATGGGCGTGTCTAACGATGCAATTAGCCTGTAAATGCAACAGGTGGGCCAAGAAATCGTTGAGTTTTATTAACTTCTCGCCTCAAAACAATAATTTGTGATTGTCCACTGAAAACAAACAGAGGATCGGTGTTAAAAGTGAAGATGGTTACGTGCGTTATAGTACAGATAAATTAATTTACAAATTAGGTTTTTTCTTTAATATTGGATACTATGGTGTTAGCCTTTGTGAAAACTAAAACTGTCATCTGCAGAGAAACCTGACACGAGTGATTCAAAGTCACTCACAAACGTCATTGTTTGATATTATCATGGTAAAAGATGACGGAGACTTCGACTGTCTCTGGGAACATTGTAGTACAAGCAACTACTCTAAATTGAATTAGAAGAATTGAAATGAATTGTCTGTTATTTTATACAACATAACACACCCATCACACATTCATACTTCGATATAGTGACAGATAATTCATTTGAATTATTAACCCTTTACCCAACGAATCTGCCGCAACCACCCGTGTAATATGCAAATTCAGCAGTTGAAAAAAGATTATTTTTCAAAAAATTTCAAAAAACGCATATCATGTGACCCCTCGTTCGAACGAGCTCGTCCAGCTCGTTCCAACGATGGGTCACATGATATGTTTTTGTTGACATTTTTTGAAAAATTTCAAAAAATGATGTTTAAAATAATAAATTTTGATATCGCGTCTGCATTGGGTAAAGGGTTAAATGCATAATTTTTACGTAAAGACAATAGTAGATATCAATGGTGACAAGGAATCGGCGAGGAGGATCAACTATAATTCATTCCCACAGTTCTAAGTTGACTTTTGCTGAACCACCCAATGAAAACAAAAAAGATGCTCAAAAGATGCACTCTAAAATCAGTGGGGTTAAAAATTAACCCAAATCGACTGGATTGAGTGAATATGAACCCAAATGGGTTCATATTCACTCAACCCAGTTCATTTGGATTGATTTTCCCACATTTGATTTTAGAGCGTGGCAACCTACGATACATGGTATTTCAAGCTGTGACAAAAAAAAACAACAAAAAAAAACAAAACAAAAACAACGTGCAACCTAATTTATAACATAATTCGCAGGTGAATTTGAATAAAAAGGTAAAATTGTATCAAACAACATGTAATATGTAAAATGATGTATGATTTCCCTCAAATCATATTATTACTTGTTTAGATTGATAGTGACCTCATATGGAATTTATTCATACCATACATACCATACAGGGTCACTTAACGAATTGTGCACCAATCCTAACCTGTCGATAACTTTGTCTGAATACTGAACTAGCAGCTGTGATTAGCCATAGGTTATAGAGGTGTTACTTGTTTAACGTGAATTGTTTATCACCTACTGCCATTTTGATGGATGAGAAAACAGCGGGGCAACCATTTTGATTATTTCCTGGATATATATTTGAATGGACATTGTATAGTATAAGTACAGCTTGCAAGTGACATTTTTACGCCAACAAAATTATCGAATGGTTATTCGAGGTAAAAATATTTTATATCTTACCTCCTACAAGTATCTGGGAATTTCATTGGTTCAAAGACGTCACATGCAGACTGCATATAAAACCACATACTGCCTGTCAACATCAATATACGCTGACAGCTGTGGGTAATCTCCCGTTTGTTCATTGATTATTCAAAATGGCGACAGCCGATATTTATTTATTTATTTATTGATGTTTAAGGTCACATATTTATGCACAATGGCTAATCATGACCGTGACAGTTTTACGGGTGGAGGAAGCCGGAGTACCCGGAGAGAACCACCGAGCAACGACGAGCAGCTGCCAGCTTCCCAACATTGTAACTCCGCAATGCAGCACAGGCAGGGTTAGATTGGTTGAAGACATGCGTACCATCGACGTGCAGTACGCCATAGTACACGGCGTCATCGTGCCCCCACGCGGGCAATGGAGATGAAGTGTCTTGCCCAAGGACACAACGCGGTTGCCGCAGGTGGGATTCGAACCGAGGACCTCTCGGCTTGCAGCCTGCACCTCTACCTACTGAGCCACCGCGCTCCCCGGCAGCCGATAAACGCTTCATGTTGAAAGATTGAGTGTTGGAAGCCAATATTTGGTCTGAAGTGCAGGTTCGGCAACTTAAACGGCCCCATATTCCGTGGATGTGTGTCACGTTACCTTCGAAATGAAACTGTTTGGTATGTATGAATTTGCCTGTTACAATTTATGGGAGAGTGCCTGCAGGTAAAGACACGTGAATTCACCTTTGGGTTTTAACATTGGATTTAAAATGTGTTTATTTAAATGAATCTTAATACATGGGTTGTGTAATAAACATAGAACGCGATGTGTGTTTGAAGCGATGGGTGTTTTACATAACGAGTTGGAATGGCGTAGAAATATGATTACGCCATTTCAACTAGTATAAATTACAGGATAGCATCACTGAATTTACCCTCTGTGAACCTCAATCTGAATCAGGGTCTCAAAACTAAACAGAAAAAGGCACCCAGAGGATAAATTGACCCACTGTATGGGATAGCATCATCAAATTCACCCTCTGGGGACCGTATTCTGCAAATGTCAGACTGCTTATTTTCAGGCCTGTAACCAACATCAGTGTCAAGTATGATGTCACCATTCTGGTTCTTTTCAGTTTTCTACTTTATCAATTTACCCAATGTACAGTGTATCAAATTTTATTTATTTAATTATTGTTTTTTTTAATGTTTCAAGACATTTCAACACAAAAACAATATCATGTGACCCCTCATTGGAACGAGCTTGTCGAGCTCGTTCCACTGGGGTCAGATGATACGGTTTTGTTGATTTTCGTTGAAAAGTATATGGTGTTCAACTGATTATTTTGTAAATTACGCGGACAGATGTGACTGATTGGCTGGATACAGGAACTTGGAATTTTTTGGGAAATGTTCCGTTTCACTCAGAAACGATCGAACATGACAACTTGAAATCAAATGATTTTGCCTATCCGTATAGTGATATTGTGGTGAAGTTCGTTGTTCATGCATCCCTTACCTTTTTATTCACATTATTGTACCACAATTATCATACATTTGAAAAACACCCTCTTTCCGATTCCACAATTTTGAACAACAAAAATAAAATACTTCATTTTTTAATCCAATATCTAGGTTAAGCTCAATTTCAGATGATTGTTTTTAAAAAGAAATCAAGGCTTCCAACTATTTTGAACAACAACTTTAACAATATGTAAACTTTTAATGCATATATACGTAACTATGTGATGTGTATGTTTCGTTTTTATTGATTTCCGACTTGTTTTTATATTTTTCTGCTCGGAACCTTTTTAAATTTATGTGTTTTACATAAATTGGCCTATATCAATTTTTATGAGAAAGTTTGGAATATTTTATTCGTTTTGGCCATGTGTCATTTCAATTATACAGTCAGAGATATTTTACCCATTCATCAGGTATGAATAACACAAAACTATACACTTGAGAAAATTGTCTAATTTATGTTGGCGAAAGTATTTTGTACTGACAAATTCACTTTAGGCTGTCATGGTCCATACTTCTCTACAACTTCTAAATTACCCATGTTCCTCTCTAACTAGGTACCTTATTGAGACTATTGAGACTATCTTTGGCAAAAAAACATGTTAAATTGACTTTCAGGTAAAATGGACAAAACAGCCTAGAACCCAAATGCCACTAGATATAAGAACCACCAGAATGTTGGAAAAATTGTAAAAAGAAAGTCCTTATTGTCAAACAAGTAGAATTATTTAATTTTGAGTAATTTGTTTTATAGGAAACTTTTTTGACTCTTCATTGCCTCCATATACATTTCATTCACACTCTTCTGCCTGTGCTGTTTTACCTTTTGAATAGTTTACACATATGAAATTGTGTAGGGGTTTGAGGTGATTAGGTACAGGAACTTTGTATTTGGACACCATCAGCTTCATTTACATATAGAATATGCCCATAGTAGCTTGGTGTACCAAATGTTCACCACGAGTGGTGAAGTGGTGTTAGCCGCGATCCTTCGGCGCGCGGTTAACACCACTTCACCACGAGCGGTGAACATTTGGTACATCAGGCTACATGGTATATTTTATTTATACCATGATCGTCAGATTATTAAGAGACGCTATTATTTTTTCTCGATCGTACTGAACAGCAGACGTACATACGAGCGAATCTGTTTTTGTTTACACGAGCATCGGTGGGCGGTACTTCTGCTATCAATTTTATCGCTGAAACGAAATGAAAAAAAGAAACAGCCTTTTTCGTTTTAATAACATAATAACATACTATTTTGAGTTATGCATGCTTTATTAATGTTTGTTAATTTTTGGCATCTTATGAGGTAAACCCATTTAAAAACGTAATAAATAATTGCCACTTCCATTTCACTCTTCGCGAGGCGACGTGCGATAAATTTAGACAAGTTTGCATTCAGGTCGACGTCACCAAAGGTCAACGAGGATGTAGTTCTACTGTAGGTGTAAATTTTTACTATTGAAATCCCATTGCTGGCGTGTTCATCACGGTTGGTGTGTAAAGCTAAAATTTATGTCATAGGCGTTTCATATATAGCAGAATTGGTAATCATGGTATAAATACAAAACCTCCACAAAGAAAGCCAAAAATTGTGTAATGACACGTCACGTCCACAGATATATGAACATCCAGATATCACAGCATTGAATCGTTAGGTTTATATTGAAAATAATTACAGATACCAATTCATTAAAATGTTAAAACACAAATTGCATGTGAAGCAGAATATACCACACCAGACTAACGTGTACAAACAGAATTTTCACAGTGATATAATTTTGGATGTGGACACTGTAAATACGGTCACAAGGACACAAACTGAACATTGAATACATTACCCCGTGGTTACAAGGTATGAAAAAGACAATTACCACAAATATTATAAGTTAAATATTATAAGTTATTGTGATGAATTGACGGTGACTTGGTCAGAGGTTTGTGGGTCGGAGAGTATGTTCAACCTCGCGACGAGGTTGAACAGCCGTTTTGGAAAACACTAGAATTAATGATACGCGGTATAACAGTCTCACATGCATCTTAAGTTAAAAGAAAAAAATCAAAACTCTAAAACTTAAGTAGAAAATAAATTAAAAGAACTATTTATACAATTAGATAGTGGGGATGAAACAGAGATGAGGTTCTACCATTGGACTCTGAACTAAAACAATTACGATTCAAAAAAGCATTATAATAAGAACAAAAACAAAGTGGAAAGTAGAAGGAGAAAAAGCAACAAAATACTTTTGCAAACTGGAGAAAAGGCAATATTCAGAAACACTAATAGCAAAGTTAATAGAAGACGACAACACAGAATGTACAGATATTAAAGGCATTATTTCAGAACAAAACGTTTTAAAAAAAACTATATAATTCCCAGGTAAATACTCAGTCAATATATACAGATAACACGTTTTCCGATAACAAGACACCATTTTTAAGAAAACTTGACGATGAAGACAATATTTTACTAGATGGTCCATTGACAGCTTCTGAGTGCTTCGCAGCTTTGAAAAACTTGAAATGTAATAAATCGCCCGGCTCGGATGGATTTACTCCTGAATTTTATAAATATTTCTGGAACGATCTCGGTCCTTTTTGGTTAAATCTTTAAATGCTGGTTACGAAAGCGGTACATTCTCAGTTACACAAAGACAAGGTATAATAACATGTTTTCCAAAAGAAAGAAAATCTACATTGTACACTCATAATGGGCGACCTATTTCTCTTCTAAAAGTTGGTGTTAAAAATGGCTCTTCTGAAATAGCAACTCGTATAAAAACGGTTCTGCCAAAACTATCTCCGAAAGGCAGTTGGGTTTTATAAAAGGGAGGTTTATTTTGGCATTTACACGTCTAATTATTGATCTAATCGACAAATGCAAATCTTGCAATATTCCGGGAAAAACGGTTCTGCCAAAACTATCTCCGAAAGGCAGTTGGGTTTTATAAAAGGGAGGTTTATTTTGGCATTTACACGTCTAATTATTGATCTAATCGACAAATGCAAATCTTGCAATATTCCGGGAATGTTGGTATTACTGGATTTTAAAAAGCTTTCAACTCTCTGGAATGTAAGAGTATTGAGAAAACCATAACATTTTACAATTTCAGACAATTTCAGACTATCAATCATTCGCTGGTTTAAGGCTTTCTATAGTGACGTCTCCAGCTGTGTCTAAGACAATGGTCATCTTTCAGAGTTTTTCTGTGCGGAAAGAGGTGTTAGACATGGGGACCCACTCTCCCTGTGCCAGTTCATACTGTGTGTGGAAATAATGAGTGCTGGGTTAAAAAATTAGCCCGGAAATAAATGGTATAAAAATAAACAATTTTAAATATATAATTAATCAGTATACAGACGACAGCACCTTATTCCTTAATGATGATCAAAAATCACCCAGCACGGCCTTAAATATTGTTGAGATTTCTTCCATATCTGGTCTAATAGTAAATTTTGACAAAACTTATGTGGTATGGATCGGTCTCCGTAAGGGTTGCAGATTGGAAATAAAAACGGGCAAACCAATAAAATGGAAGCACGGCGAAGATTGTACCATTTTTTGAATAAAATACAACTTAAGAGATACAAATAACCTGGAAAAATAGTTTATAGAAAAAATGCAGAAACTATTTAATGATTGGTCATTAAGAAATCTTACCCATGTCGGAGAAGCTACGGTATTAAAAACTCTTGCTCGTCCAATCATCGCACACTCCCTCACAGTCCTATCTAATCCACCCGATTGGATTATCGTTAAACCTCAGAGGATATTCTTCACATTCCTTTCGACACATCAGAAAGGAAAAATCAAATGCGCTACCATGTAAGCCTAGTGGAGAAAGGTGGTCTCAAGATTCCGCATATGAAAACCCTTATTTGAGTTAAGAAGCACTTAAACCCGAAAATCTCATCACAGTGGAAAACACTGGCATTTGATAACTTTGAACAAATTAGATTCAACAATTTTTGGTATTTCACAAAGGACAGTTTACAAAAATCCAGCAAGAGGATCACAGATCCAGAAGTTGAGTTTTGACATTAAATTCTGAAGAAATAAGCTATTTATAGTAACAGTGACCTTGACCTTGGAGTCCCAGACTCCGAAATCAATAGGTGTCTTCCCTTCCTATAAGGTAACCTCTGGTATAAGTTTGGTAAAGGTGCGTCAAATAGAACTAAAGTTATTGCACGGAAACCAATTTGTCACAAAATATTCTATTGATAGTAACAGTGACCTTGACCTTGGGGCCCCAGACTCCGAAATCGATAGGTGGCTTCCCTTCCTATAGGGTAACCTGTGGTATAAGTTTGGTGAAGATACACGGAATAGAACTAAAGTTATTGCCCGGAAACCAATTTGTCACAAAATATTCTATTTATAGTAACAATGACCTTGACCTTGGAGCCCCAGACTCCGAATTCAATAGGTGTCTTCCCTTCCTATAGGGTAACCTCTGGTATAAGTTTGGTAAAGGTGTGTCAAATAGAACTAAAGTTATTTCCCGAAAACCAATTTGTCATAAAATATTCTATTTATAGTAACAGTGACCTTGAGCTTGGAGTCCCAGACTCCGAAATCAATAGGTGTCTTCCCTTCCTATAGGGTAACCTCTGGTATAAGTTTGGTAAAGCTGCGTCAAATAGAACTAAAGTTATTGCCCGGAAACCAATTTGTCTCAAAATATTCTATTTATAGTAACAGTGACCTTCACTTTGGGGCGCGAGACTCGGAAATCGATAGGTGTCTTCCCTTCCTATAGGGTAACCTCTGGTATAAGTTTGGTAAAGCTGCGTCAAATAGAACTAAAGTTATTGCCCGGAAACCAATTTGTCTCAAAATATTCTATTTATAGTAACAGTGACCTTGTCTTTGGGGCGCGAGACTCTGAAATCGATAGGTGTCTTCCTTTCCTATAGGGTAACCTCTGGTATAATTTTGGTAAAGGTGCATCAAATAGAACTAAAGTTATTGTCCGGAAACCAATTGTTTACGCCCGCCGCCCGCCCGCCCGCCCGCCCGCCCGCATCTTCGTCAAACTATTAGTCGTGTTTGACTTCGTCAAAACTCGACTAAAAATTATCAAAATCAATGCCCCCGTTCTCGAGAAAAGTTGTAATTTCGTGGCCACTCCTCGATGACTATTCTATATCAACACATAAAGATATTTATCACAACCAATCTTTTATCATGAAAGTCTCAAAATAAATAAAGTATGTTATCGATTAGAAAAATGGTTTGCTGCTGGTGTGTTTTTTTATAAACGATATTATAGATTCTAACAGTAATTTCTTAACACACGGTGCTTTTAAAACCAAACACAACTTAGATATTCCATTCACTACATATTTCGGATTAATAAATGCAAAATTAGAAGAAAAAAACAAACCTAGAATGTACACAAAAAAAATCGATGTTGTGGAGAATTCATTACTATCTCGCTTAAAGATTTTTACGGACTTTTTCTGAACAAAATAGCTGTACCTACAAGAAAATCCGAAGCTAAATGGAGTGATGAGCTTGCAATTAGAGGAAATGAGTACAGATGTTTGCAAAATTCACTGAAAATCATTTTTTTTCTGACAGTACTATTCTTTACATGGCCAAAGCTTATATTGTGTTAAGTGCCAAAGCATAACTTACAGCAGACGATTTGTTCATTAGGCATCTCTACCTATTGCAAAACAAAGTGTTTAGAATTAACCCTTTCCAAAATGACAGAAAGACCTTATGGGAAGCCTAAAATCTGCCAAGGGTTAAACTTTTAATAATAACATATAAAACAAAATTTGTCATACTTTGACTGCTGTATGCAGCTATAGAAACATTCAGAGCTCAGTCAATTAAAAATGGAGTAAATCGTCACCTAATCTTACCAAATTCTGAAAAATTGGAATTTTTGGGACGGTACATACTTTTATGCAACCAGAATGTGTTAGGGTTAAACTTTACAACCAAACTTACAACAGCAAATATGCTCGGTAGTGAATTGTGAATACGTACATGAAAAGTTGAAATTAACCCTTTCCAAAATGATAGAAAATGCAACCAAAGTTGGCCAATTTTGGAATTTTCAAACGGCACTCTTATTCTCGCCCTCATTGCGCTTGAGGGTTAAATCTGAGATTAAAAAGTAAACAGTAACTTTCTTCCACAATCATTGTTGCATCTATCCATACCAAAATAATTGTTACAACAACCTTACAATTAGAGAAATTTGCCCTTGAATTTGGTCAATTTTGAAGAAAAAAGCTATATTAATGTAATTTTTGTCCATTGGGGGTTAATATTTAAAGATTTGAGTGGTGATTGTGGTGTATCATATTATGCTCTAAATGTGTGGAAAATTTGAGCTAAATAACTGTAAACAATTTTGAGACTTTCGAAAAATGGTGAAATTTTGAAGGTTTTGGCAGGATATTTTGAAAATACGCGTTTTCACAGACATGACGATACCGCATTTCACTAGATTGTATGACATTACATAAGTATGCCAAATTTGGTCAAAATCGTACAGCTTGTTTTTGAGCAGTTCAACAGACAAAATTCAGGGAGGAAAAAAAAACTAAAAAAAAAACAACTAAAATAAAACTAGAGAATTGTAATTTGTTGGACAAATTACGGGCTTTCCCAACCTTCCAATGTGAAAATGCAGACTACATATAGCACAGAAAAGTGTTTGAAATTATCCTTTTCCAAAATGATAGACAAAAAGCATGCAGGGTTGGCTATTTTTGGCATTCTATAACGGTACTCATATTCTCACCCTCATTGTGCTTTGGGGTTAAATCTTGAGATTAAAAAGTAAACAGTAACTTTCTTCTGCAATCGTTGGTACATCTATCCATACCAAAATAATTGCAACAACAACCTTGCAATTAGAGGAAATGAGTACAGATGTTTGCAAAATTCTCTGAAAATCAATTTTTGTCAGACAATACTATTCTTTACGTGGCCAAAGCATATGTTGGGTTAAGCCCCAAAGCATAACTTGCAGCAGCCGATTTGTTCATAAAGCATCTCTCCATATAGAAAAACAAAGTATTTAAAATTAACCCTTTCAAAAATGACAGGAAAATGCAACCGAAGTTAGCGAGTTTTAGCATTTACAAATGGAACTCTTACCCTCATTGTGCTTGAGGGTTGCAGATGAGATTGCAAACTAAACAGTAACTTTCTTCTGCAAGCATTGTTGCATCTATGCATACAAAAGTAATTGTTACAACAATATTGCAATTAGAGAAATTAGCGCTTGCAGTTAGTCAATCTCGAAGATAAAATGCTATATTTATATCATTTGTGGCCAATTAGGGGTTAATTTTAAAATGTTTGTGTGGTGATTTTAGTGTATCATATTATGCTCTAAATGTGTGAACATCAATCACAGACTGAGTGTCTGATAAGAGACATGGCGGAATCTTGAATCTTGGTATTTGAATTAACATGTACAAGTTGAGGGTACTCCAAATCAAGGCACGACAACTGGGTAAGGGTTACAACTTGGACATATATGAAACATATTAAAGCAAAATTATTCTTGGATGAATGCCCTATCTTCTCATGGGAAACGTTTTGAGAAAATATGGCACCAGTGCTGAGAAACTGCATGTAATTTTTTGCGAAAATAACAATATTCCGACAGTACCCTTTTAGGAAGTCTCAAATCTGCCAAGGGTTAAACTTCTAATAATAACACATAGAACAAAATTTATCATACTTTGCCTACTGCATGCAGTTATAGAAAACATTCAGAGCTCAATAAATTTAAAATGGAGTAAATCATCACCTGAACTTACCAAATTCTGAAAAAAATGGATTTTGTTTTGGACGGTACCTACTTTTATGTAACCAGAATGGGATAGGGTTAAACTTTACAACTAAACTTACAATAGCAAATATGCTCGGTAGCCAATTGTGAATGCGTACATGAAAAGTGTTTGAAATTAACCCTTTCCAAAATGATAGAAAAAGCAATCAAAGTTGGCTAATTTTGGCATTTTCAAGTGGTACTACAATTCAGGGCATGACAACTGAGTGAGGGTTAAAACTTGGAATAAAACATATAACAGCAAAATTGTTCTTAGATGAATGCCCTATCTTCTCATGGGAAATGTTTTGAGACAATATGGCATCAGTGCTGAGAAATTGCATGTAAATGTTGGCGAAAATAACAATTATTCTGACAGTACCCTTATGGGAAGTCTTAAATCTGCCAAGGATTAAACTTTTAATAATAACATATAAAACACGATTTGACATACTTTGACTGCTGCATTCAGCTATAGAAAACATTCAGAGCTCAATCAATTAAAAATGGAGTAAATCGTCACCTAAACTTACCAAATTCTGAAACAATTGGATTTTTTTGGGCTTTATCTACGTTTATGCAACCAGAATGGGGCAGGGTTAAATTTTACAACCAAACTTACTACACCAAATATGCTCGGTAGTCAATTGTGAATACGTACACGAAAAGTGTTTGAAATTAACCCTTTCCAAAATGATAGAAAATGCAACCAAAGTTGGCTAATTTTGGCATTTTCAAACGGTACTCTTATTCTCGCCCTCATTGTGCTTGAGGGTTAAATCTGAAATTAAAAAGTAAACAGTAACTTTCTTCCACAATCATTTTTGCATCTATCCATACCAAAATAATTGGTACAACAACCTTGTAATTAGAGACATTTGTCCTTGAAGTTGGTCGATTTTGAAGATAAAATCTATATTCATGTCATTTTTGGCCAATGGGGTTAAAGTTGAAAGATTTGAGTGGTGTTCGTGGAGTATTATATTATGCTCTAAATGTGTGGAAAATTTGAGCTAAATAACAATTTTGAGACATTTGAAAAATGGTGAAATTTTGACGGTTTTGGCGGAATATTTTGAAAATACGCGTTTTCACAGACATGGCGATACCGCATTTCACTAGATTTTATGACATTACATAAGTATGCCAAATTCGGTCAAAATCGTATAGCTTGTTTTTGAGCAGTTCCAACAGACAAAATTCAAGGAGGAAAAAAAAATAAAAAAATAGAGAAGAAAAATTTTGAAAAAGAAGAATAACAAGAGTCTTTCCCAAACTGGGTTTGGGAAAGCCTAAATAATTAGTTTAATCTAAATGTCTTCTATAACCACACATGTCTATGTTCAGTTTAGATCGGAAGATTGTTCTTAATATTTACACACTGTATATCTGTCTGAAAATACGTATTAATGTAATTTACTGTGAAAACTGTAAATAAAAAAAAAAAAATTCAAAAATAAAAATGGTGGGAAATGGATTTTATTTCAAAACGGGTTTTCAAAGAAAAAAAAGTCAAAACCTCAAATGCATTGAAATTCATTATTTGCAGTTGGTAGTTTTGTTTATGTTCAGTACCCAGTTGTTTTTGAAAATGAACGTGAATGATAATATAACTTGAAAAAAATGGATCAACTCTTATTTAGTATTGAAGCAATGAAGCACACAAGATGTTTTTAGCATTAATGTACACTTTTCGTTTCATTAACTCTCTATCGCGCTTGTCTGTAGAGTGGCATCAATTTCTAGAGTCCATTTTCATTATTTGTCGATAGATCAAATAATATTTTCAACGTGCAGCCCCACGGCTGCACATTGAAAATATTATTTAGTATACCATACAAATTCACTGAACAACCACCCACTTAGTGGGTGAATTGAGGTCATATCACAACCCTGGTATTGAAAAGCGGTCTTTCGGGTTCAAAGGCTATAAAACTATGACAAAGGTTTTTATATTCAAAATCAGTTACAGATAACTGAACTGTATGCATAATGTTGTGATACATTACAGCTCACAGAAGCTTTCTATGAAGAAATATAATATCTTCAAATGATCAGATTTCTGGAATGAAATTATCCAAGAACATCACTTTAAAGCATGTTTGTTGCAGAACCGTTGGATTGAATACCTTCTAAAAGATGAGAAGAAGCTCGGAGATTAGAGTATACGGAGTATACAAGGCAACAATAACTTGAGGAAACCTTCACATTTGTCCCAAGAAGGTAAAAAGGACTGAAGGCTCATTATTTCAACATCCCTGAAATATTTCGTCTTGGTGCTAAGTGGTTGACAATTTGCAAGAAAAATTTATTGAATTATTGACTCATTCCAGGGTCTACCACACAAATATGGTGTTATAAAGATTAACTTTATTAACCCTTTACCCAAGGTAACGACCAAAACCGGAAAGCGCTATTCTCAAAAATCGCCAATAAATTTTCGTTATTTTTTCATTTTTTGTCTCAAAAACATAGGTTATGACCCCTCGTTGAGCTCGTTCCAACGAGGGGTCATAACCTATGTTTTTGAGACAAAAAATGAAAAAAATTAGTTATTCAAAAATTTTCTTTGCAAGTGTCGTCTGCTTTTCGTGTCAGGTAAAGGGTTAAAAGGAAATACAGATGCGAAATTAAATGAAGGCATTCCTGATGATAAATAAGAAATTGTCAATCATGTAAGTATTTCGCATCATTTCAATATAGCCCCTCGCCTCGAATGAATTATTTCACGTAACCAGTCCAGTGAAGCGATTACTCTGTATATTACTTTTCATTATTAACGATAATTATATTATTTAACCCTTTACCTAACGTAACGACCAAAACCGGCCAACGCTATTCTCAAAAATCGCCAATTAATTTTCATTATTTTTTCATTTTTTGTCTCTACAACATAGGTTATGACCCCTCATTGGAACGAGCTCGTTCCAATGAGGGGTCATAACCTATGTTTTTGAGAGAAGAATGAAAATAATAACTATTCAAGATTTTGTTTTGCAAGTGTCGTCTGCTTTTCATATTAGGTAAAGGGTTAAAAAAACAAAAAAAAACAATGAAGTCCCCATTACATCCACGGCAAAGCGACTTCGTTTGCGCGCACGGATACATGACACAATTGTTGATTACATAATTCACTTGTTAAGTTATCGTTTATAATCAAACCGGGAAATCCCAGTAAATCACACTTTGGAAAGTAATAAATGATTTTATTTCCAGATGTTTTAAAAATTAAGAACTATATTATCCCATCTTTGGCCGGCAAAAAATTAACATTATCTTACCATTATACAAAACTATGAAAAGGAAACTGGCAGTTGTACTGTCATAGTTTAATCCTTTGAACCCAAAAGACTGTTTTCCACTCCAGGAACGTGACACCGCAAAATTCCATTAAGTGGGATGGCTGCTAAGTGAATGTGTGGAGTAGACCAATCAATATTATTAATTGGCCTACAAATTACTCAAAGAAGGTATCAAGAAAATATGAGAACAATTTACATCAGCAAGTTGGAACATACTTAATAATATAAAACTATCACCATCTACTTTCAAATACAGCTCAACGACACAATTGATAGAACATTGTGGTTCCAAAATCAATGGCACACATTTAATTGATGAGGAATGTAAAAACTGGTTCCGTTCAACATTTAAAAGATATAGTAAACACCAGTAACTTGAATATTTAGTTTTATCTTACAACAAGTAAAAAGTCTAGACAAAATACAAATCTGTATTGAGGGTAAAACCGCGCATGCTATCATTCGATTCAGAAACGGAAAGTGTTTTACCCCAGAAAGAGAATTTGTTACCTGAACCCATCGAAAACTGATTATACACCTCCGGTACAACATTTTGTACATAAACATAATGGTGATAATATATACATACATATATATTATCACTATTAATAAATTTAATGAATTTTGATACACATATATATCAACAATATTTCACTACAACACATTATCTCATTACACAATGAAAAAAGAACTAGATCTGTTTGTAAGCACGGCTAACGAAATACCCCTGCAATGTGCAGGCCAACCCCAAATAAAGATTGCTATTAGGTCGATTTTTAAAAATATGTTAGCACATTGTATAGGTGCTTCATTTTCAGAAAAGGAAAGGAAAATAAAGTGACACAAAAAGATACCCTCGCTTATTTAACAATGCAGGCCTGACTATAGGTGATACAGTTTTGGGGTATATACAAATACTAAGTCCATAAAGGGCAATGACTCTGGCAATAAAAGTTCGAACGCATCTACATTTCACTGTGTGCACACAGCAATAGGATACACCTGCATACCAAATATCAAGTCATTCAACCACGTACTTTACAAGTTATTCATGATTGAATTTCGGGATGGGCGGATGGACTGACGGATCGACGGGCAATGACTGTGGCCATAAAATCTCGAACAACACCTGCATTTCACTATAGGTATACAGCAACAGGATACACTTGCATGCCAAATATCAAGTCACTCAACAAGTACTTTACAAGTTATTCATGATTGAATTTTGGGACGGACGGACAGAGGGATAGACGGACGGACAGACGGACGGACGGACGGACGGACGGACGGACGGACGGACGGACGGACGGACGGACGGACGGACCTTATACTGTGGGTAGATATCAATAATTTTGAGTTGCACATCAAATATGAAGTCATTCCATTGAGTACTCTGCAAGTTATTCATGAATTAATTTCAAAGTGAACAAATTTCAAGTCCATAAAGGGCAATTACTCTGGCAATAAAATCTCGAACGACACCTGCATTTTACTATGGATATACAGCAATGGGATATACTTGCATACCAAATATCAAGGAACTCAACCAAGTACTTTACAAGTTATTCATGATTGAATTTAGGGTCGGACTGACGGACTGACCTTTTGGGGGAATAGACATGGTTAGATCCCCAAGATAAACCTGAAGAGGGGGCAACGCTATCCCCAGCCGTTAATTGACCATAAGCCTTAACATAAACCCCGAAGAATCGCTACTTGCCTCATAAGCCTCATATTTTAGACATTAACCTCATAATATTTGCAACTAAGCTCATAATATGAAACTAAGCTCGTAATGCCTGTCCGGGCAAAACAACCCCTCGTGACTCCCGTATTATAGCGCGGACGGACAGACGGACGTACGGACGTTCTACCGCAGATGTACTTGTGAGGTGATTTTAGTGTTAGGTATGGGGAAATTTTCGCAACTCATAAGTAAGTTTTTCGCACCTCACGAGTTGAAAAAAATCTCAGAAGTGGCTGGTGTACTATAACCGTGGGGAACGTCTGTCGGGTCTGTTGTGTAACTTTGGAGTTCAACTGATGACTCGGAGACAAATTAAACATGATAACAATTTAATAGCGAATCTGGTATTCCAAATATCTCATAGCAATCATAATTTAATAACCGGTCTTGTTGGATATCCGAACAATTTCACTGTAATAATAGCTCGTGGGATTTCCCAGTAAAATAGAAGCAGAATAGCGTTTGGAAATCCAAACTATAACTGAATTCTTTCTTGTGATCCAGGCTATATATACAATATAATAAATGCGTCATGTCATAACAAGTTTACTTGATATAAAGATTAAAGTAAGCTTTCACTGGGTCTTAATGATATGCCTTATTAACTTAGTGAATAGAGCTTAAATAAACAGTGGAGGAAAACAATGAATAGAGGCAACTTGTTAACAACTTCTTTGAGAGAGGCTTGCTGTCACACGACGATGAAGAAATATGCCAAGTTTGAAACAAATGAAATTAAATTGGACTCAATGCGAATAGTGTAGACTGTCAATTTTACAACAGTAAATTAGTCTTTTGTATCAGTCATTTATGCTCTGAACATGCTTCCGTGATAGTACTAACGGTTTTATCTCCCAACCTCACAAGTAACGACTGTACACGGACGGTCACCTCGCAAGGCCGCCTGCGGTGGCCCGGACTGACGGGCGGACGGACGAACATGTCGATTCCGATATACCTCCACTGGGGGTATAAAAATCATTCATACAAAATCAACTCACAGACTCTGAACGATTGTCAAAATATATATGCCAACAAGTCAAGAAAGGGAGTAATATTGTAAGATAAATTGGTTATTACCATCAAGTGGGTTTCCGAGATGGTGTATTGAAGTCTCGACCTAGCTTCTGGGTCATATATTGACGAGTCCTATCAGGCTCTTTAGGACAGGTTGACAGGCTTTTATGCACATTCTGAGAACCACTGGTTCTTCGCATGTCAGAAATTTAATTTCCTCTGCTTTGTTTTTCCAAATTATTTTGGACTTATACAATTTTGCATGGAATTATTGGTGTATGTTACATTAATTTTGGGGAACTTTCTCAGAATGAAACAATATATTCTCAATATATATATTTGGATATCTGTGTGATGTTTTTGCACTTTAGAAAAATGCCCCAGTGGACCAAAAAGCTTCCGAATGCCCTGATGAAAGTCCGAGATATTCTGTTTCAATATGAAGCTGTATAATAACCCTTTGTAAAGGTTAAGAGCAATTTCCAACACATGCAGTTGTCTTCTTTTTTCTTTCTTTTAAAACTCTCAAACATCGCCATATTTCGTTTAAAAAATATATCTTTAAAGCGATTATGAAATTCTTAATTGTGGTTGTCAATAAAAAATTTCTATCTTGCTTACTTTATTTTACTATGTAATTGTTGTCGTCTTAATTTACTTTTTGGAAATGTATTGTTTACATCTCGTCCCCTGAGTTCCAATGTGTTCAATGAGCCAGTAGGCACATAGAACACACTGGAACTCAGGGGACGATCTGTCAACATTCCTTGAAACAATTTGATCTCCAGGAAATAATCGTCCAAATGAGACATTTACTTTGAAAGATGTTATATCAATATTGTCATGGAGCAATATAAGGATGAACACAAAAGGTCGACCTTCAAACAAATCTGATCTTCAATATGGAATTCCCAGCTTACCCGATTCAGTCAACTTTCACCTATTTTGTACCGTACACAACTTTATAAAAGCTACGAAACAATTCTAAGACAAAACCTGTACAGCGGAAAAATTTCCTAGCATGTCATTTGCATTCTGCTGACTTTCCAAATCAGTTTCCACGTATGTTTACTTCATACAGTACGTGGAGAGTGGATTGTAACTAAATATCACCCGCGGAGTGGAGTCATCACCCAAGCTATAACTTTCAAATTTTGTACATATCGATAAAACACACAAGCAATGTTTTGATTTAGTGATAATACACTCTCCACGTACTGTACATGGTTTTCCGCTTTTCGATTGCTTGTTCTGCTTGTCCTGGTTTTGCGGTGTCAGAAACGTGGGGTGTGGAAAATGACCAGTAGGCTTACTGACTCAAACTCGTAGAGTTGTTGCATGGGAAGTATCTGTTCCAACTCTCGCAAAGTTGATTACCCAACTTTCTTCTCCAACTGTGTCCATACACATTTTTTAAAGATATCTTTACGTTTGTGTCGCCATTAATACACGTTTATGTAACTATCATTGAAAATATGTAAACATAATTTATAACTTTAAATGTATATCAAGGAAAGGATATAAACTAAGTGCTGGACACTTGTCATCCAATCCTTTTTGTTAATTGGAACAAATAAAATATGTTTAATCTGATCTTCAACAAATTGAATTCCATAGAATGGATCTTGCAACAAAATATAAAAAGTATTTTTAAACCAGGAGGGGGTTAGTCTTTTTGTGGCGTTATTATCAAAATACCTTTGATAAGATTGATTTAAAAATAACATGATATGGTTTTGTTGAGATTAAATTTTAAGAAAAATAATTATCTTTCAACTGCTCAATTTGTAAATTACGTGGGAGCATGTGGCCGATTCGTTAGGTAAAGTGTTACTCACGTTATTACATTTGGGAATTGTAAGATCAATCTATCATCACCATAATGTTTTGTCGCTCTTGTTTCTAAGACTATATCTCGACTCGTCAGAAACAAGAGCTCACCTCTAGTACAACATTTTGTACATAAACATAATGGTGAAAATCTATTATTAGTTACACAGTTTGTTGGTGACCTAATATGGTATATATGGTGTCAGTTAATTTCATATTGGACGAGAGCGAATCTCATCCAATATGAAATTAACTGACACCATGACACCATATTAGGCCACCAACAAACTGTGTAACGAATATATCTTACCGACTGCTGCATCGATGCACAGAACTAATAACAACAGCAATCAAAATTAAATGAGAGAATTCTCACAATGTGTTCACGTGTCTTTGCCTTGTTACAGTTTATGGGAGAGTGCAGGCACTCTCCCATACATTGTAACAAGGTAAATTCATACATACCAAACAGTTTCATTTCGAAGGTAACATGACACACATCCACAGAATATGAAGCCTTTTAAGTTGCCTAACCTACTCTTCAGACCAAATATGGGCTTCCAACACTCAATCTCTCAACTTGAAGCGTTTATTGGCTGCCGTCATTTTGAATAATCAATGAACAAAGGGGAGATCACCCATAGCTGTCAGCGTATATTGATGTTGACAGGCAGTATATGGTTTTATATGCAGTCTGCATGTGACGTCTTTGAACCAATGAAATTCCCAGATACTTGTAGGAGGTAAGATATATATATATATCAAGTGCATCAGCAATATTTCACTTCAACACATTATCTCATTACACAATAAAAAAATAAAAAATCGTAAAATAATATGTTATAAGGCATAGGTCTAAAACCAACTAATGGAATACTAACGCCTTATTAATTACAGTTGGGTAGTAGCAGGGAGGAAGAAATAAATGAATTTTCCTTTGTTTATTTTGCTGAGAAAATAATTAATCAGGACACAATACAGTAGTAGGAAAGAACACTGACAAAATATACAATAGTACTCAAAACAAGCAATGCAATTAATCAAAATAGATGTGCATACAGATATATACCAAGAACAAGCACACACATGCACAAAACATGCTCAAAACCTAAATATGGAAGAGTAAAATTAAATAAGTTAATGGTTAGAAACATAGTTTTTAAACAAAATAAGGGAAGATAATAGACATCAATAGTTATCACCCAGTTATCAATAGTTGACTGATGTTTTGAATTAACAGACAAGGCACTGTCGGGTACTAAATTTGATCTTCTAATCATTAGGAAAAAGGCAAGAAGAAATAAACACTAAAACGAACAATGAAGTGTGTTTTGTTCATCTAATATTGACTTGATTTCCAATAAAATACTTGGAGTTATTGGCAGAACTTGATGAATACAATGAGGATTTAACCCTTTACTCAACGCAGACGATATCAAAATTTATTATTTTAAATATTTTTTTTAAAATTTTTCAAAAAATTTCAACAAAACCATATCATGTGAAACCCTCATTGTAACGAGCTCAATGAGCTCGTTCCAATGAGGGTTCACATAATATGGTTTTGTTGAAATATTTTGAAAAATTTAATTTTTTCAACTGCTCAATTTGTAAAATTACGCGGGCGGATGCCGGCGATTCGTTAGGTAAAGGGTTAATTAAACGTCTAATACCTCGAAGAGTGAGCTTAAGCTCGTATGAACTGAAACAATCAATGTTTAAATCAAACAGAACATGTAACCTTTTAATGCCACTAATGTAATTTTTGATGGCATCTACAGAACTAAAAGAACGGCTTAAAATTTGGGCAAATAGCTGTACAATAGCAATGCAGCGGGAAGGGGAGTAACAGAAAAATATGTACAGAATAAAAAATAAGCTTTCCACTGCAGTTGCAATTTTTTATCAGTTCCTTCAGAAAATGCATTAGACATTGAATATTTAACATCTTTTTTCAACTGTTTAAGTTCCAAATCTGAAAAATGTGAAAGAAACAAAGCAATCATGATCAAACAAAAACAATTTATCAAGGACTGTTATCTCTGTCATATTAACACCACCAACTGGTGTAACCAATTCTCCACCAATTGCAGAATCTCAAGAACTCGATCTTCCGTAATATGCGAAGTCAAAGAAACGGTATCAAATAAAATACCACGAAAAACCATTTGAGAAGATGGAGAAGAGGCTTTACTTTCAAACTCAGCAAGTCCACAACCATCCAAGACTGCCTTCAATTCATCAAAAGCCTACATAGCATTGTCAGAGCATTCAGCACTGGCAAAATCATCCAGACAATTGATTACAGAAAGACAAGATTGTTGACAAATGAAAGCAACTGCATTTGTAATGCTTTGACAAATGTAAGCGGCTGACCTGAGAATAAATAATTTTGGCTGAAGCAAAATTATTTTGCTTCAGCAAAGTTGAAATATGAAAATCCTCTCCAGGAAAAACCCTCTAAATGTAAATCACCTGGATCAATGGGAATTTTTCTGTAAGCTCTACTCAAATCCCTCTCAGAAAGAAGACAATTTTGTCACCAATCAAATTCACCAAATCATCAACAGAGGGATATTTTATATCCTAGATAAAAAGTCTTTGATATGCCATCATTAATTGAACTACCTCTGGGGCAACTTAAGTCTAAAATAATTCTTCGGTCAACAGAATTCTCTTTTGGAACAGAATTTAAAGGACTTATATGCACATCAGCTGAAAAAAGGATTATGTTTGAACGGCCCTACAATGGCATGTTTACTAAGATCAGGATCAATGTAACCATCTATCTGTGCCGAAATATTTGTTGAACCTTTGTGATTAGAATTGGTTTGATAAACTTTTTCATTTCTGTCAACGTAGTCATAACCAATAGGAAACCCGTACTCCAGAAACTGACAAATATCCTTGTCCGAATAACTGGCTAAATAATGCTGAAAAAACGAAATGTTTAAATTGCAAGGAGCTGGAAATAGACGAAGCTGATAATTAAAAAGGCCAGAATTGCACACTGCTTCATGAAGCTCGATCATATTTTAAGAAAAAGTATCCAAATCAAAATTTTTATCAACTCCAGCAAACCAAGACCGAATTTCCTGTACTGGTATATTTGATGTTTGCTGTTTGAGATCAGTGTGTGTAAAATTGGAAGGATCATCCTCAGAACTGTCTGAACAAATTGACTGATCAATACCCGAGGACAAGTTAACAGCCTCCACAAACTCAGTATCAGTAACATCAATATATTGTGTGAAATTGTTATCAATATGAAAGGTGGGAAAGCTATTATTACACACATTACCTAAGAGAATATTGTCTTTGAAGGAATGCAAGTTGCTACTACAGTGATTGGAATTGAGTAAACATTCGGTTTGTAATGCAGTCGGGTGTGAATCTTGTAAAATATGTCTGCTAAAGGGTCCAAATTGTGACTACCTAAGGGCATTCACATACCTAGGCATAGTCATTTTTTGATATGGACATGCTGAAGATGATTCGGGATGCTGCAACTTATTTTCTTTCTTTTGCCAGCAGGTGGCACAGGCATGCTCTACCAAATGAGTGTGCCCACGAACTGAAGCTTTGTGTGGGGCAGAAAACAGACATGTATTTCTTTGATAAGCTGATAGAACCAAAAACTGTCTGGCTTCTCATCAAATTTTGAACCACGATCAGAACCAAAGGATTTGGGTTTAGAAGTTCTGACGTGCCTTGCTAAAATTGGGGTTTCGATCTGTGCCGGATCGTCTGCCCATCAGCTGATTCCCAATTCTATACGACGGAGCCAATCGCTGTAAAACTTTTACTGGGCTTTTCAATCGTAAATCGCAAAGAAGTAAGAATTTTTTTAAGAAGCTTAAGTCTGCCAGGCTTTTTAGATCTTCCAATTACTTCATGAGTCAGGATTTCAAGCTCCACTGCTACAAACTGCTGAAAGTTTAACTCCTCAAACTTCATGTCGGAACCAGAACACTCAAACTGTAATGCAGCGTGTGGAAAAAGCTGAGAAAAAATAATCTATCACTGGCTTTGCTTCTATTCCTGACTTGACTTTTAAATTCGATTTAGATTTAAGATTAGTAACATTATTACAAGCAGAGTTTAACATATAGCCTTCGTCTGAACTTGAAGCTGAGAACGTAAAATGCGAATGTTTACGTGACCCTTTTTTAAATTAGAAGATTTCTTGTGAGATACTGAAGCAACAGAGTCACTTTCTGAATCTGAACATGAAGTAGTCAAACCTAAACGGGTCATTTTTCGATTTACTGTACGATTCAAATCACCCATTTTTGAAGGGCGTTTAAGTCAATGTCACTCGACGGTTTGTTGTTAACAGAAATTTCATCTTTCAGCGGAACTGATTTAGTTTTGACTTTAGTCTGTTTAGAGTGATTCACAGGCAAGTCTTTACCTTTGAGTTTTTTCACATCTTTTTTTTGTTTTATTTATTTCTTGTAACCATCTTTTCATGACCAGAAGATCCTCTTGTCTTTTTCTTTTGGCTGTTTACGGAAGCTAACTCGATTGAGATTGGTGAAAGTTCCATGTCGTCGAAATTCTCAGCTTCACAGATTTGAATGTCAAGAATTTCATTGAAATAAATTGGAGGGATACTGTCTACACACTGTCTGTCAGTGTCGTGGGAAACACCATCACACAAATTAACATTGTGAGAGTTCAAATCAGCAGGGTTATCAGGAGGGAGAGAAAATCTTTCCTCATTCGTAGCTTTATAGTCAATTTGTTTCAATGTACGACGAGATCTGTCACTGCTGGAATTTTGGATAGAGTCCACCATAACAGCAACAAGGCTGGTACAAGCGTCTATAGCAACCGAATACGGTTATTCAAATTCAAAATGCTAACATTGTATATGTTGGCAAGATAATTCAAAGAAGAGATATTCTGTGGAGGGGACTAAAGGTCACTACACGAATTTACTTTAAAATATTTTCAAAAAAAGAAACAAGCTGTTCAACCGTCCCGATCAAATTACATTCAAAAGTGAAAAGGAGGTGGAAAGTATTTCTATACATGGAAAAGATCATGTTCGAATTTAGAGGGGTACACACTGAAAACAAAATGAGGTCAAGCAACCCCACCGTAATTAGTGCTGGACATGAACAAAATTGACGGGTGCAGTCTAAAGCTCCCGTGAAATCAGAGACGGGAGTAAATTGCACCCATCAAATGTTAGTATATGAATTTTCGAGGACTGTCACCAAACACCAGAAACCTTAACCCTTTGAACTCTTGTGGTATCGTCCATGCCAGTTCAATGGCAGCAATTAGAAGAGTTCATATTCATTATTTGGGGTAGACCAATCAATATTTTCAACGTGCAGCCTCGAGTCTGCACGTTGAAAATATTGATTTGTCTACCCTACACATTTACTGAACAGCCATCCCATTTAATGACGTTATGACGTATCATGTTCCTGGCCAGAAAAGTGGCCGCTCGGGTTCAAGGGCTTAAATGTATAAGGAATTGCTGAATTTTGACAGTAACTTGCCACTGGCCACAAAGTGCTCCTTTCTCAAAAACACATCTATATGCCCCCACAGTATATTAGAGCTCCACACCATTTTTCAACAAGTGCATTTTTTTAGCTCCCGGAAAATAGAAAACACGGGTGCTGACGGGAGAAATTGCACTCGCGCCTGTCTCATTTCCAGGACTGCGTAATTAAACCATTTGAAAACAAATGTGCCCCATTATGTTTGTACACGAAAACTAGATAACATATCACACTGTTACCATAATCAGTATGCAACGACTTTATGTTCTATGAATTCTGTTACAGTTCTGTATATGTTGTCATTTTATCATTTCATTAAAGACAGCTGGCAAAAGAAAGTGAGAAAAATCTCATAAAACTCCCGCATATGCTGGAAAGTTAATGACGCATATTCAGTTTCCACCAGCATTTCAAAAGAAATGTTTTTTAAATGCATCGGAAGAATTAATCAATTGTATGTCAGAATGCCGCCACGAACGTTTAAAGGCTACGTACTACTAAATATAAGCAACTTTTGTACCTGCAGTGTTAAAAGCTATTTAAAAAAATCCCATTAGTGAAAATTCTTAAACAGAAAAATGAATTCTCAAAATCTATCAAGCAATCGAACTGCACATGCGGCTGTTGTGCGTGTAATGAATCTTGTACATAAATGAGTGCGTAAAATATGAAGAAAATAGCAACTGAATATTATAAAAAGTAAGAAGAAATGCGACATTAAATATTGAAAGAGGCCCTACATTACTGAAAGATCATACAAAAGTTACCAATACAGTATAACTACAAATAATTTGTAATCAGTATCAGAAAATTCAACCAGTTTCTGTGTCAAGGGTAGAAAATGACAGAAAACTGCCATTGTTATCAAACAAATGAGGAAAGTAAAAATCACTATGACATTTGTATGACCACACACCAAGACTATGAAAAAATGTTCCACTAAGACTAAATTCGCCCCCCTCTGATTGGCGAGAGCTCGCTTAGCTTTTTCTGTGTTTACGGCTTCAGTGGCGTATGTTACCGTCTGACGTCACCAAGTGAATCATTTGAAACGAGAGTAACAATGGGAGGAGATTCGTACTGTCCATAAAATTGTATTTTTCGAGGCCAGTGATACCCGCAACCCTCTTATACAAAGGTCGTTGTCGCTCCATCCGATAGGAGTAACCTCTATCTTAATCTAAGTTACTGCTTTTTATGCCCAGTGACGTCGTGGGATGCACGAGGGGTTTATTTTCTAAATTTGTTGTTCTTAAAGTTGCCTTGTTCATTCAAGTTACCATGTTCAACCGAGACGGTTGAGCTAAGCTCCGAGCCGCCAGCCTCAAATCGTGTCACCGTCAATTCATCACAGTAACTTATAATCTGAACTGGTAAATTGAAAAATGTGTGGGCGTAAGGTGTCCAGTCACTTTACTGTATACACTGCACGAACAAAGCATTAAGAATGAACACAGCGAATATTATGCAGACTTTTAAATAGAATGTTCCAGAGTGATGTGGGTAGTTCCACGGGAAATGGGCTGGTCATATTCATAAAACATACGGTTATAACACACGTTAAATAAAGCAAGAGAAAAACAGATCAATGGGTTTTGCCAATGAAAGCGATAATTGCTTAACAAAATGTCGAAAAGGGGAAAAAAGAAATTCATAAAGAGAAGAGATCTGAATAAATATTTATTATTCAACTGTACTGTGAGTGACCTGATGAAACTGGTAACAGTTACAGAGAATGAGATACCCAATGATAATCCAGAAGTTTGTATGTACACTAAAACAAAAAGAATGTGTAAATAATTTTATTTTCACATGGAAGGAAATTAATTCGCTTAGGGGTACGTTGGAACTATAAGTCAACTGTATCTTTTAATTTTTACACCGTGGTTAACTACAGTGTAAAAACAGGAATACACAATAACTGGTAAAAAGGAGTAAAGAAGTCCTGTTTATTTATATTATTGTAAATATTTATTTACCAGTTCATTTATATATTTGAAAAAATGAAAATATGGTTAATTGAATATTTTGCGGTAAATTATTACACAAAACATTTAATTAAAATAAAAATACATATGTATCATAGAGAGATTATTTATTTATGGTGCTCTTTTTAGAAGGGGTATGATGCGTTTTGTTTTGGTGTCTGCTTTATTAAAAACGGTTCAAATTAATTTTAGGAAACGCTTTTCAAGTCATACTGAAACTGAAATTTTAGAAAAGAAAACAAAAGTGATACCAGTAAATACAGCCAAATGCAACAAAAAGTGTGCCAATTTACTAGGAACATATTTATTGGAAAAAGGAGAAAATGTTGATTTTGAATGGTCTACACCCGGAACTTAGTTAAGCACCCCCCTATTTTCTTCCTAGTGGTGTTAACAGAAACTATTATTACTATAATACTATTTTGAAGATGGCCAAAAGTGATCGTTTGCGGAAAGAATGGTCTATTCACAAATGAAAGACACACAATGATGAAAGTATTCAGTATTTTAATGGCGCTAATTATTCATATCTGTCACTAATATTTTTTATGGAAAATGTTCTCTCGACAAGTATGGTACTGGAACGGTCCATGATGAAACAATGCTGGTAATTACTGGTATAAAATGTAACTTGTGAGCTCTTGAACAAAATAGCAGTGTCTCACGTCAGTAGCGAGTGTATCCACCACGTGCCCGGATGACAGTCTGAACCCTCCTCCTAATGTTTCCGGAGAGCCTTCCGATACGACCCAGATGCAACTGCTGCCACTCCTCATGTAATGCAGCATCCAAATCGGCCAAATACTGTACATGCGGATCCCTTGCTCGCCCACGACGTAAATAAAGTTCCAGATGTGTTCAAATCGGGGCTCATTGCAGGCCAAGGTAATGTTGTAATAGCGTTGTTTTGAAGGAGTGCTCACAAAGCATGGTGACGATGTGACCTTGCATTGTCGTCCATGAATACAGGGCGAGTAGCCAACGGGTGGTTGTCAAAATGAGGTACGACAACCGAATTGAGAATGTCCCGGATGTACTGATGGCCATTGAGATTCCCGCGTACAGTCGCCATATCAAGTTCACAATCACGAGAGAGGCATTCCCAGATCATAACTGATCCTCCACCATAAGGAACAGTAGGTCTAATGTTCCTGGGCACGTAAGTAGTATTTCTATTCCTCCACGCTCTTATGCGACCATCTGTGGCGCGAAGCAGGAACCTACTCTCGTCTGACCAATGGACTCGCCTCATGTCCTGAGATTCCAATGCTGTCGTGCCATACACAGCTCCAAACGTCGTCTTTGATGCTGATTGGACAGAGTAAGACGCTTGATGACCCTTCTGGACCTCATACCCAGTGCTTTGAGACGGTTTCGGACAGTTGAACAAACGCCTGTTGGGAGGGGGGGGGGGGGCAAAGGCGTTTCAAAACCCCACTTGAAGCAAAGAGCTCACTCCTAACGAGGCTGCCAGACTCCGATCTTCCCGAGGAAAGGGCTTTCGGGGTTGTCCAGGCCTTGGTCTGTCCTTAACATGGTTGGTTTGTTGATTTTTTCGTACAAGTCTGCTGATGACAGAATGGCTATAGCCAGGCTGCCTTCGAATAGCTTTGAGTGACATACCTGTTGCAGACATGCCAACGACTTGCATCTTAGTGCCCCTGACAGTCTCCTCCTTGCTATATCAACATTTACTGATAAAAGAAGAGATAAATTTTCCTGTTTTATACCCAGATATTGCATGTGGATGATAGAGTTTTTTGAGACATTCATGGGTAGCATGCTTCACGTGGACGGTGGGGGGGGGGGGTGTTTGGGGTACGCTATCAACCAGAAACATCAAGTTTCACGGGATGAAATGTACTGCAAGACATAGCAATCATTAAAACATAATAATCAGTAACAGCAACTTCACTGTCATGAAACATTTCATGGGGCACTTAATTAAGTTCCAGGTGTATATATCAGCTGTAGGGTTAGCAGAACGACAGCATTTGGAAATAAAAGGGTTCTCGTCAGATCACCGAAGTTAAGCAACGTTGAGCCCGATTAGTCCTTGGATGGGTGACCGTCTGAGCGATCGATTCGGACTTCCGCGTTGTGTCTTTGGGAAAGGCACTTAACTCCCGATTATCCACATGGGACACGATGATGCCGAGTACTAAGGTGTACTGCACGTCGACGGGGCGCATGTCTTCAACCAATCTAACCCTTCCTGTGCTGCAGTAGGGAGTTACGATGTTAGGGAGCTGGGAGCTGCTCGTCGGGGAGCGCGGTGGCTCAGTTGGTAGAGGTGCAGACTGCAAGCCGAGAGGTCCTCGGTTCGAATCCCACCTGCGGCAACCGCGTTGTGTCCTTGGGCAAGACACTTCATCTCCATTGCCCGCGTGGGGGCACGATGACGCCGTGTACTAAGGCGTACTGCACGTAAATGGTACGCATGTCTTCAACCAATCTAACCCTGCCTGTGTTGCAGTGCGGAGTTACGATGTTGGGGAGCTGGCAGCTGCTCGTCGTTGCTCGGTGGTTCTTTCCGGGTACTCCGGCTTCCTCCACCCGTAAAACTGTCACGGTCATGATTAGCCATTGTGCATAAATATGTGACCTTAAACATCAATAAATAAATAAATAAATAAATAGCTGCTCGTCGTTGCTCGATGGTTCTCTCCGGCTCACTCCACCCGTAAAACTGTCACCGACACGATATGACATTGGCTGTTAAAGTGCCGTTAAACCTAAATAAATAAACAAATTTGGAAATAAATCCGTTATCCTCGTTCCTTCCGGGGTGTTTGGGAATTTACACCGGTCTGAGGACTCATACACTGCTCAGGGTGTATGAGTCCTCAGACCGGTGTAAATTCCCAAACACCCTGGAAGACACAAGGATAACTAATAATGTATATTATGCCTCGCCTATGTAACTCCAATCATGAGTGGTTAATTTGATCCCTACTAAAAAAGATATATTTCTCCACTTGTTGATATTTATTTATTTATTGGTGTTTTAAGGTCACATACTTCTGCACAATGGCTAATCATGACCGTGACAGTTTTACGGGTGGGGGAAGCCGGAGTACCCAGAGAGAACCACCGAGCAACGACGAGCAGCTACCAGCTCTCCAGCATCGTAACTCCGCATTGCAGCACAGGCAGCGTTAGATTGGTTGAAGACATGCGCACCATCGACGTGCAGTACTCCTTAGTACACGGCGTCATCGTGTCCATGTGGACAATGGGGGTTAAGTGCCTTGCCCGAAGACACGGCGCGGGAGTCCGAATCGATCGCTCAGACGGTCACACATCCGAGGACTAACCGGGCTCGACGTTGCTTAACTTCGGTGATCGCACGAGAACCGGTTACCACAACGCCACCGCGCCCCTCCACTTGTTGATAAAACAGGAGTACTTTTCGAAATGCTCTTCGTTGGAGACGATAACAATGAGCTCCACAAAACACGTGCTAATTGGAATATGTCAACGTCACATGCAATGACAAACCATTCATTCATTGAGTTCAAGAGTCAAGTACATATGGACTAAACATATACGGTACAGGCAGATCTTGTCAAGAAACATGGGACATATTATCCAAAGTTTTACAATAAAGTGGGTTAAGGAAGGACCTACTAGGAATCCCTTTTAGAGATAAGAGGGTGGAAACCATTCTAATACAAGGCATTCTTGACAATTCTAAACGGTTATAATAATAAAACGAAAAGTTATTCAAGAGAGTTATTACCAAAACGAAAACTGAACATACAAAATCGTATATTGTGAGCACAGTTTCTTCTGAAGAATCAAGAGAACAGAGAACACGGAGTTGCTATACATTTAAAAGACAAAAATGCCTTTGTCTTTGATATCATGTGGCTTAGCACCACTGCATAAATTCATCGACATTTTGTTGGAAAACAACGCACAAAGATGTAAAGTAAATGTATTGAGGTTTCAAAGTGTTGTAGTGTGGTGTTTGGAATGTACTGTATATTTATCATAGATCACCTTGGAAGAAGATATAATTTAGAAACAATCATTGTAGTCCAATTTCACCCATTGGGTGTAGGAAAATATGGCGTACGAACAAGAACATAAAGCAAAGAATTAAGGACGATGCTTAAATAATTAAGCGTGGTGGTAAAATAATCTAGCACGATGCCTAAATAATAAAGCACGATGCTTAACTGATAGAGTGTTGGAAGCCCATATTTGGGCTTTATTCTGAAGTACAGGTATAGCAACTTAAAGGGTTCATTGCCAGTGGATATGCTTCATATTGTCTATGAAGTTAGATGATTTAGTCTGTAAAGATTTGCCTTGTTACAATTTATGGGAGATTGCCTGTTGGCAATCTCCCATAAATTGTAACAAGACAAAGACATAAGAACAACTTTTGATTACTAAAAATAACTTAGCACTCTACCAGTTAAATAATTAATGCTTAATTATTTATTTAAGCATCATGCCGTATTATTTTGCACGATTTCATGAATGCTGCATAAAATATCACGGAGCTGAATTAATTTAGCATGATGCTGAATTACGGTAGGATCGTGAACTTTTAATTGAGCATGATGCCTAATTATTTAAGCATGATGCTGTATTATATGGAATGATTTCATGAAGGCTGCATAAATATTATATAGCATGATGCTTAAATGGGGTCCGCGTACGGAAGGGTCATAAATTTTATTTTAGTATGATACTCTAATAATTAAGCATGATGCTATATTGTTTGGTATGATTTCTTGAATGCTGCATAAATAATTAAACATGATGCTTAAATAATTAAGCATGGCGATTAATTATTTAAGCATCGTGCTCTATTATTAAGGCATAATGGTATATTATTTTAGCATCATGCTTATTTAATTGAGTTATGATCCTGTTCGTACGTCATAGGAGAAAATGAAAAGGGTGTATGTGTTATAGAGGTTAGGGAGTGGCTCAATGGTTAGAGCATTGGACTTTAGAACGAAACGTCAAGAATTTGATTCTGACCCTCACCATCTGTTCTTTGCTATTGGGCAAGACATTTAATGTCGATTTTCCAAGTGGGGACGCGATGGCATTGTGTACTAAGGCGTACTGCACGTCGATTATGCAATTGCCTTCAACCGCTCTAACCCTGGTTGTGCAGGGTCAATAAGTTGGAGAATCTGGTAGTTGCTCGCCGCTACTCTGAGGTTTTCTCTGAGTACTCTGGCTCGCCCGTAACACTGTCTGACACGATATGGCCCTGGCTGTCGAAAATGCCATAGACCCTAATGAACAAACAATTATAGAAGTTTAACCCTTCACCCAACGTAACGGCCCAAATCGGCCAAAGCTATTCACCCAAATCGCCAATTAATTTTCATTATTTTTTTCATTTTGTGTCTCAAAAACATAGGTTATAAACCCTCTTTGGAACGAGCTCGTCGAGCTCGTTCCAATGAAGGGTCATAACCTATGTTTTTGAGAAAAAAAATTGTTATTTAAGAATTTTTATTTGCAAGTGTCGTCTGCTTTTCCTGTTAGGTAAAGGGTTAAACAAACATGCAGTAACCCTCCATTTAAGGTAACGTTCAAAACAGACCAGCACTTTTTTCAAAAATATCATTCAGACTTCTTTATTTTTTCAACCTTTGCATCAAAAATATAGATTATAGTTCCTCACTGGAATGATCACAATGAGCGCATTTCAGTGAAGTGTCGTAACCTATATATTTGAGGCAATACCCTATTTTGTTAGTTTTGCAACACATTTTATCAAATGTCGTTGGCTAATCATCTTCGGACAGGTTTAAATAAATGAATTGGAGGTGACGAAAATCGGATGTCAAAAACAATGTTCTGAGGTATTAGACCAGATATTTGTTTTTCCATGCACACATCGATGAAACAATTTCGCTAATATTTCGAAAAATATTTTTTTATTTGCAATTCCCATACCCTAAGTGTTAAATCTACTGACAGCTTTTGGGAGCACGGTGGCTCAGTATGTGGAGATGCAGTCTGCAAGCCGAGAGGTCCTCGTTTCGAATCCCACCTGCGTCCGTGTACAAGACACTTGATCCCAATTGCCCACATGGGTGCACTGTAGCGTGTGTACTAAGGCGAACTGCACGTCGATGGTGCACTTGTCTTCAACCAATGATAACCATGAAAGTGTGGAGTTTCGTACGTTGGGTTGGAGAGTTTGACAGTTGCTCGACGTTGCTCGGTGGTTCTCTCGAGGTACTCCGCCTTCCTCCACCCATAAAACTGTCCACCACAAGGTGACGCTGGCTATCGAAAGTGTCGTTAAATCCCAATAAATAAATAAATAATAAATACTAGCAGCTTTAGAAAAGTAAGGGAAGCTAACTTTCCTATAAATCTTTTCCAATTTCTGATGTCAGTCATGATTTCCAGTCTGTGTGGGCAACGCTGATTAAAAGGTAATTGTTGTAAAGGTGTGTTGTTCAAATAGCTCGACTTCTCCACCCTTGTAAATCCACAACTATCTCTCGGATGTTGATTGGGGGACGGAGGGGGTGAACCATGTTTTGTCCGACCATAACATGAAGTTGCCTGATTGTCCTTATGTGCGCATACCAATATGTTTCTGGGAGCTAAGGTAGACCTGGAGTTTACAATCAACTAAATTAGTCATGGCCATCGGAAATGCCTGCTAAAAGTTGTGGCAGATTACCAGGCCTTTGTCCAACCTCTCAGGCCGCCGGTCAAATTTTGTAAGGACTCCGTTGCTGTTATAGGCTGTTTGTTTTTCCACTTTTTATGAAGTTTGTGTACAGACTACCGATTGAATGTGACGTCACTTAATGCGCTAGGATACACAGATATTCTTTCGTGCTACAATTATGTGCATTCTAATTCAGTAAGTATTCAATTCATCTTGAAACATCAAGACACTAATACAATTGGTGGAACTACGCGACGTAATCATAAAACTGCAGCTCTAGTGAGTTTTCATTCATAATTATTTAGAAAACAAACATGTTTAATAGTATTGGTAAAGTTATTAAAGATTCTGTTAAACCAGGTCTCAATTAAGAAACAATTGTTGCGTTCATTCTAGGAAAATGACTGCATGTTTATGGTATATTTCCGATCAATTAGATGGCATATTTCATTTCGTCGGAAAAGCGAACCTAATGTTCGCTTTTCCGACCAACCGAAATATTCCAGACGATTGAATCTAAACACAGGCGATAGATTATTTAATGGCTAGACTGGTTCCACAACTCGAACAGTTTTACCCCTATACGGAGGTATTGGACAAGCCAAACTCACTCTCTTTCAATAATTCTGGATACACGAGGCAGAGGGATTCCAGTAGGGCTGGCCATCTAGGGCCATGTGCCGTCGCTACTGGGGGTGTGGGGGGGGGGTGCATCTGTATTTTGTTCTCCTAGAACCTAATAGATATCCCCTTAAGCTACCTGCCTTTTAACCTGCTGCAGTGGTAAGAATTTATAACCCCCTCTAAACTTTCACAGGACTGTTCGGATACTTCGGAGTCGAACTGGTCGTATGTACCGTCGGGAAATTTTCCGGTCGGCTCTCTCTTTTTTTGAGTCCCCCGGACTTCTCAGTGTAACCCCCATTGAAGGTCTCGCAATACAACACACCAGTTGGGGTGTCGACAAATCATCGTGTGAGAACCACAAGGTTCTATCTTCCACTGGATGATAGAACCTTATGGTTCTCACACGATGAAATGTCTGAGATACGAGAATTTTTCAGCTTTTCGGTACTGAAAATAATCAGCATTTTCTCTACGGAGCCAAACCACGTTCAGCCTCGTGAGTGCGACACCATTGAAAGAATCTTGTTACACGGCATACAAATTGCACACTACTCGGGGCGACGACAAGTAACTCAGATGCGAGGATCCTGCAAAGTTTTCGGGCCTTAATATCAGAATTTCGTTCCACGGGGCCGACCGTAATAGATATCAGTGCATTTTTTTCGTTATTACGCACTATCGAGCCCAAAATGCCCCGTATGTGATGATTTTGGGTCTTTTCCATCCGGAAAATAACAGTTTTCTCGTACAGAGCCAAACCACGCTTGCCCTCGTGTGTCGGATGCCGTTGAACTTGTCTTTTGATCACACACAACTCATGGGGACGTGCCAATCGTTACTTACTCTCAGTTCCTTATTCGATATTCGTTATCAACCGATAAAATCGGTTGATAACGAATGTCGAATAAGGAACTGGGAATAAGTACGGTTGCCACGTCCATGCAACTCAGGGCATTGACAAATGTCACTGATCCAAGAATTGAGCACATCCGGGCATCGATAAATACCCCAGATGCTGAGATTTTGAGTCTTTTAAGCATGAAAATTAGAATTTCCTCTCACGGGGTCTAATCTTGGTCGACAGCGCGGGTTCGCACCACAGCATTTCTTTCGTTATTAGGGCACTACCCCGAGCGTCGACAAATGCCTCGGATGCGACGATTTTGAGTCTTTTTTGCGGGAAAAAATAATTCCTTCGTTATTTTGCACTACCTCAAACGACGACAGATGCCTCAGATGCGAGGATATGAATAATCAAACGTTTCTCCCACGGGACCGAACCCTGGTCGGCCCAGTGGATTCGACACCACCGAGATTATCTCGATAATATGTACACACAGCCCAGGGCATCGGCAACTGACTCACAAGCTGTCGGAAGCCGGGCGTGGTAGTTGGTGATTCGCGCCGCGTCTTCAGCCTAGACTCAGGGAGTGTCGCCTGAATCCGTGCGCGAACGTATATCTTACCGTGTCGAACCCGTCCGTTTCGTTTGTTTTGGGGTGGTTCTTATCCTGAAGGTGTCAGTGACTTTTCTTCAAAAAGCATAATCAACAGGGCTTTACTGAAAATAACAATTTTAAGACATTTAGAAAAAGATAGTAACTCATAACACACATGAAATCCAATGAATAAAACACAAACGTCAGAGACACCCCTCCCACACAGTGTTTGATTCACCCTGCGGGCCCGCGTTCTTTGTTGTCACCGTCTGCTTCGTTCGTATCGCTGGTGCTTGGTCTTCTATGCTTCCTGTACTGTCTCTTGACTCTGGTCGCCTTTTCACGAACATATAACGGAATGTCACTCTATCACTGTCGTCGCACGTCCACTAACGTATTTTCACTTTACTGGACGCCTTCACTCTAACAGGCGCTACCTCGAGGGTTAACTGCTTCCCTCTAGTTACCTCAGACCAATGTTCATACAGGAAAAGACTACTCTGTCTACGTATGGCTTGCCTTCTATAACAGGTAATACCGTATACCCGAATGACAATATTCGTGAGTCCCCGGAGCTGGTACTTCTTATTCTGATCCTACACTCATATATGGCCACCGACTTGGCCCGCTGCTGTTCCTACTCTAAATATGAGCCCTGTAGCTCCCCTTACACTACAACGTGCTCATTCATTCGCACCGACGCGGCGCCTCCTCCAAACTATGGCATGGCGCATCTCCAGCTTCACACCTTGAGACTGAAATGCAGTTTTTGAGAAACCCCCGACTCTTAGTCGATCGCAAAGACATTAATTCTCATTTTAATTGCTTCTCTTGAATTTGGTTGCTGTAGATCTGACATAATTTAAAATTCTCTTTTAAGTTCTTTTAAGGTATCCTACCTTCGATATATATTGACACTTGTAACAGCCCCGGTCAGAAAGAGAGGATATTCATACAAGAGAGGCCCTACGTGTGCGCTGCTTATGATTAGGAGATTATCGCCACTAATCGCCATATAATTAGATGACTGATCACACCTTTGATGGCTAAACGAGTCTCGTTTGTTTGAAGCTTATCAGGCGAAATAGTAATAATAATAATTTTTATTGTCTTTCATCCCCTTACATGGGTATATGACACATATGTCCAATAGACAACATAATGCAAACATAAACTGACATCACATACATTACACTAAATTGATTTTTTTAAGGTTTATTGTGGTTCGAACTCTTACCTGTAGTTCAGGAATGGAGTGCAGTGCACATAAGTTAGCCGAAGTTATCAAAATCATCCAAAAATTCTCAACCCCTCCGCCCAACGTAACGACCAAAAACCGGCTAGCGCTATATAATTTGCTCTGTTTTCCAATTTTTGTCTCGCAAGCACAACCTACAATGCCCCACGGGAACGAGCTCACTGAGATCGCTCCAGTGAGCGATCATAAGGGTTGTTTATGAGACAAAATTTTTATATTTCACCAATTCGAGATTTTATTTTGTAACTGTCGTCCGTTAACCGCGTTGGGCAAAGAGTTTAAAGTTTAAGATGAACCTTATATATAAGGGATATTCACGAAAATTTGATGAATACCGAAAATATCTCGTGAGTGGCTACAAAGAAATATGAGGATCTTCACCAGCGACGCAGTCGCGAGTGAAGATCCTCATATTTCTTGTAGCCACGAACGAGATATTTTCGGTATTCATCAAATTTTCGTGAATTTTTTTTTTATTTAATGCTCTACGACTACAAACTCTCCAATTTGTGGCCTTTATTTGCCATTAAGGCCCAAAATTTATGTGCCGAACCGGCGTCCATACAAAAATTACAACAACCAAACTCCAACCATTGGAATGTGTGAATATCCGCACAAAAAGTAGTCCCGTCTTATTTCTCCCCTAACTTTACGATTTACCAAGGCTGGCGAATTGAAATAATCGCAATGTGTTTCGAAGAAATAGAACAATAACAAAAAACACCACTTTCTTATTTTCAATAACAAGACACGTCATTTTATTTTTTTTGAACTCAATGCACTGAAGACGTGTGAAGTTGAACTGAAGAAATTTGAAAGTGATTTCGGCTTTTCGCTGGAAGGTGAATGAGAAAGTCAAACTTTGAAACCGCTGATTTAATGAATTGATTTAGTCACTGTCACTATCAATTATTCGAATTCGTTTGTATTTGGGACTCTGGAATTCATTACTGATGTGCTGACTCGTTTAAAGTACATGTGATTCGTCATCCGAACCTACGATGAAATATCGATTTCTAAATATCATTTTGATATTTCGTTTTGCCGACCGACAGGGGAATATGACTTAATTTTTCAGCGTGAATTGATGCCTGAGCATTAAAAAATAGATATATTATGTTTTCTTCCCCCAAATAAGGGCATATGGTGAAAATGTTCAACATCTGGACACATCACCTCTTCAGATGTACCTGAAAGTCGTCTTAAAGATGAAGTTCATGTAAATCTGCAGAGAATGAAATGTCAGCATTCTGGTCATCATTTTTCTGAAGTCTGCTAATCAGCTGGACGCTCTCTTGCCTGTTAATTTGATGTTGTCTGAGCTGTCGCTACAGCTTCGTCACGCATGGAGAACACATTATGGACATAGCGCATGTAGTTGATTCAGACCAGATAAGCGCTAATTGGCGTTACAGACTCCTATTGAGATTACGCTTCTTTAGAGTTATCACTTTTATAACGCCTTGGCTGGTTTATTTCTAATTACATACACAGATAGCTTACTTGACAAATTGTGTTTTTTTAGGTCCTACAAATACCTATATTTACGTTTTTAGCCCGTGTGAGAAAGATTATAAAACGTATCTACACGTATAAAGAAGAAAATCGTAAATTTAAGCTTTCACCTTGACTCAAGCAAAGAATTGGGCATCTTTCGGTCCGGGAAATTAAAGTTTTCCCCGCTATTTTCCCCGATAGTTTGGAACATTACATAGCAGTGAAAACTAATATGCTGTTTAGAATTGCTTAATTTAACCCTTTGAACTCTAGTGGAATCTCCCCTTCCAGTTCAATGGCAGCCATTAGAAGAGTCCATATTCATTATTTGGGTAGACCAATCAGTATTTTCAACGTGCAGCCCGAGGCTGCACGTTGAAAATACTGATTGGTCTACCCCATAATATTTACTGAACAACCATCCTATATAATGACGTTATGACGTATCATGTTCCTGGCCGGAGAAACGGCCGCTGGGGTTCAAAGGGTTAAATGCAAATCGTGGAACTCTATGCGTCTACCGTCCATTCAAGTGTCGCCTGAAATGAGTACCGACCATTCAACAGATTTCGGAGCTGGGTCTATACCGTCCGTTCAAAATGAAAATTGTGAAATCGGGATTTTTCTATCAGACGTAAAAAGGTTCCACGATTTACGTAACAGATCAATTCTTACGGATGTGTGGGCCAATCATAAACCAACTTCAGAAGTTCGATTGGTATTTTAATAACAGAAAAATAAGCATTTTTCCTTATTTCGTTGCATTTCTATGTTGGTTCTGATGCGATTTATCATGAAAAAAATAAACATTTTACGTAAAAAAGTTGGTTTGGAATGACATATTAGTGTATGATGTATCGGGATAATGCCAAGATATATGCGATCTAATGACGTAGACAAACAATGAATCGCAAATATACGCTCCGTGCATTTCGGAAAACCTTCTCCACCTCAAAAAAAGTTTATCTGGTCGTTCCATCGGCTCATTGAAACAATAATCGCATAACATCGAACCACACAGAATAATTCCAGAATCTCCTGAATCACTTCGACAGAAACCACTGGGATACCACAAAGAGCGAAATCAGCAATTCTTCCTCCTATATAACTGAACACTTTCCTCCTTTACCATGCCCAGACACGACAAACATATTACAGCAACAGAAGGTCGAAAGGGGTGTTGCCCCACACCAAGATGGTTCGGGAGTTGCAAATTGCTTGTTGTGTGCTTAATTTTCTACTCAAGTTTATTTTCCACTGAAATAGTAATTGACCTACGTCTAGAAATAGTTTTGGATAGCTTTGCACAAAGTTAAATAGATTACGTTCTGGGATTCAATACACGTTATTCAATATTTTGAACCATTATGTCCCCGCATACTGATGTCAAAATGTGCTTTAACCTATATTTTTTTTCACATTATCACCATCAAATAGCTCATTACAGAAAATATCGTTTACAACACGTCTGATACGAGATGACGTCAGATATCAACGCCGACGTCGCAACGTTGTGATTGAGTTGGTTTCGAAAGAAGAATTGAATTAATGTTCTCTTATTTTACATTACTTGTTTATGCAATACTAAAAGCAGACGACATTTGCAAATAACATTTCCGGAAAAAATAAATATTTTCATTTTTTGTCGTCAAAACATAGCTTATGACCCTTCATTGGAACGGGCTCAACGAGCTCGTTCCAATGAGGGTCGTAAGCTATGTTTTTTAAGCAAAATTTAAAAAAAAATAGTAAAATTTGGCTGGCAGTTTTTTTGTGAGCAGCGCTGGATAGCTTTAGCCGTTGCGTAAGATAAAAGGTTAAATAACTCATTATGTGATCAAAAAAATCTCAAATTCGTCACCATTTGACATAAAATTTCTGAACCTCGTTCACTAAATTCGATCTGAGCCTCGGTAAGCTGCGGCTCGGATCGATTTTATAAAACTCGGTATAGACGTTAGTTGTGTAACAATCAATCTGCCTTGTTTTTGGTGTTTTTGCAATAAACTATCTATCTGTCTATCTATAAAATCGCGACTCGTAAGAGATCGTTTATTTCCCATTAAGCAACCAAGAATTTACCCAATTCAGTCTGATTTGGTAGAGATCATTGAACTCGAGTGCAAAGGGTTAATCTAAATACTCATTTCGTAACATTTCTGGGAAAGGAACGAATATCTCCACTAACAAAGTATTTAAAAGTATTCAGAAATTATATCACTTTGGAATAGACCAACGTGGACAGTGTGCACTCAACTGTTCCAATTAAGATAAACTTGCCGCTAGATAAAATTACAACAATCGGGTAATAGCGATCTGATCGGATACGGTCTTTTTGTTTTGGGTTGGTTTTTCTTTTGTTGTTGTTGTTGTTGCAATTCACACTGTTTGACACATGATTCTGGCTGAGGAGGTTATTTATTGATTGATTGATTTATTTATTGGAGTTTAACGACACTTTCGACAGCCATGGTCGGGCAGTTTTACGGGTGGAGGAAGCCGGAGTGCCCGGAGAGAATCACCGAGCATCAGTGAGCAACTGCCAGACTCCCCAACGTACTAACGCCACACAAACAGGGTTAGCATTGGTTGAAGACAAGTGCATCATCGAGGTACAGAACGCCTTAGTATACAGCCCCCCCCCCCCCTCCTCCACCCACGTGAGCAATCGGGTTGCAGTGCCTTGCCCTAGGACACAGCACAGTGGTGGGGATCGAACCGTGGACCTTTTCGGTTTGAAGTACAGTTCCATAACCACTAAGCCACGGCGGGAGACACGCCTCTTTCGTGCAGGTCTGGAACTTACAGTGAATTTTAAAATTGGTGCATTCCCTCTAGACCAATTCCCACGAGGCCAATTCCCCAAAGACAATTCCTCTTAGACCAACTGGTGTGTTCTACATTTAAAATAAATCTATATCAATAATTTGATATATTTATAAATATTTATAAATGTATTCAATGTTATTGATATTCAAGCCTGAAAATAAGCAGTCTGTCATTTGCAGAATGAGGTCCCCAGAGGGTGAATTTCCTGATGCTATCCCATACAGTGGGCCAGTTTATCCTCTGGGTTCCTCTTTCTTGATTCAGGTTGAGTTCACAGAGGGTAAATTTAGTGATGCTACCCTGCTGTGCAGGGTAGCATCACCAAATTCACCCTCTGGGGACCTCATTTTTCAGGTGATAGTCTGCTTATTTTCTGGCTTGTTGATATTTTATAGATGTTGGGCAGATTTTTCATAACAATTGTTATAATAATCACACACCATCAAAGGCTGTGATTCTTTTTATTATTTTTTTTATCAAATAAAGTGCTTATCAATAAATAAATGTTGTCTTAATTATCCTTAATCAACCCTTAATCAATAACAGTATGTAGTTGGTCTAAGGGGAATTGGTCTTTTGGGAATTGGTCTAAAGGGAATTGGTCTAAAGGGAATTGGTCTAGTGGGAAGACACCTTAAAATTTTAAACAATGTAAGGGCCAAAGGTGGCCAGCGCCTTTCACAAAAACGCCCCTCCATTTTATAATTTTTTTCATTGTCTCAAAAACATTCTTTTGACCCCCTCATTGGAACGAACTTGTCGAGTACGTTCCAATGCGATGGGTCATAAGCCGTGATTTTGAGGCAAAAGATGAAAATATTTAGTTTTTGATAAACTTTTTTGCATGTAGTGGCCGAATGGATAAGTGCGCTGGTCTCTCATGCCAGAGATTCCGGGATCAATCCTCAGTCGGTGAAAGTTCTTGAGGTGTCCGAACACTCTCTATCAGCATCAATTGTGGGGTTGATGCTGTCACGGCGTACCGTCCTTTCGGGTGGGGACGTAAAATGACTGTCCTCTGTGTGGAGAGAGACACACTCCGTGCAGGCTAAATATCCCTTCGTAGTATTCGAGAAGGGCGATGCCACGAAGTTGCCGCTACGAGAGGCGTTAATATAAGTTGCATCACTTCTTCGCCAATCCTTGCAAAATGAATAAGCTTTAAAAAAAATATATACAAAATTTCTAAAATTTTTTTTGCATGTGTCGTCTGCTATACGGATTAGATGAGGGTTACTTGAGGTGTGAAGAGTTAAACCTTATCATAACATCTTAAGAAAATAGATAGAGTCCTTAATCGTTTGAGATATAACCATTTTTTAGATGTTTCGTTTGAGAGCAGTACACCTGTTTGAGATTATCACTTGACAAGCTGTCCGAATTTTATCTCACCGGATATCTCCAAATATTGCATTCATTCTCTCGCTAAATAAGAGGCTTGAAATACAAAAAAAAGGAATTGTTATTGTTGTTGTATTATCGGCGACACAGCGACTTTGAAGCGGTTAAACGTTTCCAATGTTTAGAAGAGGGCCACACGACCGTGTTTATACCTTTGACAGAAAGTGGATTATACCAACAAAGGTCTCTTTGATGTCGCCGACTACATTCATGCTAGCCAATTGGTGAACCGCAAACACAAAACATCATTAGCCCAATTCAAATGTTGAAATCTTCAACTCCCTTATACCTTGTGTCGCCCTAATGTAGAGAAAAAACTTCACGCAATCGCAAAATATGTTTTTCATATTTTATGAAGAAATAACAATTTCACTGGAAGAATTCGGATGAGTGTGTAGAAGAATAAGCTAACTTGTGTATCTAAATACAATTCATCCCTAAACTATAGATGTATTCACTTCATTAAGGTAAGTGACTTTATTTTCTATCTGGTTGGTGGACATGTCCAACCAATTCATCCTCTTCCGTTGTGGATGCCAAAAAATATGATGGGGATAGAAGAATGAAATAGCTTAATATTCTAGTTTTTATAAGACGGCCTCAGGCGAGAAGAAAATATCCCTCGTATCCTGGCATATACAGTACAGTCGCCGTGGACTGGTCACTTTTCACGGATGGGCAATATTTCCACGAACGCAATAATTTTAGATTCCAAACACTAATTATAGGAATAATCATCAAAAATTTAATTAATGAAGCACCGGGTACAACCCGGTGCTTCATTAATTAAAATGTTGCTGCTGCTGATTTTTATTACCTGGTAAACGTATGCGTGGACTTCACTGCCCACGCGTGTTTTACGACCAATCCACATCGACTGTACTGTGTATTTCCCCAAGAATATTCCCCACAGGGCAGATCCCTTAAAGAAACTTCCTCATGGACATTTCCCCCATTGGACAGCGCACCACCCACCGGCCTTAAATGTCTTCTGTTTATATGTAAACCGTATTAAATGACATGTTGGGAATACAGAGGCGTATATAGCTTTTCCTTGGAAGCGGGGTGGGCGGGAAGGGGAGGGAGGTGTGAAGCCAAAAATGTTTCTGCAGATCAATAAAATCTTTCAACTGATTTAGACTCGGAAACTACAGATTTAGTCTGGGAAACCGGATTTTGGCATCAAAAACGGTTTAGGAAAAAATAAATAATTTTGCTTCCATAGACAAGCAAAAGCCTAAAAACTTTCGACAGGAGCCGAAACTGTTCCGACAATTTTTTAGTCGTTGGGGGGCATATATTTACGCCACAAGGTAATACGTTCAAGGGCAGATTGGACAGTATTCACAAATTGCAGTCTTCAGACAACGAGCTGGATATTCAACGTTCTGTGGTATCTCCTGGATGTTTCCCAGATCAACATTGTGAAAAAAGCTTTTTAGAGGATGGCGTACTAATAGAACAGTTAATATTTTCAACCTTCATCCTTCAAGAAAGCCTTGTGCCTGTCGGTTGAAAATAATAAGTGATCTTCTCCCCAAATCCACGCAGAAGAACAGTTTCAGCAAATTGACCTGCAGCTTGAAAAAGTAAATGACCCTCCGCTGCCCTACACATTCACGGAGAAGCAAAGTTTCAGCGAACTGATCTGCAGATTGAAAGTAATAAATGACACTCCACCCTACAAATTCACCCAGAAGCAGCGAACTGGTCTGCAGGATGAAAGTTAAAAATGACACTCCATCCTACAAGTACAAATTTATACAGAAGGAAAGTTAGAGCGATCTGTGCCTCAAGATCAATCTGGAGGTCCATTCAGGGGCTTCGCGAGAGTGACCGATTGATGGTGGTGGTGGGCGGGGGTGTAAACCCCATTTGTCCCGACTGCATGTCTTGTCTCAAGCCCCGACTGATAAAATATTTCAATTACATCAGTTACAATTGTCATCAAGCAGTTCGTCTCCGAGTGTTGGGAGGAGAGAAGAAGCGTGGGAAAAGGTAACCAAGGCCTTCTCATCCGAGAACCGCGACAAATCAGCGGCCAGCCAAAGTGTTATTATTATTATCAAGGTACGCCATTGTCGAAGGTATGCATTGGTAATGTACTTGGAATACTTTTATTGGTTTGTCCGAGTTATAGTTAAAAGCAACCCAGGAAAACTGTTGGGGATACAATACAGTCACCGTGGACTGGTCGTAGTCCACGCGTGGGCAGTGTTGTCCACGCATGCGTTTACCAGTTAATAACAATCATCATCAGCAAAATGTTAATTAATGAAGCCCCGGGTTTTAACAGGTGCTTCATTAATTAAATTTTTTGATGATTATTCTTATAATTAGTGTTTGGAAAAAAATATCATTGCGTCCGTGGAAATATTGCCCACCCGTGGAAAGTGACCAGTCCACGGCGGCCGAACTGTAAATACACGCTGCAGTCTAAGGCATGGGCTTACCAATTCCATATTTAATTTGCGTGTATTGTACTGCAACTTGATTGTGCTGGATCCCCAAACAGCCCGAACCGAGAACCACAACCCTCTAGTTATACGACGGACAGTGTGTGTAACATGGAAGTCCAAGTATCAAATCCCAAGTCTCGTAAGAATCTACAGAACAGCTGCCGTGGACTGATCACTTTCATTGGGTGGGTAATATTTCCAAGGACGCAATAATATTAGGTTCCAAACACTAATTATAGGAGTAATCATCAAATATTTAATTCATGAAGCACCGGGTACAACCCGGTGCTTCATTAATTAAAATTTTGCTGCTGCTGATTTTTATTATCTGGTAAACGCAAGCGTGGACATCACAGCCCACGCGTGGAATACGACCTGCCCACGAATACTGTACTGGACATGGTCCCAGCAAGAGCGAATCGATTTATAAGGCCAAAAACAACTGTGTTTCGGGTAAACCCACCTACCATAAAAAATGATGCCGAACCTTAATTTTTTTTATTGAATAAATCATATATTTAGTTCACTTTTACCCTTCAAGTTTACCTGCGAAATTCAACATAAACATTATTTATTAACAATAAACTACAGGCTGTCATATTTAGCACTGTTCTTTTTCGGTCATACAGTATACATCCAAAAAGATATCAATCCATTATACATCAGTGAAATCTTCACCCTTGCAAATATGCAAAACACATTTTCTAAAAAAAAAAATAAAAAAAATAAAATAAAAAAAATCTTCCTCCTACATACCCTAGTTTTTCCCAAGATACCATAAACACGGGTGTTGTTTTGGCCAAAATCTCAAATCCATGCGGAACGTAGTCACGCCCCCCTCCCCCCCCCCCCGGGTCAGTTGGCTTAAATGTTGTTTGAGATGAGTATAACTTTCAAATGGTTTAAGACTTATTGTCTCGATTTGAACTGCACCTTTTCGGAGATACAGCTACAATCCGATCTTCGCATTATGCAGTTTTGGTTGAAACCGAAGATCAATTGGCTGAAACTGTGCTAAGTTTTTCTTTTCAGAACTTGAGAGTTACAGTACAGCCGCCGTGGACTGGTCACTTTCCACGCATGCGTTTACTAGGTAATAAAAATCATCGGCAGCAAAATTTTAATGAAGCACCTGGTTGTACCTATAATTAGTGTTTTTGAATCTAATATTATTGCGTCCGTGGAAATATTGCCCACCCGTGGAAAGTGACCACTCCACGGCGGCTGTACTGCAACTCACAAGTTCTGAAAAGAAAAATTTAACACAAAGTTTCAGCCAATTGACCTTCGGTTTCAACCAAAACTGCGGAATGCGAAGATCGGATTATGGTGCGCACCTGCGTATCGAGGTATGGTTCATAATTGGAATCGAAATGTTAATACACATCTTTGTTTCCCAATTTTTATTTGGTGGAACAGTGTGGCGGTCCGCTTTTATTCCGAAACGTTTACTTACATTTTTTTTTTATTAATGGGGGTTAGCGACTCTTTCGACAGTTTTACGGGTGGACGAAGCCGGAGTACCCGCAGAGAACCACCGAACACCGGCGAACATCTGTTAGTCTCACCAAAGTACTTACCCCACACAAACAGAGTTACAGTACAGTCGCCGTATATTGGTCGTAAAACACGCGTGGGCAGTGATGTCCACGCATGCGTTAACCAGGTAATAAAAAGCATCAGCAGCAAAATTTTAATTAATGAAGCACCGGGTTGTACCCGGTGCTTCATTAATTAAATTGTTGATGATTATTCCTATAATTAGTGTTTGGAATCTAAAATTATTGCGTCCGTGGAAATATTGCCCATCCGTGAAAGGTGACCAATTCACGGCGACTGTATTGCAGCATTGGTTGAAGGCATGTCGTGCAGTACGTCTTAGTACACAGCGCCACCATGCACCAATCTGGGCAATCGGGATTAAATGCCTTGCGTTTACTTAGATGCAGTACCAGAAAACAACCCAGCGTTTAGACAAATCGGAATAAAAGTAGTTCATGCAATCGTCCGTTCGGTTTACTCAAACCTGTACGGAATCCGTCTAGACCATTTCCATCTGGACGAATGTCGAAAGTATATTGCAACTAGATGAATTCCATGTGGACAAATTTTAAGAACATAGCATTAGTTCATGCTGGCTCAGACAGTGCTACTATCACGCACTGTATAATGTAACTGCATGTGCAGCAAATATTTCCTGGGTTTTTACTATGGCATTTCCGACTGCCGCAGCTAAATTCCGACTGACCCGACCGCCCTGTGTTAGTTTTATGACAATGCGGAGGTCTTTGAGCATGCTATTTAATCGGGCAATAGTACTCTCCCATGCTAGTGCGTCGCGCAGTGGCATTTGTAGGGGGTGGGGGCTGGAGGGAGGGGTGGGGACTCGACCCAACCACTTTTCCTGAAAATTTTCAGCATTATGTACATTTTTGCTTACAAAGCCTAAATCTGGTTCATGTTCTCACACCATAATGCTTCTTGGAATAGTTTGCTATAGTTATTCCTTAACTGTCTGGGTATTTCAGTCTTCAAACCATTACTGAGGGTGCTTCAATTGGCAGCAAAAGTTAATTTTCCTCCAGAAGACCTTGGATCTTCAAACATGTGAGTTGCACACTCTTAACCAACACGAGGTGAAACGAAGTCGGGAAAAAAGATTATCTGCTACCATTCGGCAGGTAATTCAGTCTTCAAACAATTACTGACGGTGCTTCAATTGGCAGCAAAAGTTAATTTTCCTCCAGGAAGACCTTGGATCTTCACACAGGTGGGTTGCACACTCTTAACCAACACGAGGTGAAACGAAGTCGTGAAAAAAAGATTACCTGCTACCATTCGGCAGAAAGAAAAGAAAAGAAAGAAAATATTTTGTCGCCCACTTCATTAGCCTGGCTCCAGTCCTGACCTGACGAGACAACGATTTCTCACGCAATGAACAAAGGTTTCCATTTGTAAGGTCAGGTCGATGAAGGGGACACCCTGAAAGGTTTTTTTGGTATAGGACTGTAAAAATGTTGGCCCCAACTTCATTAGTCTGGCTCCGTCCCTGGTTTGACGAGACAAAGATTTCTCAAACAATGAACAAAGGTTTCCACATGTAAGGTCAGATCGAAGAAGGGGACATCCTGACGGTTTTCAGGTATAGGACTGTAAGACTCGATATTGGTATTCTGTAAGCAGTAGTGGTGGAAGCCAGTATTGTGGTGGAAACCATTGGTAGTACAGTAGTACGATAAGAAAATAATGAGATAGAACGGCTAGTACTACCCAAGTTAATATATTTATTATTTATTTATTTATTGGTGTTTAAGGTCACATACTTATGCACAATGGCTAATCGTGACCGTGACAGTTTTACGGGTGGAGGAAGCCGGAGTACCCGGAGAGAACCACCGAGCAACGACGAGCAGCTGTCAGCTCTCCAACATCGTAACTCTGAACTCTGCACCGCAGCACAGGCAGGGTTAGATTGGTTGAAGACATGCGCACCATCGACGTGCAGTACGCCTCAGTACACAGCGTCATCGTGCCCCCATGTAGGCAATCGGGGTGAAGTGTCTTGCCCAAGGACACAACGCGGTTGCCGCAGGTGGGATTCGAACCGAGGACCTCTCGGCTTGCAGCCTGCACCTCTACCAGCTGAGCCACCGCGCCCCCACCCAAGTTAATAAAATAACGGGGCGGCCAATTTGATAACATAGCATGACGTTATGTTTTGATATTGCCTTACATGTATGCTGCGAGATATGCGCTTAGAATGTTGCAATTAAGTCCACGTACATATTTTGATGGTTTTCGTGTGTCATATACTATTTTATTTTGCGTTCTGCTTCAATGGGGGTGCTAGGCCTAATTGCAATAAATACAGTTACTATTACAGTGGAACCCTGTTAACTGAATAGCCACTTTGCCAATGAAAATTATTCAATTAACAGGAGTATTCAATTATCAGGGATTGTGTCACTTTCCTGTATTCTAGAGATAAACTTATCATTAATTCTATTATATCTTGTTCGACAGAGCTCCATGAGCTCTGTCAAACAAGATATGATAGATTAAATGCCTGTATTGGATGTACTGAGGCCAAATAGGTCAAAAACGAAGGAAAACTGGGGAGAGTGAGGGTAATTTTGCGACAGGTTGCAAGATTTTTTATTCAATTAACAAGAGTTTACTCTATGACCTATATTCAGTCAACAGGTCAAATTTGTACTGGAGGTATAGTAAATGGTTTTGTGTTGGGAAGTTATATTCAATTAACAGGGTTATTCAGTTAAGAGATATCCAGTTAAGTGGGCTCCACTGTACTATTTTAATGGCATTGAGGGTAGCGACGAGATACTATTCTAGCTTTGATGGTAGACTGGTAATGACTAAATCAAAAGTTATAATAGAGATAGTAATATCCGGTACAAGTATCGGTAACAGATAACAAATCAGTGATAGATAGGACGCGAGTTCGGTATAAAATAGTAGTGGCGATGGACGTCAGTAACATTAGGAATACTAGTGAAGGGATAGAGGCGACAGAAACCCGTGGCAGTAGAATCACTGGTCGCGGCGGTGGTAGAAGGAGGAAGACAGTGACTGCAGTAGATGTGGCAGAAAACAGTAGCATAAAAAACGCTTGTAATTATGTGTTGTATTAGCCTGTAGCGGGTGTTTGTGGCGATGGGGATGAGGTATTCGTTGACGCTAGTAGTGCAGTACAGTCGCCGTGGACTGGTCGTAATCCACGCGTGGGCAGTGATGCCCACGCATGCGTTTGCCAGGTAATACAAATCACCATCAGCAAAGTGTTAATTAATGAAGCACCGGGTTCACCCGGTGCTTCATTCAATAAATTTGTTGATGATTATTCCTATAATTAGTGTTTGGAATCTAATATTATTTCTTCCGTGGAAATATTGCCCACCCGTGGAAAGTGACCAGTCCACGGCGGCTGTACTGTTGAGGTGGAATCCAGTATGGCTATGCGAAGAAACGGTAGTAGTTATGAAGCAGCAAATCCAGTATGGCCAAAGAGGTAGGTAAGTAGTAGCAGTTTGAATGGCCTTCTGGGGGATCATAGAGGGGGAAATCTTTCATATGGGAAGCAACGCGTATAAAGAAATACATTTGGGTGGTATACTATATAGTAGTACAGTACACAGACTGGGCCTGGTCATAGTAATAAGGCAACACGACACAAGCCAGTAAGGGTGCTATATGCAAGAAGGAAAAGTTGTAGCAGAAGTCTTCAGTAGTAACAGCCGTGATAGACGTCAGTGGCAGTACAGTACTAGGAGACAATATTAGAGTTAGCTGGCTACAAGTGTAAATGGTGCAAGACAGTAGTAATGGTAGAATCCTGTAGTAGTTATAGGAGTTGAATGAATGAATGAATGAATGGATGAATGAATGAATGATGAATGAATGAATGAATGAATGAACGAATGAATGAATGAATGAATGAACGAACGAACGAACGAACGAACGAACGAACGAACGAACGAACGAACGAACGAACGAACGAACGAACGAACGAACGAACGAACGAACGAACGAACGAACGAACGAACGAACGGACGGACGGACGGACGGACGGACGGACGGACGGACGGACGGACGGACGAATTTATTTGCAGAAGTAGATGATCTCCAATAAGTCGCGATTTCATACCAAGTTTCTGTATCGAGTTCACTAAAATCGACCTGAGCCGAGGTTCAGAAATTTCATTTCAGATCGTCACGAATTTGAGATTATTTTTATCTCATAATGTTAAATTTAACCTTTTACCTAATGTAACGACTAAACTGGTCAGTGCTATTGACAAAATCGCCGAACAAAGTTTATTATTTTTTCTTCAATATTTGCATTAAAAACATAGCTTATGGCCCTTCATTGGAACGAGCTCTTCGAGCTCGTTCCTACGAGGGGTCATAAGCTATGTTTCCGAGGTAAAAGATTAAAATGTTTAGTTATTCAGAAAATGTTTTGTTTTTTTTTTGCAATTGTCGTCTGCTATTTGTATTAGGTAAACAGATAATGAAATATAAGAGAAGATTAATTCAGTTCAACTTCCGAAGCCAACGTACTTACAATGTAACGACGTAAACGTTGACTTCTGACATCATTCTCGTATTAAACGTTTTGTGAACTATATTTTCTGCAATGAGCTATTTGATGATGACTATGTAATAAAACGATATATTACGTAAGAATTGAAATGAATGTAGGATGTGCGTGTTAAGTTGTATGAAGTGTGTAGCATCCCAAGCCCATGCTACATTCACACTCCGTTAAAGTGACAACTAATTTATTTCAATTGTTATAATTCAATTCGGAGTGTTTGCTTGTCTTACAATACACTCTTATTCGGCCAAAATCACCGTCATTTATATCAGTCGCATCAATGACAGTTTCATTATTATATTCTAATTCGCGTTCCCTAAACGAATATGAATAATTTATAAAATAAACTAAACACATACTAGCAGTTAGCGTGCCTACCCAAGTGCAACAGGCTTTATTAACGAAGAATAACAACTGTTCTAACAACATATGTATTGCAACAATGAAAACGTGTAACCAAATACATTTTGCCCCAGTGACAGTGTGAAGGCGAGTTGGGTGGGTGTTTTTTTTCGGATTGAGGATCAGGAAGAAACACTGTTGCCCCGCGGAAGCTCGGAATAACAAAAAAAACAAAACAACCTGAACTGTATAACAACAGCAGCCCGGAACAGCACGGACTGCGAACAATTCACCCAGATGATATATAGTGACTTGGAAAAACGCAGTTTTACGCCACTGGGCAGACATCCACTCAATACAAGTGCTGTGTGTTCAAAACAACCCTCCTTGAATACCAAGATAAGTCGCCCGAGCATTTGCTCCTAGGATGCTTTGTCTTTGTCATCTGTGATTGCTGGGATCCCCCGTCTGTACACTGATGTCTCCATTGATCCTTCAAATTTCTACAGTCCATGCTGAAATGAGTAGTAGCATGACCACAAGAAAATTCTAATCTAATTTGTCCTTCATTGATAATTCCTTTAGTCAAATTTCTAGCACTGACTATTTGTTTTCTTTTTGATTTGAGTTCCAGTTTTTGTATGAGACTGTTTTTGTAAGGGTGTTTTGTGTTACATAACTCCAAAGTCTACTTATTTTGTCAAAGGGAATTAAATACTTATTGCTTGGAATATTTATAACTGGGGCAGGAAAAATACCTGGATATCTTTGTAAGTAAAGGCACATCAGATTACATCACTGGTCGTCTGCGCGCAATTTCTACAAAAACTGGGTAAACAAACAGCCAGCCCATTCTCGAAATCCTTACAGAATTTGACTGTTTTTTTAGATTGGTATCACACAAAAACGTCTGATCAGAAAAATAGAGGGCATCACGAAGATGACCGATTGACGGCAGGAGGCGGGTGTCAGCATGATTTGTCAGTGATAAATTAAGTCCCGACTGATACTATATTACAACAACATCACAAGGTACGCCGTCGCCGAATTATTACTAGCAACGGCGAATTGATACCTAAGACTCCATTTCAGGCGATTATTTCCGGAAATTATATTCGTGTAAGGGAGATGGAGTGTCACTCACACATCTACGATCCTCTTTTTTCGCCACAGGAGATATTCCGTAAGTTCAACCAATATGCGTTTATAATGGTTCTCTGAAATTATAAAAATGTTAGTAAAATAAAATTTCTGCACATTTTTTTTTTATTCTTCTCAATGTATTGCCAGTGGACAAAAAAGTAAGCTCTTCATTTATTTCATTGCCGTTACCAGTTTTTTTGTTTCTTGATGAACTGCACTGCAAAAATATAGGTACTCTTTAGAACAAAAACTGGTTTTAATCTTGTCCCTGAGATGGAACCAGTTCTGTTTAAACAATATTTATTTCAACTCAAATAAATTTATAAACATTAACATTAAATATTAAGAGAATGAAACATAAATTGAGGGGGTTTCAGTCGTAAGTTTAGAGCTTATACGAGGTTGTCTCAAATCAGTATTAAGCAAAGGAGATATGAACAGTTGGCATATCGAACCAGTTTTGGTTCTATACAGAACCAAAACTGGTTCGATATGCCAACTGTTAATATCTCCTTTGTTTCAAAATGTTGGACGACTGCGTTGAATAAGCTCCAAGTTTACTGACGAATCTGCTTCAGGTCATGTAATATTCTGTTAAAATTGAATGCTATTGTTGGTAAATTTATTTGATTTGAAATAAATACTGTTTAAACAGAACTGGTTCCATCTCAGGGACAAGATTAGAACCAGTTTTGGTTCTAAAGAGAACCTATATTTTTTGCAGTGTGTAATGTCCCATTCACCTTGTTAACAATGACCCGAGCACCGTTTGTTACTTCAGTTCTGGACATTTTTCTGAATATTTCTAATATTGTCTGATTACTTAACCATTTACCTAACCTGAAAAGCAGACGATACTTGTAAAAATAATTCTTGAATAACTATTTTTGTTCATTTTTTGTCTCAAAAACATAGGTTATGACCCCTCGTTGGAACGAGCTCGTTCCAACGAGGGGTCATAACCTATGTTTCTGAGACTAAAAATGAAAAAAATAATGAAAATTAATTGGCGATTTTTGAGAATAGCGCTGGCCGGTTTTGGCCGTTACGTTAGGTAAAGGGTTAAACATATTGGCTTCAGGGGTCATAAATAGGATTACATAAACATCAAATACAATCATTCATTTTTCCTTCAACATAGACTTCAAAACGTTTGGATCACAAAACAATGGCATGAATATGTTTTTAATTGCCTTTAATTGACGCAGAGGGGCGCGGTGGCTCAGTAGGTAGAGGTGCAGGCTGCAAGCCGAGAGGTCCTCGGTTCGAATCCCACCTGCGGCAACCGCGTTGTGTCATTGGGCAAGACACTTCACCCCTTTTGTCCACGTGGGGGCACGGTGACGCTGTGTACTAAGGCGCACTGTACGTCGATGGTGCACCTGTCTTCAACCAATGCTAACCCTGCTTGTGTGGAGTTGGTATGTTGGGGAGCTGACAGTTGCTCGCCGTTACTCGGTGGTTCTCTCCGGGTGCTCAGGCTTCCTCCACTCGTAAAACTGTCACGGTCATGGTTAGCCATTGTGCAGAAATATGTGACCTTAAACAGCAATAAATAAATAAATAAATTGACGCAGAGGCATTTGTTTTACCAAGTAGATTACCGATATAAATAAAATAAAGTTCGAAATAAAACTGTTAAGTGTTGAGCGATAGTCTTTTTTTTTAAAGAAATGTACAGTTAAGATAAAAAGAAACATGTAGAGTGACGAGAAAGCTGAAGACAACAACGCCAGTAAAATATTCACTCCTCACCTCAATGTGATGATGTAGCGAAAATACGGTTGCCGGAAGTAAATTTGCACGAAGGAGTTGGGCCTCCCCCAGAGAAATTTTTAAATAATATATGCTAGCCACAGTAACGCGAGAGGGACCCCACCGCCATACCTTTTCATGTTTCGACCCCCCCCCCCCACCAAAAAGGTCCCTGTGGCCACCTCCCTCCCCCCCCCCCCCCCTCAATATACATACTTGGATACGCGCTTGTCTCGATCAGATCGTTGTCTCTCGTAAAACAGTTACACCGGTGGGTGGAAATATCATAAGCAGAATATTGCGCTACCGAGGCAGGAAAAATAAACAAAAATACCATTTGCGATTCAATGTTCTCGCTTTTCGTTCTCAATACACTCAGAGAAATTTTAGTTTCTCTTGGAACCAAAACTGAATCTTCAGTTTGTCCTGGTAGGGGAACCAAATTTGGTTACATAGAACCAAACATACACATGTTTTGGTTCTTAATGTTTTACATAAAAAGGACTGCCGTGCCTATGGACATCGTATAAATTGTAAAATATAAGGCTGCGCCAAGTTGAAGTTTTAAAATGGCGACGAAGCGACGTCGGAAACACATTTTCAATTGTTCCATCACGACTGCGTTAAGTTGCTCGACAACGACAATTTTTACATAAACGTGATTGACAACACTATGTGAAAATGCCTGGTTCTTGATCACATGAAGTCATATTTGTTTCGGTTCTTCGACGGGTTTTGGTTCTACTTGGAAACAATTTTGGTGCGGATTTCCTTGAGTGTAAGGAAGAGAGTGGACAGAGAGTGCTTCGGACCACTGGTGATGGTGAGGTCGAAATTCTCTGTCCGATTTTGAAATCAGAGTATTGCAATGTAGCTGGCGAGCTGGGCAAGTTACGGTCTACTTCCTCCCTGCATTAGCGCGCCTTGTACCGCACACATGCCAGGCAGTTTCTGTACTGGGAAGGATGGTACACTGATACAGCTTGCTATGCATATTGGCGTCAATACACATTCACAGTCGTCAACGTATCGTATACACAAAAAACATCAACATTTCAAAATCGATTTAAACAACAGTATCAAAGAAACCCGAAGTATTTGTGGATTCCCCCAGATTGATTCATTTGCAGAAATATGTCGAAAATTCCATTGAAGTGTCTCTGTCTTCCTATTTAACACTAAAGGTGCAAATTTTCACAAACTATTATTCATTGCCAGGAATATAGCAAGCAAACAAAAATGAGATCAGAATAATTCTCAAAATCGATTGAATAAATGATACTGACTATGTTAAGTTTCAACTGAGCTTACACTTACATTCTTTGATACCGAGAGCTGGAATAAGTGTATTTCATTGAATTACAGCAGATCCGTAGAGCGATATCTTCGGTCATGCGCACGTCGAAGCATGGGCGGTGGTCACTCTTCATCAGTGATATGGGGATGCTGGTACTGGAACACATACCATAAATACTTGTAATATAATATGCTGGCATCGGAACACATACCATAAATACTTGTAAGATAATGATCTCATATTTCGGAAAATGTTGGTAGTACCACCACTATTCTTTGTACAAATATAAATACAGCCAACAACTCAAAATGTATTCATCTATTTGTATGTACCTCTTGTACCACAAATGTGATTTAATGGGTGAATAAAGAAAGTAAAAGTTGCAGTGAAAATGGGGTTGATAATTTGGATTTTCACATTTTTCTCTCACTGGACAGCGTTCAGCTTCCTGGTTACTGAATAACCATACTTTCCAGTAACATCCAGGCAGCCAATAGCTAATATGGTTGTGACGCAATTACATCGGTGATCCGTAATGTTAGTGTGTGTTAGTTTTGATGGAGGCTGCCGCCACGGTTTCCATGTAGCCACGTGGTTTTAGCTCGCGTGGTATTGAGTGGTTTGTTCGATTTATTAGCGTGAAAGTATAGTACGGATGGCATATATCCTTTTTGCTTTATATTTGGTCCTGTTGCTTCTCAGCCACCTACATATATACTGTATCATCCTACTGATGTGACGCCATAATGAAGTGTACTTGGATTACCTTCGATTTTATAGTTTGGTAGTATAGTATGGGCGGCCATTCGCCATTTTGGCCACTTTCAGCTCTTGGTTCTACCAACTCACAGAGAGACGTATAGTTTCTACACTTGAGCATGGGTGTTCTACATTGTGGTATGGGTGTTCTACGCTTCTGTTTGTTTGTTCAGGAGTAATGTAGTAGTATGGTATGGTCTATTTTGTCTTGATGCTATTAACCCACAAACATCCCTATACCATACAATACTAAAGGCATACCCTATTGTCATAGTTTAGTGTGTTGGTGGTTGTGTTCGATTGTATGGGAGTAATCTGGTATTATAGTAACTTTCGCCTATAGCCCTTTTGGTTTATATTTAGTTTTTTTGCATGTTGGCCTCTTACCTGAAACCCATACTTTACCATCCCATACGTGTGATGTCACGATGTTGCGTTTCGCGGTTGTGTTGTGTGGAAATGACATGGTAGAATAGTATGGACGATTGTATTCCTTTTGGCCTACTTCTGACATTGCCGGTCTGTTGACCCGCCTGATGCTATGCACTGGGTGTTGACCTTCAGCGCGGTAAGATGAGGTGTGTTCAACTCTTGCGGATATGGTAGTAGTAGAGGGGTAGGACGTTATCATGTTGATTTACTTAACGTCATCAGGGGAGGCGGGGATGGTGGAGTTGTGACGTTTGTCGCTGACGTTCCAGCAATCCAGTTGTATAAAGAAGAGCGATTGGAATGCTCTCGGAGCTCTCTGTTGATCTCGTTTATTAAAAGTAACAAAAGGAAAACTGGCTGTTTTCTTGTTTTAAATGGGCTTCAACACCGAATAATAGTCAAACTTTCAAACGGATACGAGAAAAAATTGTAAAAATCCAGTTTATGTATTTTTACTGCTCTACAGTACAGTCGCCAGGGACTTGTCGTAATCCACGGTGTGGTCGGTGATGTCCACGCACGCGTTTATCAGCTAATAAAAATCATCATCAGCAAAATTTTAATTACTGAAGCACCGGGTTGTACCCGGTGCTTCATTAATTAAATTTTTGATGATTATTCTTATAATTAGTGTTTGGAATCTAATATTTTTGCGTCCGTGGAAAATGATCAGTCCATGGCGGTCGTACCGTACAACAAAATGCCAGAAGTTTGTGAAATGATGAGCACGTCGATGATACAAATTCGCTAATATTTAGAAATTTCAATCTTTACATGGAATTAACATAGCCTTAGTGTTACATTTACGGGCAGCTTTAGGATATTAAAGGGAGCTAACTTTCCCGTAAATCTCTTTCAGTGAAGAAACTTGTCATCCATTGCACGTTTGATTAGATGAGACCACTGATCTATATATAACTGGATTGGTGGATCACTCACTGATGATGATGATGATGATGATGATTCTTTATTTCCTCCACATTTGAAGAGTACATCAAATCAAATAACATATATTACAAAGTTGCAGCAAACGAGCTCGCCTGTTTAAAAATTATACAATAACATGATTTTCGAGGGCGTTGGGATACATTACTGACCCGTCATCTGTGATTAGCAGCCCAGCAGTTATTAGCGGCCCGAGGCGATAGCCGAGGGTCGGAATGGGTGTGGGGCTGCAAATCACAGATGGAGGTTCAGAAATGGAGCCAAACGACGCCCGAGAAAATTATGTTATTGTCATCAATACTTAGAAATCATAAGAACGATTTTCGACCTTTTTAGATTTATATTATTTCGTGAAAAGAATCAATGTAAAACACCATTTATTAAGCAATTTAAGGCAAAACACTTTGTATTTATCTCAGTCAATACCAATGAAATATAAACAGATTTCCACTAAGACGAAATGACGTCATGCGCAGACCATCAGCGCGGGCGAGCCCGTCAGCGAGCGCTGATGACAACAAATAGCCATTAGCGACCGGCTACGCTTTCCAATTTTTGTTTCAAGTTTATAATGCTCCCTCACATGCTGTGTAAATTAGTATTAACATGAAGGTAGCGCACAATGAATTGAAAAAATAATATACTTTGGTGTTTGTGTAATATGAAGATGTTGATGATGTGCACATTTTTCGGGGCTCTACAATTTGCATATTTACAACATATTTTACTTGTTATTGACAAAAAACAAGTGCCAAGAATTGTCACACTATTAGTAGGTTTCGTGATGGGTAAATAGCATGACGTTTGAAGAAGTGAAAGCTGTTACGCTGTGACTATAGTCACAGCGAATCACCCTTCGTATTATCAAACGTCATCGCTTGGGAGGAGTTATCACGTTGATTTACTTGATGAAATCGGGGGAGGGGGGGGGGGACGTTTTTCGCTGATGTTCCAGTAATCTAGTTCTATAGAGAACAGTGACAGGAATTCTTAACCCTTTACCCAACGTAACGACTGAAACCGGCCAGCGCTGTTCACAAAAATCACCATTCAGTTTTCATTATTTTTTTTATTTTTGTCTCAAAAACATAGCTTATATCCTCGTTCCAATGAGGTGTCATAAGCTATGTTTTTTGACGCAAGAAATGAAAAAAAAATTATTCAGTAGAGTCCTGGGAAGCTTCGAAATAGTCCCCATCATTCGATTGGATTTGATTTCGCATCGTCGAGATGTCCTCAAAATCCAACAAAATGTCTCCTCTTGAACTCTTATTCTACCATCAAATCTCCTGTACAGTAGACCTGATGATAGAAGAAGAGTTCAAGTAAGTTCCACAGCTTCCGCTTCAGAAATTACAATGCTTCCGTTCTGGAATATTCCGCTTTTTTGTTTGATTAACACGAGTCGCCGTTGCACACAATACTTGCGTTGAGACTGACAATATTACGGTTGTAAGAAGGTGCAATATCGACAACTAAAGAGCGGTGAGATTCGATTCGATTCGAAATTTTATACCTGATTCGATTCAACCCGAAATTTGAGGGTCGCAGGGCCCTATATTATTCAGGAATTTTGTTTACAAGAGTCGTCTTCCTTTCGTATTAGGTAACGGTTTAATACAGATGACTCTTTCAAAAATCACTCGGTTCGAATGATTACGCGCAAGTTTCCTCAACTTTTTTTTTTATATTTCATTGCATGTATTGTATGGCAGTCTTACCCTATCAACAAACATTGGCGCCTGAGTGGTTAACAGTATATAGTCGACGCTGACTTTTCGCAGTTGCACGTCTGTTGAAAGTACTCCCTCAAAAGTGTAGTTTTAAGACATCAACAGTCTAAGCATGTTTAATAGGAAAACAGTCGTGTAAATTGACAATTGAAGTGTGCTAATATGCTACAAACCTCAATGAAATATTGATCTAAAATTCCTTTCGTGGTATGTGAGGACTCTTAACGCCCCCAACAATGTGTGATGGCAATTACAAATGATCGATTAACCCACTCACTGGCAGCGGGACTAAAATGAAGTGTGATTGTGTGGCGTGGTGAGGAGCACTTTTTCCCCCGAAAACATGATGATGCATGCCCCCCCCCCCCCCCCCCACACACCCACCTACCCCGGTCCTCGGAGCTTATTTTGCACGTTCCAAAGAGGGGGTCATAATCTAGGATTTTTGAGGCGATAAATGTTAGTAATACAGTACGACCGCCGTGGACTGGTAACTCTCCACGGGTGGGTAATATTTCCACGGACTCAATAATATTAGATTCCAAACAATAATTATAGGTTTAATTATCAACAATTTAATTAATGAAGCACCGAGTACAATCCGGTTCTTCATTAATTAACAGTTTGCTGCTGTCTGCTGATGATTTTTAATACTTGGTAAACGCATAGGTTGACATCACTGCCCACGCGTGGATTACGACCACGCTATACTCTACTAATATTATTAGTTACACAGTTTGTTGGTGGCCTAATATGGTATATATGGTGTCAGTTAATTAAGCTCTCGTCCAATATGGAATTAACTGACACCATAAAGACCAACGAATATATCTTACCGACTGCTGCATCGATGCACAGAACTGATAACAACAGCGACCAAAATTAAATGAGAGAATTCTCACAATGTGTTCACGTGTCTTTGCCTTGTTACAATTTATGGGGAGTACAGGCACTCTCCCATAAATTGTAACAATGCAAATTCATACATACCAAACAGTTTCATTTCGAAGGTAACATGACACACATCCACAGAATATGAAGCCTTTTAAGTTGCCTTACCTGCACTTCAGACCAAATATGTGCTTCCAACACCCAATCTTTCAACTTGAAGCGTTTATCGTCTGCCGCCATTTTGAATAATCAATGAACAAAGGGGAGATTACCCATAGCTGTCAGTGTATATTGATGTTGACTAGCAGTATATGGTTTTATATGCAGTCTGCATGTGACATCTTTGAACCATTGAAATTCACAGATACTTGTAGGAGGTAAGATATAATGTGATACAATGTGTTTTTCAATAATTGTTTTGTAACAATTTATTAGAGATGTGTCTCTGTACATTACGCAATCCATTGTTACAAATGGCCGTAACTAACAAAAAAATGTACGACGTCGGTGCCCAAAGGCTCGCTGTCTCGGTCATATCGCCCATCTATTTGAAACATACCAAATTGCCTTTACCATAGACTTATACGCTACAGATATACTCGCCATCGGGGGTGCGGTGGCGTTGCGGTAACCGGTTCTCGTCAGATCACCAAAGTTAAGCAACGTCGAGCGCTGTTAGCAGTTGGATGGGTGACCATTTCAGCGACTGATTCGCGCTCCCGTGTTGTGTCCTTGGGCAAGGCACTTAACCCCGATTGCCTACATGGGGGCACGATGGCGCTGTGTACTAAGGCGCTCTGCACGCCGAAGGTGCGCATGTCTTCAACCAATCTAACCCTGCCTTATGCCGCAATGTAGAGTTCAGAGTTACGATGCTGGAGAGCTGACAGCTGCTCGTCGTTGCTCGGTGGTTCTCTCCGGGTACTTCGGCTTCCTCCACCCGTAAAACTGTCAACGACATGATATGACCCTGGCTGTTAATGTGTCGTTAAACCCTAATAAAAAAAATACTCTCCATTACACCGGCTTCCTCCACCCGTAAAACTGTCAACGACACGATATGACCCTGGCTGTTAATGTGTCGTTAAACCCTACTAAAAAAAGTACTCTCCATTGATAAAATACTATATTTTAAACATACAACAAACAATTACACACCAGCTATCTAGAGGTGGTGCTGCCCCTGCTTTTTGTCACCGGTGCTTCATTAATTAAAATTTTGCTGCTGATGATTTTTAATACTTGGTAAACGCATATGTTGACATCACTGTCCACACGTAGATAGATAAGAATTACAATTAGCGAAAAGAGATTATAAAAGTTTTGAAACTATTAACTGATTAATTAATTCCCACTAGATTTTTTTTATGAATCAAGAGTTCAAACATTTTATTAACAAATAGAATGTATGTTACTTGACACGTATTATTTATTCATTTATTTATTGGAGATTAACGACACTTTCGACAGCCAGGATCACCTCGTGTCGGACAGTTTTACCTGTTGAAGACGCCGGGGTACCTGGAGAGAACCACCGAATAACGGCGAGCAACTGTCAGGCTCCCCAACATACTAACTCCAGTTACTCCACACAAGGAGGGTTAGCATTGGTTCAAGACAAGTGCACCATGGACGTGCAGTACGCCTTAGTACACAACGCCACCGTGTCCCCACGTGGGCAATGGGGCTGAAGTGTCTTTCCCAAGGACACAGTGCGGTTACCGCAAGTGGTATTCGAACCGAGCACCACTCGGTTTACAGCCTGCACCTGCCTACTGAGTCACCAACCATTTTGATTTTTCGCCTCAAAAAATGTAACTTACGAGTCCTCATTGTGAAGAAGGGCTCCTCCCAAAAGGAAGTCTTAAGCTATGTTGTTTGCGACAAATGTAGAAGAGAAAAATTAAATTGAGATTTGTGTGATGTGCGCCGATCGGTTATGGCCGATACGTAAGGCGAAAAAAAATTTAATGGTTTGGTTCAGGTTACAAGCAATAGAAAGATGGGGATCGTTCGGTCATGATTTTTAAAAATTTAATTTATTTTATTTTCTAATTTTAAGCCTATACCAAACGTAATGGCCAAAGCCGGCTAGTGCTAGCCATAAAAAATCACCAATCAAATTTTATTATTTTTTCCGCAAATAAATAGCTTATGAACGCCATTGGAACGATCTCTTGAGCTCGTTCCAATGAGGGTCATAAGCTATGTGTTTGAGATAAAAAAATGACATACTTTTTTTACTCATGCAATGAGTTTTCATCAAAATTAATGTCGTCTGCTCTTCGGCTTAGGAAGGGTAAAAATATATTGCCTAAATTCGTGATATATATGCATGTAAGTGACGGTAGTATCTTCAAATATAGTTTTACCCTTTACCTAACATGAAAAGCAGACGACACTGGCAAACAAAATTATTGAATAACTAATATGTTTCATTTTTTTGTCTCAAAAACATAGGTTATGACCCCTCTTTGGAACGAGCTCGACGAGCTCGTTCCAAAGAAGGGTCATAACCTATGTTTTTGAGACAAAAAATGAAAAAATAATGAAAATTAATTGACGATTTTTGTGAAAAGCGCTGGCCGGTTTTGAGGGTTACGTTGGGTAAAGGGTTAAACTTTTTTGTCAAGAGCTCCTAAAAAGATTAGGGTTCGGCATGAAATGTAGGTTCGGTAGAGACAACTAAACCATTTAATTTTTTTCACGGCCTTACTTAGGAAAAGGGTGAAAAAGGAAACTGGAACTACATTGATTTGATGATCAACGTTCTTGTATCAACAGCTGACTGTCAAATAGTATGTAAAAATCAAAGGAGACAGAAGATCAAAGACTGGGCATCAACAGTGAACATTTAAAATTACCGGTGAGTCGATTTCTTTAATGTCGTGTGTGACGCCAAGCGAAAAATTGTCTTTATACAACTGAACCACTGCCTTCTTTCTTCTGTGGAGAAATTTAACAGTCAATTTAGGTTTTGAGCTCTGAACAAAGTAACAAAAATCAATTACAAAGTTTTTACCTTCAAACTACATGGCTTGCGGCCCCGGTATATTACACATGGGTTTCAGTTACAGGCAACCATGTTTGGGGAGTTCAAAATTAATTTTCGGTGCAATGAAGATAGCAAAAGCTGTCATCAATCAATCAAATATTTTTTTCTGATTTCATCCTATTCGCACGTTCGTCAAAAGCAAATTGTGGTTGGTGCGGGAGGGGTCAGGCTGAAATGTGTGTATGTGGGGGGGGGGGGGGGGGAGGTGGGGGGGGGGGGGGTGCTACATCGGGGAAACCGATAGGTCTTTAAAATTGAGATTTTTATCTACGTTTTCAACGATTGTCGACACCGATCCACCTAATGGGACAAAAGAGATCAGCATTCGCCATGATGGGTCACACGAGGAGCCACAACTCTGGCGAGAACATGTGAACAGAAACCAACTTAGTTTGAGATCTTTTTCCCTATGATGGTCTACCAGTGCACAAAAGGAGAACCAAATTCGATCATTCACGCCCCGGGCTTTAGGGCGTAATGTTTGAACGGAAGCATTTTATAGTCCAACAGAGGCCACAACTCTGGCAAAAAAGTGCGAACAGAATATATCTTACGTGGAGATCCTTCCCCCAGCTGATCTAGCTTACCAGCGGACTGCCAAATTCGATTTTATCATGTCACCTATTTAATTTGACCAATCAACGTGCTCTAATATCATCGTTGGACTATGCGATATAAGGTTATTCAATGGGGAACCGGCTATCGGAGTGAGTCCATACACTGTCAGTGACCATGTATGAGCCCATACACACCTCCGCTGGGTGCCATTTTGTTTCCGAATTAATTTTGCAACCTCAAGTTTTCACCTATTTTCGTGCAAATAAAAGACAGTTTCCTGATAAATATTAAAAAATGAAGCGATTCGGATCTTTAATTTATTATTTAATTCGTTTAGTGGCATCATAAATACGTTGTAGGGAGTTTACTTGCAGGTATGGCGTCATGTGAGGCTCAGTGCGATCAATATTGCCTAATATTAACTTCATTTCGCCTGACATGACGCCATACCAGGCAAGTAAATGTCATGTAACTAATCATCGAACTTATATATGCGAACGCATTTTGTAAGTCCAACAAGGGCCACAACTCTGTCAAGAAAGTGCGGACAGAATGCGTCCAACGTGGAGACAACCAAAGTCGATTATCAAGACCCGAGCTAAAAGGCAGAATGTTAATACAGCCCGACGAACGGAGGTGCTCACTAGATCCTCATTTGAAGGTCGACAAAAATGAATGTGGCTAAATCTAGAGGCGGTGGAACCGGGGGAGGGGGGGGGGGGGCACAGGGGACACGTGTCCCTCCACTTTTTTCCACAGACATGTTGCGCTGTTACGCAATGATTTAAAATGGGCGCACCCAAACGTGTCAATATACAGGCATGCCTGTACTATTCTTTGCAAATCCAAGCAACATTTAGCAAAAGAATCCCACCTTCCGTCGCTTCGGTCCGTTTCTTCTACTTCACCCATCTTCCAACCCGAAGACCAGCCGTCAGGTTGAAAGACGATTGAAGTTGAACAAATGGACAGGACAGTGACCACACCGCGGTATGCTCATCTAAATGACAGAATTTCGTATGTCACTGTACATTTACTGATATACGATTGTAACTTGTCTCTCACTGGGTCGAACTATGATAGCCTTGAAAAGTTGTGCACCCTCCACTATTATCGAGCTTCCGCTGCCTCTGGTGAAATCGACAGCTACAAAACATGGTAATGAGGAAAAGGACAGTGACAAAACAAGGCCAAAATGAAAGGGTCATTTGGCCATTCAGGGTTAGATGGATTTATCCATCCTCTTCTGAAAAGAGATAACTGGCTGTATTTGGTGCCCTTCTTCACAAAGTTGGGAGTATTTATGCGCAGAAGATTTAATTTGCCGCGCGCCGAAAAGTAATGAAGAAATTGAAAAAATACTCAGGGATAAGATCAAAGCACCGCAGTGCTTTCACTTGAAAAACTACATAGTAGTAACGTGTAATTGCTAAGCCGTTAACAAGTGACCACGACAAATCGTTTAGATTGTCCGCTTCAAACTAAATAAAATGATCAAGGGCGATGTGTCAACAAGACAAGCCGTGAATTAAACTAACTCGGAATACTCTCATTAAATTTTGTGTTCAGTGGGTATCATAAGGGTCACTTCACATGTTTGGACTTATCTGTAGAGATAAGTCTTCACATTAAACCAACCCTCTTGGGATTATTGAAACGATTTATTTATTTATTTATTCATTGGGGTCTAATGACACTTTCGACAGCAAGGGTCCCCTCGAGTCGGATAGGTTTACGGGCGGAGGAAGCCGGGGTAACCGGACAGAACCGAGCAACTGTCTAACTCCCCAACATACTAACTAGACACAACAGGGTTAGCATTGGTTGAAGGCAAGTGCACCATCGACGTGTAGTACGCCTCAGTACACAGCGCCATTGTGCCACCACGTGGGCAATCGAGATTACATGCCATACCCAAGGACACAACGCAGTTACCCATGATGGTGATCGAACTGTGGACCTTTCGGTGTGAAGTCCAATACCGTAACCACTGAGCCACTGGGCTCCCTGTAACAACCAGTAGTGTAATAATCAACCAGTAATGTATTATTAACCAGTAGTGTACTAAAATTAACCAGTAGTGTAATAATCAACCAGTAATGTAGTATTAACCAGTAGTGTAATAAAAATTAACCAGTAGTGTAATAATCAACCAGTAATGTAGTATTAACCAGTAGTGTAATAAAAATTAACTAGTAGTGTAATAATCAACCATTGATGTAGTATTAACCAGTAGTGTAATAATAATCAACCAGTAGTGTAATACAAATCAACCAGTATTGTAATAACCAGTAGTGTAATAAACTTAACCAGTGGTGTAATAAACATCCGTGAAAACCAAAAATTTTTCAACAAAATTTGAAAATTTTTTCGGTTGTTTCAAATCATAGTTTGGATACATCTTATCGATTTTTAATCATTTTATCGAACATTCAAAGGCGGTTTGCAGGTCAAACATCATTTTGTGGGTTCAATACGACGAGGAAAGGTATTTTTATGTGATGTGCATATTTTCTGGTGTTTAATGTCACTTTCTGCATTTGTGGCTTTATGTAAGTTCAAAGTTGGCCAATTATTTATGATAATGCTGTGCTTTTGAGAGACTGCTTACCCCAGGCATAAGTTGTCAGCTTCAATGATAACAGAATAAATTGTCAAGGTAACTTACAGGTGCTGAAGTATGATATTCAAGGACGTTGTCTCCTGCGTGTTGTCTTCCATTATAATATTTAATACGGCCCTGACGGATCACTAAAGGTCTCCCGCACCCCGTCTACCTTTAACCCTTTACCTAACCTGAAAAGCAGACGACACTTGCAAAAATAATTCTTGAATAACTAATTTTTTTCATTTTTTGTCTCAAAAACATAGGTTATGACCCCTCGTTGGAACGAGCTCGACGAGCTCGTTCCAACGAGGGGTCATAACCTATGTTTTTGAGACAAAAAAATGAAAAAAACAATGAAAATTAATTGGCGATTTTTGAGAATAGCGCTGGCCGGTTTTGGCCGTTACGTTAGGTAAAGGGTTAAGGGGGGGGGGGGGGGATCTTATTGTTGACATTATACGATTTTTAGTTAAGTTTTAATTCTATTAGTTCTGGGTGAGACATTGTTTTTAACTTTCTATGTGGCAAATCTCACTCCAGTGATAGTTATTTATCCGCAAAGACCCCAATTCTCCATCCCCTGGATAAGCTTATTTATATTAAAACTGGAATTAGCTATTAAATTGATTCCCCAGGACGGCGGAACGATGGTGGGAGGTTGCTGTGATGGGTGGCGGTGCTTGGGGAGCATAGCGGTATATGTGCGCCCCTCCAGTGTTCAAAAGGTGGAATTTTAAGGATCGAACCCGTGAAAGTTGGAAATGAATATACCTGAAATTTATGGAGCCCGGTATGTGACAGGTTTTGCTCTTATTTTATTTCATTTTAACGACATGATATTTCGAAATAACAAAATAATATTTCGTTTTAACGAATTCAAAACGGTCAACTAGACTGAAAAAAGCCATGCATAATGATACAGAGACTGAAATGGGTGGATGTGAGAGAGACCTTCAGAGATTCGCCGGGGCCGTATTAAATATTATAATTGTAGACAACGCAGGGGATCACACAACTCTAGCTCTTGAATTCCATACTTTATAACCCATAAGTTTTCTGGTATGATAGAACCTGACAACTTATGCCTGGGGAAAGAAGTCTCTCAAAAGCACAGCATTACTATAAATAATTGGCCAACTTTGAATTTACATAAAGCCACAAATGCAGAAAGTGACATTAAACACCAGAAAATACGCACATCACATAAAAATCATAAAAATACCTTTTCTCGCAGTATTGAACCCACGAAATGATGTTTGATCTGCAAAACGCCTTTAAATGTACGATAAAATGATTAAAAATCGATAAGATGTACCCAAACTATGATTTGAGCCACCCCAATTTTTTTCAAAATTTGTTGAATTTTTTTTGGTTTTCATGGATGTTTATTACACTACTGGTTAAGCTTATTACACTACTGGTTATTACAGTACTGGCAGATTTGTATTACACTACTGGTTGGTTATTACACTACTGGTTAATTGTTATTACACTACTGGTTAATATTACACTACTGGTTGATTATTACACTACTGCACTCTAAAATCAGTTGGGTTAAAAATTAACCCAAATCGACTGGGTTGAGTGAATATGAACCCAATTGGGTTCATATTCACTCAACCCAGTCGATTTGGGTTAATTTTTAACCCAACTGATTTTAGAGTGTGGTTGTTACACTCCCACGTGAGGTAGATAAGAAGTAGACTGACACCGGAGCATCGTCAACCTCGGCACGACCAGGAGCCAAGCCAGTAATTTTTCCCGTTGGTACATTTTAGTCTTGAATGGAGTCTTTGGTAGAGAGTCGCTCATGCTAGTATTGATGATGTACATTCAGGCATTGATTTGGGGTATCTACAGTGGCCGTTTATGGGACCCTTTCCCAATGACATTTGGGCATGATTTTTCACAATTCTTAACTCCAATTTTCTCAATCTCAGTTACCACTCAAACTGAAAATTTAATAATGCACAGCTGATGCCCGAAGTTAGGTAGTCATAGAAAACCATCGGTTTTCTGGGGCCTTATGACCACACAGTTAGAACACCAGTTGTACATTACATTTACATTACACACCAATTCCTTTGTCTTCTCCGGTAAGAGCCGTGAAATACCCGATAGAACAATAATTGGCGTATAAGTAAGTTACTAACCTCGCTGTCGGTATTCATGAATTTGAACAACCTGCCAACGTACTGTAACACCTCTCAGCTTCGCGGCTCGACGTCACATACCGCACGTTGGCAGGTTGTTCAAATTCATGAATACCTCTAGCTCAGTTAGTAACTATTACTCACTTGCCTAATAAAGTCCCTCAACTCAAAGGCAAATGACAAGTTCTTTTTAATATCCTCGCCCAAAAAAAGAAAGTGTGCATTGCAGAAATTGATCAAACTCCAAAAAAATAATTTCGTAGGTGTAAAGAGTGTTAACCTGTTCATGAATAAGTTATATTGAACACAAAAACAGCTTTCCCCGTTAAAATTGCATTAACGTTAAATGACGTGCTGCACGTTTGTGAAAAGGCATGTTTTGCACGTGGAGAGTCTGAAAATTCATGCAGCAGTGTGAATCCTTGGGTATTTAAACACTAAAGTAAGGCCTTCCTACCGTTCACATTCAAACTTGCGCTGCTGTTAAAAGACTCCACATAAGAATGCCAAGATTGACAATGAATCAACGCCTCCTTGCCCTGGGTATGATTAGAGCTGGCAGAACACACAGAGAGGTTGCCCAGCATTTGAACTGCCACCGTAACACTGTAGACAGGCTAGTCCATCGACATGCACAACATGATGACGTTCGAGACCGACCCCGCTCCGGGAGGCCCCGAGTTACCACTCCTGCACAAGATCGGTATATCCGTGTCGTCCATCTCCGGAACCGGCAACAAACGGCAACGACGACAGCCAGGAACATCCCTAACCTGAGACGGATACATCCTCAAACAGTAATCGACCGGCTGAGAGAATAAGGCTTACGTCCTCGAAGACCTGCAATTCGTCCGATTTTGACGTTACGTCATCGTCGTGCTCGACTGCAGTGGTGTAGACAACATCTTAGGCATCCCTTACACTGGTGGCGACGTGTTTTATTCTCAGATGAATGTCGTTTCCATCTTTCATCATCAGATGGCCGCCAGAGAGTGTACAGACGTCGAAACGAACGCTACGCAGATCCATGTGTAGTGGAGCGAAACCGTTATGGGGGAGGGTTTCTCGTGGTGTGGGGTGGCATCACTGCCCGTAACAGAACTGAGCTGGTCATTATTGATGGCAATCTCAATGCAGCCAGATATCGTGATGAAGTGCTTACACCTGTTGTTGTCCCATTTCTGCAACGTCACGGCCCCGGCGTCATTATACAGCAGGACAACGCCCGACCCCACGCAGCTCGTGTTGTTCAACAGTATCTGCAGCAACAACAAGTGGATGTTCTTCCCTGGCCTGCAAATTCGCCCGATATCTCACCCATTGAGCACGTATGGGACGAAATGAAACGTCAGCTACGCCGGCTTCCCCATGCACCGTCAACGCTTGTGGAACTCCAAAGACAGCTTATCAGAATATGGAACAACATCCCACAACACTTCCATGCTAACTTGTTCGCTTCCATGAGGCGTAGATGCACAGCAGTAGTCGATGCAGGCGGAGGTCATACCAGATATTGAGTGTGTGACTTTTGTGTTTGACCCTTAGTGTCTTTGACTCTCCATGGCACCAAGAGTATTCGTCGTAGCGTAATGACATTTCTCGTGTTGATCACAAATTGATTCATCTGTGATTGAATAAAATTTCCATGAATGAAAATGATATATATCTTTTTTTAGTGTTATTTTTTAGCATGCACACTTTCTTTTTTGGGAGAGTATAGTATAAGAACAGTTTGTTAGAGACTTCAAAGACTGCGTAAACATGATTCCATGTGACTGTATGTTATTTATTTATTTATTTATTTATTTATTTATTTATTTATTTATTTATTTATTTATTTAAATTATTTTATTCATTTATTCATTTTTTATTTATTTATTTATTTATTGGGATTTTGGACAGTCAGGGTTACCTCGTATCGGACAATTTTACGGGTGGAGGAAGCCGGAGTACCCGCAGAGAACCACCGAGGAATGGAGAGCAACTAACAGACTCCCCAACGAAATAACTCCACACACGCAGGGTTAGCATTGGTTGAAGACAAGTACACCATCGACGTGCAGTAAGCCTTAGTACACAGCGCAACCGTGCCCCCATGTGGGCATTCGGGATTAAGTGCCTAGCCCAAGGACGACTGTATGTTATAAAACTTAACTTGTAGTATACCATGCAGTTGCTTTGGTATCGGTCTTAATTTGTACGTTTTTCCCCTCCAAAACAAATTCTCAATTGGAACCCCATGATACAAATTTTCCCAGTGGCATGGGTCCTGGACCCTTTCCCAAAGATGGCAGAAGAATCCCTGACATTCTTACGAGACAAGATTTGTTACTTGGACGTCCTGTCACACACATAGTCGGCTGGGGATCAATGAGATGTTGGGCTACCTTTGTATTGCATCACTATTCGTCTGCTTTTGTAAACAAATGAATGGTGATAGGAAAATTTAACGAAAACATGAAACGGACTGCATCCACAACTGACCATGAAAGTTCGGAGAAAAAAAAGGCTGGCATAATAAAGGGGTTTTTTAATTGGCGGATACGGTGTCACGTGATGCTTATCGAGAACAATATTAGGCGCGGCAAAAGCCTCGCCTAATACTGTTCTCACTTCGCCTCATATGACACTGTATCCGGTAACTAAACCTATATCAAGTGACCCTTCATTGGAACGAGCTCGCAGAGTTCGCTCCAAGAGGGTCACATGATACAGTTTTGTTGAAGTTTTTTGAAAGTTTTGGGGAAAAAATTAAAATATCAAATTTAGAGATCACGTGCGTTGGGTAAAGGGTTAATCCAATTGGTTTTCACCTTTTCTTTCTGAATGGAAAATATTTCGCTTTTTGTGACATTTTATTTTTCAAATTGTTTCATTTTCTGACACTTGGCTTTGCATTGAGTTCTTTTTTCAGCTTTTTATTATTCACTTTCACAATTGTGGTTTTGTCCGGCGGGATTTTTCCTTTTGTGAAGTTGTTTCAAATTAACAACGCTAGTCTTTCTTTCAACTGGTAGTTGGTTAAACCTGGCATCCAAAGTCGAAAACCGGTGCAAGCCACGTGCAAAAAACAAAACTTTTCTTCGCCAGTATACCTATACAACTTTCAATTTGCTACAATAATATATTTCTTTCTGTTTGGCTCGAAAGATCCGACATAAAAGTTTAAAGTTGTTATTGAAGTTATAAAATCGTAGGAAGGTAGTAAAAATATCCTTTGATCGCTCTGCCCTCAAAACAAATCTCTTAATTGCAAGCTTGTAAAACGAGCTGGTATAACCTATACATAGCCGCAATAACTTAACTTTGAATAGTGTTATTCTATTAATTTAGACTATTTGGAAAGGTGTATCTCTCCGTTACACATCGACAAAACATAATAATCCCAAGTAAAATTTGCATTCCATCATTCCCTGGGGACAGCAATAGAGAGAGAAGCGTGTGATTAGATTGTGGCAAACTTCAAAGGAAAAGCGAAATGAACCTCTCCGAAATCGACAACTTGTAATAAACATTTTACCACGTGGTCGTGTAAATGATTTGTCTACCGGTATGAAATTCAACGTGTGAGGGGGACACGAATTATCAGATCACATTATCTGTGTTTTCCCGGCCACAAATTTCTCTAATTTTCTCATCAAAACACCTGTCCAACAAATTACTCCTTTATCCATAGATATACGGTAGATAAGTTTTCACTTGCGATAGAACGTTATTCATGTGAAGGAATTTCGAATTATTAGTCTATTAATTAAAGACGGGTTTAAAAGTTTGAATTGATGCGTGGGGACTGATACGATCTCGAGTATCTAATCCCTGTTATCAGAAGTAACACGAGTCATCAACAACTGGGGTCGATCGGTAAAATGAAATAATTCCACACTGGATCTTTCTTACCTCAGGAAAGCAACTTTATGGGGATTGTTTCAAGGGAGATACAGACAGACAGACAGGGGCGGCGGAACGATTTTCAAAAGTGTGTGTGTGTGTGGGGGGGGGGGGGGGGGGGGGCTGGATCGGGCGATGGATGGACGTCGGTTTGAAAATTTTAAATTCCAGAGTCCCCAACCCCCCATTTCCATGCATCTGAGTGGATATTTTGAAATTTTTCAGGAGATGTATTTGAAAGATTTCACACTTTAAAAAACGTTGGTAAAGCATACAGATGAGGTCTATTTATCAGCTTTGGTCGTAACGACCAAAGCTGATAAATAGACCTCACCTGTATTCTTTACCAGACGTTTACAGCAATTATACTGTCTGTGGATTATCTGGTCTGGGTGTGGATTTGGTACTTGTATGTCTGTAAGATTACGATCTACTTCAGTTAACCGATTTTTTAACAGACTGTATACATTTTAGCGTTTGCTGCCACTTACTGCAGAAAATGATCCGAAATCCATCGAAACTGAACCAGTACGAGAGAAAAGCTGGCGAAAATGTGTGTGTGTGTGTGGAGGGGGGGTCCACCCCTTGTTTCACCAGTCATTTGTTGTGTTAAAATATATGCATACAAAAAACATGGCCAGGCAAAAAAGTGGATGAGCTGACCCCCCCTCTCCCCCAGCCCCACCACCGGATCCGCCGCCCCTGAGAGAGAGGGAGGATATTAGGCCAATAAAATCTTACGCCGATAGGACCTTGGGACTGCGACACACCTAGTGATGCGGACTGGCACGCCCTGGATCGGACCGGGTGCCACGGGACAAGTTTGGACCGGTTTACACTCCCGGTCCGTTATTTTCCGGACCGATCCACTAGTTTACGTCGAGTCAGCTATCGCGAATTCGTCTAGTATATATTCCAACATACAATTAGCAACGATGTTTTAATGAGTTGAAGTGGTTAACACTCGAATATTTGATGACATGAAAACACCGCAGTTGCATACATAAATGCCACGAACCCCATGCTGCACATGCCAGCGATTCAGTTGACCGCGGCGTTGTGAGCGGCCACATGCTTTAAACTGTCTTAGTGGTATTTCACGAGAGCGAAGCTTGAGTGAAATGTAACTGGTACATTCCCAAGTTGGGTGAAAATTTCTAGGTTTAAGTTAATGATGTGTCGTGTATTTATTTGACATCTTTTTTTTTGCAAAAAATCCTGATTTTAAGTTCTTCAAATCATAAGATATGGTCCCCTATCAAATAGTTCCATCTTTTATTCAACATGTGAAATACGTGAATTTTATTCAACGTTATTTTTCTCTCTGTTCAATAAGGTGTATTGCCTAAAAATGAATATGATGGTGTTTTTCACGTTACGGCATGGGCTATTGCGGTGTACCCTTGCCACCACTGCCACCAGAGACAGAGAATGATATACGCAATCATCAAACATTGTATACGCACTCTTTGTAAAGCAGCCAATTTTATATTTAAATTTTTAGGTTAACAACTTTGAGAAAACGGGCAAACCATTAACATATGAGTGGACCGGACCACTTTGGACCGGTCCAGACATGCGCACCGTATCGAACCGGGATTATCTAGACCGTACCGGACTGGACGCCTTGACAGTGGGCTGGGCAATCTTGGATGGTGCGGTTCGGTCCGCATCACCAGACTCATCCCCCTATAAAAACCCGCCCGTCAGAAAATTACCAGCTGAAATATGCTGCTCACATTTTTCTAAGGACCGCTCCTACTCATCTACATATTCATAAAATTAAGGTAAAATGTTTTGTTGTTTTAAGTTTGTTTTGTTTGTTCGTTGGGTTTAACTGGTTGAGTGATAGAAGCCACTATCAGGGCTTTCAAAAAAATGAGGGTACCAGAGCAAAGGCCAAACATTTTCCTTGTGTATGTTTCATATTCAGTGAAATGCAAATAATATTTTGTTCATATAAATTTGTTTTATTACACATTATTGGAGAGTGCCTGTAGGCACTCTCCAATAATGTATAATAAAACAAATATTGTATAACAATAGACCACCAAAATTAATCTAGCCCTCAACCACTTAACGGCACCTTCAACAGCTTGGATCATATCATGTTGGGCAATTTTACAGCTGGAATGAGTAGGAGGAGTACTCGGGTAGAACCACGGACCAGTGGTGAGTAACTTTCTGGCTCTCTAATTTACATTCCTGACACAAGCAATCAGCACAGTTTGAATGTAAATGTTACTCACTCGTGGAAAGTGATGAGACCTCGGTGGCCGTACTGTATTGTTTAAACCGAAAATCATCGGAGGAAGCTCGATAAAAGTGGAGGAGCGCATTTTTTCAAGGCTACCATGGTTCGGCCCAATTGAAGGAAAAGTTATAATCGTATATCGGTAAATGTACCGTGACAAACTGTAGTGTCGCGTTTAGATGAGAATGCCGCGGAGGTCGGGGGCGCGGTGGCTCAGTTGGTAGAGATGCAGGCTGCAAACCGAGGGGTCCGCGGTTCGAATCCCACCTGCGGCAACCGCGTTGTGTCCTTAGGCAAGACACTTCACCCCCATTGCCCATGTGGGGGCACGGTGACGCTGTGTACTAAGGCGTACTGCACGTCGATGGTGTACCTGTCTTCAACCAATGCTAACCCTGCCTGTGTGGGGTTGGTAAGTTGGGGAGCTGACAGTTGCTCGCCGCCGTTGATCGGTGGTTCTCTCCGGGTACTCCGGCTTCCTCCACCCGTAAAACTGTTACGGTCATGGTTAGCCATTGCGCAGAAATATGTGACCTTAAACACCAATAAATAAATAATAAATGAATGCCGCGGTGTGTCCTGTCCATTTCTTCTACTTCAATCATCTTCCAATTCGAAGGCAAGAAGAAACGGACCGAAGCGACCGAAGGTGGAATTCATTGGACAAATGTTGTTTGTGTTTTCAAATTATATATTACGGGAATGCCCGTATGTTGACACGTTTGCATGCGCCCATTTTAACTCATTGTGTAACTACGCAACCTGTCTGTGGAAAAAAGCGTCCACTGTGCCCCCTGGTTCCGTCGCCTCTGCCGAAAATTATGGTTGCCATTGGAATAAACTCATTGACGAGTACATTTGTTTCTATATTTTATATTATATCATATGCTAGTGTAGTGTCATACATAGTTCACCGATCTGAACGTAGTCACAGGCGCTCGTCGTATTATCAGAATTTTACATTTTAAATTAACATTAGGTCTATACTATCTATACTAATATACTAGAAGGCCTGCCACTCTTCAGACCGCGATTTTCAAAAAACGAGGAAATAGCGAATAATTTACCGATTTTGCTCAAATAAATGTCAGTTTGGCGTTCTTTTCACGAAGCCACTGCGATTTCGGCACCGAGTTGGGCAAAAATTAGTTTTTATCACCATTTTAATCTCATTTTCATGTACTCAGGCGAAATATTTCATCTCCGGCAACCCTGCTTATCCGGTTTTAATCGCAATGAATTCTCCCACGTAAAGGGTTAAGTTGCACGATAACGGCCATTTGTCATATAAATAAGATAGGCAACTCTATGTGAAATTGCCCACCTGGTTCTGGATCACATGAAGACCCATTTGTTTCGGCTCTTCGATTGGTTTTGGTTCAACTTGGAACCAAATTTGGGGCCGATTTCTCTGAGTGCAGAATACATTTTTTTTTGAACCACATGGATTAACGTTTTGCTATTTTTGTTCATCTAAAAAAAATTTTCTTTGAAATGGTGAAAAACTTACTTTTTCTTTTCAAATACCATACGATTTTTGTTATTTTTTTTTGTCCATAGGTTTTTCTTCAAGGTGCTTTTGTCCTATTAGGTTTTTCCCCACCTCACGTCAAGGCATTCAGAATAGTGTGCGCAATATTACACAATACCAAACTGATTTCACGAAAATTCTAGGGTTTGGTCACGCATAACTGTTTTTATGGTTTATATGCACTACACTTGTGATGCTGACTCTACCCTGCCATCAATTGGTGTCCTGACCAAGAAATGTCGGTCCGATACTGTCCGGTGTGACAGGAATGGAAGTCCGGAGGAACGTTAGTCCCTCTGGACTATTATTCCGCGGAATTATAGTCCTAGGTCTAACATTTCTAGGAATAGTAGTCCGCCGGACTACTATCCCTAGAAATGTTAGACCTAGGACCATAATTCCGCGGAATAATAGTCCAGAGGGACTAATTTTCCTACGGACTTCCATTCCTGTCACACCGGCACATGGGCAGACGGTTCGGTGTTTCTCCACTGGACGAGTCCAACCGGCTAAATGCAACTCGTAGTAAACTTACAACTTCCGACTGAAAACTGATCCCGCTTTCCATTTTCCAGCAGTTGTGCATCCAGAATTATGGGTTTGGGTGGGAGGAGGTGTGTAACAACCAGTAGTGTAATAATCAACCAGTTGTGTAATAATCAACCAGTAGTGTAATAAAAATTAACATGTAGTGGAATAATCAAACAGTGGTGTAATAAAAATCAACCAGTAGTGTAATAACCAGTAGTGTAATAAACTTACCAGTAGTGTAATAAGCATCCATGAAAACCAACAATTTTTGAACAAAATTTGAAAAAAATTTGAGGTGGCTCAAAATCATAGTTTGGGTACATCTTATCGATTTTTAATCATTTTATCTTACATTTAAAGGCGTTTTGCAGGTCAAACATCATTTTGTGGGTTCAATACGGCGCGGAAAGGCATTTTTATGATTTTTATGTGATGTGCGTATTTTTTGGTTTGGTGTTTAATGTCACTTTCTGCGTTTGTGGCTTCATGTAAATTCAAAGTTGACCAATTATTTATAGTAATGCTGTGCTTTTGAGAGACTGCTTACCACAGGCATAATTTGTCAGGTTCTATCATACCAGAAAACTTATGAGTGATAAAGTGTGGTATTCAAGGGCTTCACCGAAGTTAACCAACGTCGAGCGCGGTTAGTAGTTGGATGGGTGATCATTTCAGCGACTAATTCGCGCTCCCGCGTTGTGTCCTTGGACAAGGCACTTAACCCCG